>OX419342.1:6338495-6353495 GCA_948470475.1 Galaxea fascicularis | reverse complement strand
TAGTATTTTTCAACGAAGAAATGAGTATTTTGTGAATCAATTTTCTATTATCAGGCCTGTGTAGCGCTGTAAGGAAAGCAAATAAGATGCGTTGTTGATGTCAACTGAAAATGCATGATTAACTTTTAAAATCGCTGTGGCTATATGGCCGGTTAAACCGGCCAAAGTGTTAAAAACACTAAATGGCCGGCAGTCCGAGATTTTTCTAAAAATTGTCGAATCGAAGAATTCTGGCTAAACCAAGCCATCGTATGTCGATTAGGTAAAGTCAAGCGATCCTGAAATGATTTTTAGATCTTAAGTCCAGCTCTTTCTTTTTGCTGGGCTTATCGTAAGAACCGTAATTTGTGACACTTTGAATTTTTTTCAGGTCGACTGCCGGCCAAGATGTTAAAAACACTAAATGGCCGGCAGTCCGAGATTTTTCTAAAAATTGTCAAATCAAAGAATCCTGGCTAATCCAAACCATCGTATGTCAATTTGGAAAAGTCAAGCGATCCTGAAATGATTTTTAAATCTCAAGTCCAGCGCTTGCTTTATGCTGGGCTTATCGGACGAACCGTATTTTCGTGGCACTTCGACTGCCGGCCAAGATGTTAAAAACACTAAATGACCGGCAGTCCGATAAAAATTACAAGATCGAAGAATTTCAGTCAATTTAAACTGTCAAAGATCAGCCATCTATGCAACCGGTTTTGTAGGATTTATCCATCATTTCTACAATTTTTATCGGACTGCCGGTTATTTAGTGTTTTTAACACCTTGGCCGGTTACCGGCCATATAGCCACATTTGGCATCTCGTACACATGTTATTAGGAACTGGCTTAAAGAAAGAGGACGGCAGCGGGAACGAGAAGGCCACAAAACAACAGGCTGAATGAACAAAAACAATCGCTCAACACCTACATTTTAAGGAATGTTTTGCACATTTCGTTTGCCGTTATTTACAAAACAACAACGTCAAATGACCAAATTTTAGGTTTACTCGAGAACCTGAAGGTATGAATTTTCTTTCTCTTTATTTTGACGTCGCTCATAGAACGAACTTACTTAATGGAAAGTTCGCCAGAATCTTCAAGGTTAAACAAATCGAAAGAATGACAAAATCGAGAAGCTATATTTTAATTTTAGATGACGTTTTTGTTGATATCGCCGCACAGGACAACCAAGCTCCAAGGTCTGTGTTGACCTTTGTAACGGTAAACACCAGCGTAATGGTGAAATTATAAGGCTTTGTATGGGGAAGAAAGGTATCCGATTTGAAGAGATTTAGTGGAGGTTCAGTTCCGTCCAATGGCTTTTAGAGAGAAACCGTTAGAACTGAAACTCCACCATATCCCTTCACACCGGCCCAAGAACCACACAGGACACAAAGACTACTACAAGCGAGTTAAGTTGGGAAATTTTTTATTGAAAATCGTTGCTAATTTTCCTTTCAAATCCGATACGTTTCTTCTCCCATACAAAGCCTTCTAAATTTAACCATTACGCTGGTGTTTACATTACAAAGGTCAACACAGACTTTAGAGCTTGGACTGCCTGTGATCCCCGTTGTCGTTGCTCCTGAAAGCCGTCTATTTTCTCACCAAGGGCAACGCCTAAAAAGTGTCATCTGATGGCGTATTTTCTCTGACATACTTTATATTAAGATTTTCGTTTGATCGTTAAAAACGCCTTCCTATCGTTTTCGCATTTGTTTCAAATTCCTATTTTGAAAAATCAGAGCAAGCTTTGGCCAACAAAATATAAATATATTTGGAACAGAAAATATTACCTAAAAGCAACGTTGTTAATGTCAGCTGCCGGGAAATGCGCCGCGTGTTTGTTGACCATGAACGAAGCAAAAAAGAAGCGGGTTTGTGTTTGTTCAACCAACCAAATTGCTGGTTTCCAGTACGTTTGTTGTCGCGCTTCATCATTTTCGGCAAGCTTATTAACGTTATCTGAATACCATAGGTGAGGGCGCGCAAAACTATAATTTAGTACATTTGGTAATTTATATTAAAATAAATCATGAAAAACCAATTTTATAAATTAGTTCATCTTTTCACGAGCCCGGTCATAAAGTCAGCTGGAATACTGCTGACTGATAGAAAAAAATATATTTATTGAGACGCCGCATTCTTCTCTAAATTTAGTTTTTTCCTTCCTTATTTCTGTTTTTTTTTTTTACCTCAGCTTACCATGTCATCGAAAAACACAGTAAACGTCAATTATAGCAAGAAATACTTCTGGTGTTGTAACAGAATGACAATCTGGTTGGCAGTGTTTATCACAGAATCTATTGTGATTGTGATAATAAACGCCTTCACTCTCATCGCCTTTGCAAGAAACCGCCAGTTGCGCAAGCGCAGTACGTACCTGATAATAAACCTGACTGTGGCTGATCTACTGGTGGGAGCAGTGACGGGACCTTTGTATATATATATATACAAATTATTAAAGGAGGATCGTGCAGATGGATTTAAATGGCAATACGGCAGTACTTCAATCGCAAATAACATGTTTCCAATAGCTTCCTTGATTAATCTTTGCTTACTGTCTTTAGAGCGCCTTCATGCGACACTTTGTCCCTTCAAGCACTGCTTAATTGAAGAGCGGTTTTACTTTAAAACCATCATTTGCAGTTGGTTTCTAGCTTTACTTATAGCGTCTGTGCATGCCGTCTTATTTTTGTACATACAATCATCTAGTTCTAACTACCTATGGACATCATTAATTGTTCTCACCCTTTTGATTCTTGCAGTGTCTTACGTCATCATTATAGTAAAAATCAAAAGTAGCCCCCATCCCCACCCTGGTGGAGTAGTTGGTTCAGATAGAAAACTGTCCATTACCTTGTTCATAGTTACTGTTGTTTCCATAGTAACCATTCTGCCGTATGCCATTTATGCTGTTATTCCATTTGACAAGTGGAACGAATTGCCCTCACCCACACAATTTCGTATCATGTTATCAGTGTATGCGCTATATTACGCGTGTTCAATGGTTAATCCTGTGATATACGCCATAAGAATGCAAAAGTTCAGGAAAGCAGTATACGGACAGCTGAGTTGTGGGAAGTGTGCGAATTCAAATCCTGTTGACCCTATTGATCTTCATGCAACGTAACATACGGCAACACATGACAGAGGTTACAACCTTTAAAGCACAGGTAGATTCGAAACTTAACCTTTGGTTTACTTTTAATAAATAGTAATAAATACTTAATTGACCACTCCCCTAGAGGGCCTTTTCAGGGACAATGAAACAAAAAATTCAAATGAACACTATAGAGTTAAGAATCGCAACTGGCGGGAGGCAGACCAGTTGGCTATTTACAAGAATGACCGATGACTTGATCCAGGCACGAACCAAGAACAACACCAGCTAATGGCTATAGCGGACCGGATTTGAACCCGGGTCACCGCATTGAAATCCAACGCCCTAAACCACTCGGTCTTTTTTGAAAACGAGTCACACTAATATTTTTCTTGAGCTCTGACTCAGGTGGAAATAACTTGCAGCTATTCTTCTCTTTTTTCGCAAACAGACAGTTGAATTGTTAGCCCCAGCGTTGTTAAGATTTAAAGCCATCATGTTAGGATTCCACATTAAAGTAGCACTGTGGCGTCATTTGTCTAAGCCCAAGGTTCAGTAGTTTCAACACTGGAACCTTTGAAACGTTTTACAGTCTTCTTACGTAGTACTAACTATGTGCATCCTTCACAGGATACTTTATAGTGACGACTAAACTCGGTCTCTGGTTCATTTCTGATGGTAAAAGTACATAGCTAACCCAGTTTTAAATTAACTGAACTCTAAAAACAAAAGCCTTTTACAGAAATGACATTCTTAAGCTATAAATAAGGCGACTTTGTTGGTTATCACATTTTGTTTTAGTTGTAACTGATATTAAAACTTGACAAACATCAAGAGTCTCAATTCAGGTAGCGATTTTTTTCTCCCAGCGGCGACTAGATACAGCTGTAATAACTACTGAACGGCTCTGCAATACCTATCACCCCAGGTAACAAAGTGATCCAATAGCCCTTGCTAAGATCTCCTTTTTGCACACAGTCATCAACAATGCAAAAAAGCCACTATATCGGGAAGCAGAGTGGGCAAACTAATTAGAAGATTCACCGTCTGTTCGGTTTTAAATCCGGGTTGAGGTGCTCCGTTTCTTTTCCTAGTGTTTTTAGCTACACCATTTGGTGTTTTGGTGGCAAAGAAATCAAAGAACCTCTTCCCCACGCCCCCCTCCCACTCCATCCTCATTTTGCAGTTAAACAATTGGCCTTAATAAAAAGACTGACTTATTAACACAACAGCTGAAGTTGGCCTACGTAAGTTTACAGAATTGCCACTCAGCGAGCACGTCTGTGTCATGATTATTAAAATGTTGTCCTCTTAAACTTTTGGTCTGAAGTATCAAATGATTATTCACAACTCAGAAAGTTAATAAAGGTTACATAAAGCAGCTGCTTATACTTTGCATATGCAGGCAGTATAAAGAGTGATACTGAATTCGTTTCCAGTTGCCATGTTCATGAGCGTGCAGAATGCTGGGATTAACATGCTATTTAGCTAGTATCACGCTGAGAGCATAAAATTAAAAATCAACAATGAGAAATCAAAAATCAATTCGGGAGTTGAACACGCCATAACTAGTTTCTGTCTACTAGGGCGTAGGATAATTAACTTGCCTGCTGTCAAATCATTATCAACCTAGTGTTTATGACAGAACGGCCTGATAATTTAGCCAGTCCTTACTAAATGCAAATTCCCGGCCAAAAAAATTCTTCTAAGCCGTCTATAGCACCAACAAAAAGTTGGGTATTGCTTCACTACGTATGAGGGGTGAGTTTTTCCATTCAGTTAAAGTAATAACAAGACAAAAACTGGTCACTTCTCGTAAAACACAACAGTTTTCGTTACGAATTGCCAAAACAACAAACTGGTGACTCGTTCTATTCCTTTGACAATGTCACAAGTTCAAAATTATTTTACATCTACATCTTCGCTTTCTGAATAGAGTGTGCTGTAGTCAAGTTTAGCAGAAAAATATGCACAGGAACCAAGCCTTTCAAGTCGTCTTTGTTTTTGACATCACTTGACTGGACGTTGTTTCAAATTCGGCAATACATAGTCTTAGTCCAATATTCGCGTATGAACGTAATGCGCATTACAGGTTAAACTTTTCTCGATTTTTAAAAACCACTCAACGTTTTTTAAAAACATGTTTCAACAGAATCTTCTGCCATCTTCAGTTTAAATTACAAAGCACAGAGTTCTCGGAATATATAGTCTGCGCAAGATGCCAATTAACCAGTGATAAGAACAAGGAAACATGGCATGTAAATCGTAACATGTCTCCTACTATCCAGAGCCTAAACTTATTTGTGTTTTCATTTGCTGCTATCAAACTTCACTTTTTGTTATTCTTTGGCTGTGGTAAAGAAGGAAAAGACCGAAAACTCACATGTCTGTCAGACGAAGCCTTTACCATTCAATGCCATCCGCGCACATCAAGTCGCAAATTTTTTTGTTCAATTTCGAAAGACAGGAATCGTGGATAGCTCACAAGAAGACAACTAATGTGAGGAGTGAAACGGCAAACCTACAAAGTTCGAGGCGAAACAGTTTGATCGAAGCAAACCAACAACGATCGCTGGAAATCATCGGCTATACATCAAACACCTGGCCAGCTTAGTATGCTGGGTTAAATTTTCTGCTTCGTGTGCGTGTAAAAAGCGATCTTGTTTTGTTGTAGTATTTTTCCACGAAGAAACTCGAATGCGTATTTTGTGAATCATTTTTTCTATTATCAAGCCTGTGCAGCGCTATAAGCAGATAAGGAAAGCAAATATGATGCGTTGTTGATGTTAAAAGTGCATGATTAACTTTTTGGCACCTCGTAAATGTTATTAGGAACTGGCTCAAAGAAAGAGGACGGCAACGGCAACGAGAAGGTCACAAAACAACAGGCTGAATGAACAAAAAGAATCGCTCAACACCTACATTTTAAGGAATGTTTTGCACATTTCTTTTCCTGTCATTTATAAAACAACATGGTGAAATCAACAAATTTTAGGTTTGCTCGAGACCCTGAGGGTATGAGGGCAACATCTTCTTTCTTTCTCTTTACTTGGAGGTCACTGATAAAACGAAATTACTCCCTGCAAAGTTCGGCAGCATTTTCCAGGTTAAAAAATCGGAATGAGCGCGACGACGTTGACCTTTGTAATGTAAACACCAGGGTAATAGTGAAATTATAAGGCTTTGTATGGGGGAAAAATGTGTCCGATTTGAAGGGATTTGAAGAGATTAAGTAGAGTTCCAGTTCCGTCTAATGGTTTCTAGAGAGAAACCGTTGGAACTGAAACTTGAATTTGAACTTGAACTTGAACTTGAAACTCCATCAAATCCCTTCAAATCGGCCCAAGAACTACACAGGACACAAAACCTACCACAAGGGAGTTAAGGTGGGAAGTTTTTAATGAAAATTGTTTATAATTTTCCCTTCAAATCCGTTACGTTTTTCTCCCATACAAAACCTTCTAAATTTCACCATTACGCTGGTGTTTACATTACAAAGGTCAACACAGACGTTAGAGCTTGGCCTACCTGTGATCGCCGTTGTCGTTGCTTCAGCTGTCTATTTTCTCACCGAGACCGACGCCAAAAAATTGTCATGGCGTATTTTCTCTGACATACTTTACATTAAGATAGAACAATTTTCGCTTGATCGTTAAAAACGCTTTCCCAACGTTTTCGGCATTTGTTTCAAATACTAGTTTAAAAAACCAGGGCAGTTTTTGGCCAAAAAAATACAAATATATGTGGAACAGAAAATATTACCTGAAAGCAATGTTGTTAATGTCAGCTGCCGGGAAATGCGCCGCGTGTTTGTTGAACATGAACTAAGCAAAAGAGAAGCGGGTTTGTGTTTGTTTAACCAACCCGCCAAATTGCTAGTTTCCAGTACGTTTGTTGTCGCGCTTTACCGTTTTCGGCAAGCTTATTAACGTTACCTGAATATCAAAAGTGAGAGCGCGCAAAACTATAATTCATTACATTTGTTAATTTATATTAAAATAAATCATGAGAAACTAATTTTATAAATTAGTTCATCTGTACACGGGCCTGGTCATAAAGTCAGCTGGAATACTGCTGACCGATAGAAGCTTAAATATATTTCATTGAGACGCCGCATTCTTCTCTAAATTTATTTTTGATTTTTTATTTGTTTTTTTACCTCAGCTTACCATTTCATGAAAAAAAAAACAATAAACGTGGATTATAGCAAGAGATCTGTCTAGTCTAGTAACCAGATGACTACTGCTACAATCTGGTTGGCAGTGCTTATCACAGAATCTATTGTGATTGTGGTAATAAACGCCTTCACTCTCATCGTCTTTGCAAGAAACCGCCAGTTACGCAAGCGCAGTACGTACCTGATAATAAACCTGACTGTGGCTGATCTACTGGTGGGAGCAGTGACGGTGCCTTTGCAAATATACTACTTGAAGGCGGATTGTGGAAGTGGATGGCAAGACTACAGTATTTCTATCGCATATGACACATTTCCAATGGTTTCCATAATTAATCTTTGCTTACTTTCTTTAGAGCGCCTTCACGCGACACTTTACCCTTTCAGGCACTTTTTGTTAATTCAAAAGCGATTTTACTTTATAACCATCATTTGCAGTTGGTTTTTAGCTTTACTTCTAGCATGTCTGAATGCAGTCTTGTATGTTTATATACGATCAGGTTGTTATGATTACTTATGGATATCATTGATTGTTCTCACACTTTTTATACTTACAGTGTCTTACGTCATCATTATTGTAAAAATCAAAAGTAGCCCCCCTCCCCACCCTGGTGGAGCAGTTGCTTCAGACAGGAAGCTGTCCATTACCTTATTCATAGTTACTGTTGTTTCCACAGTAACCATCCTACCCTATGTCATTTATGATGTTATTCTATTTCACATGTGGAATGAACTGTCCTTAGCGATACAATTTTCTATTAAGTTATTAGCGTATGCGCTATATTACGCGTGTTCAATAGTTAATCCTGTAATATATGCCATAAGAATGCCAGAGTTTAGGAAAGCAGTGTACAAGCAGCTGGTTTGCAGGAAGACTGTGAATCCAAATGGTGTTCACCCCATTAATCTTCATGAAAATTGAATGTGACAAAGTTACGCCTACATTCAAGCAGGGCGATAGAGGTGATATGAACAATTATCGCCTAATTTCTGTGATCTCGGCAGCAGCAAAAGTCTTTCAGAGAATAGTTTACGATCAGCTTTCTTCCTATATATCTGAAAATAATATTTTGTCACAATATCAGTCCGGGTTTCGATCGTTTCACTCAACTGTGACCGCTTTGCTCGATAATTGGGCCTTTAACATAGATCGTGACTATCTTAACGCTGTTGTTTTTTTGGATCTAAAAAAAGCGTTTGACACAGTCAATCACCCTATTTTATTATCCAAACTACATTTATATGGAGTCAAACGAAATGCTTACGAATTGCTGTCTTCTTACTTAGACAATCGTAAGCAAAAATGTGCTGTCAATGGTGTCCTTTCTACAAGCTACACTTCAACTTGTGGGATCCCCCAGGGGACAATACTGGGGCCTTTGCTGTTTCTCTTGTGTATCAATCAGATTTACCCAATTGTTTATCAAATTCGCAACCAAGAAAGTATGCGGATGATACACACCTAACATATGCCGACAACGACATCTACTCCATTGAGGCTTCTTCAAATCACGACTTGTCAAATACAAACCGTTGGCTCGTTGCCAATAAATTGACTCTCAACATGACCAAAACTGAATTTATGTTAATTGGATCAAGACAAAAATTAAATAATCTTTCCGTTCTCCCAGGTCTGCAAATCAATGGTACACAATTAAATAGAGCCAATTTTACCAAGTCTCTTGGTGTATTAATTGATGAAAATTTAACATGGAGTAATCATATCAACGCTATATCTAAAAAAATCTCTTCTGGTATTGGATCTATTAAACGAATAAGTCACTCTGTTCCTTCTCCACCTCTACATAATATATATCACGGATTAGTTCAATCACACTACGACTATTGTAGTGTTATTGTTGTTTGGGGTAACTGTGCCAAAACATTATCTGACAAATTACAGAGACTTCAAAATCGCGCTGTCCGCGTCCTTACTCACTCTGACTAGTTATGATGCTGATGCCAATCAACTATTTAAAGAATTAGGCTGGGACAATTTAGAAACTCGGCGTCAAAAACTAAAGGCTGAGATGGTCTATAAGTCCTTAAATGGCCTCGCACCTAATTATTTGTCCTCGAAATTCATTCAGCGGAGTGATGTGATTACTTCTTACAACTTGCGCGATTCTGATAATAAGCTTGCTACTCCCTTGCCACGAACAACTATTACAAAAATAGCTTTGGCTATAGTGGTGCAGTCCTGTGGAACAGTCTACCCTCAGCTGCTAGGCAAGCAACATCTCTGACTAATTTCCGACGATTGTTAATTAATTCCGACACGGCATTCATGTAAAACAGGCTTTAATTTAGTTTACTTTTCTTTCATAATTAGCAATATTTTAAATTTCTACATGTATAGTCTTTCGTGGCTTTTATATTAAATTGTTAATGCCTGGTGTATTCACCGTGTTTTTAAATAAAGATGATGATGATGATGATGATGACAACACAGGGTGGTTAAAAGGGGGGAGGGGAAGGGGTCTAGATAACGATTTCACGCATAAAACAGTCTCCGCAGAATAAACGAAAACAGAGCCAGTGGAAATCAAGGTTCCAGGCCGGAATTAAGCATTTATTTCTCTTTTCAAGGAAAATAAAACACGTTCTAAAGTTAAGTGGTATATTCTAAAGTTGAAATTTTCGGACAAAATCACCTATTAATACCTAAAAATTGCCAAACTCCTCATTTTAGTATAAAAATTGGCAAAAATTACAGTAATTTGCCCTTTTTCTTCCGTGCAAAATTTGTGCATGTCAAGTTTTAAGCAAAATTAGCCAAATCTTGCTTATTTAACACACTAGCCTAATAGCAAGGCCTACGGCATACTTTAAGACAGAAACCGCCCGCTGAAAATTACCAAGGCTATAACACTCAAGACAGGTGGAAAGAAACGAAATTTTTTTTCAAGTACAAGATCGCCCACAGAAATTTCTGGGGCCATCTGACCCGTCAAACTTTTTTTTAAACATCTCCCCCGAGACTCAACAAGCCCACAGAAATTTCTGGGGCCCGATCTGATCTGTGTACAAGAGGACAAACATTACTTTAAATTTCCCCAAGACTCTATAAGACCACAAAAATTTCTGGGGCTCGATCTGACCCGTACAAAAGAAGCAAACAACTTAAAACCTCTCTGAGAGTCAGGAAGCCCACAGAAATTTCTGGGGCCCGATCTGACCCGTATAAAAAAAGTAAAAACAAAATGTTTTAAACATCTCCCTGAGCCTCGGTAAGCCCACAGAAATTTCTGGGGCCATCTGACTCACAAAAAAGAGGCTAAACGACTATAAAAAGTTCCCTGACACTCTGAGTAAGCCCACAGAAATTTCTGGGGCCTGATCTGACCCACGTAAAATAAGCAAAAATGTCCTAAACATCTCCCTTAGACTCAGTAAGCCCACAGAAATTCCTGGGGCTCGATCTGACCCACGTGAAAGTAGCAAAAATGTTCTAAACATCTTCCCAAACTTCGATAAGCCCTCAGAAATTTCTGGGGCCCAATCTGACCCGCATAAAAGAAGCAAACAGCAAAACATCCCTGAGACTCAATGAGCCCACAGACATTTCTGGGGACCAATCTGACCGGAATAAAATGTTCGTAATGCAGAATTAACGTGTTATCCTGCACGTATATTTTGGTGGGTGCTTTTTGCTGTTCACACCCTATTTGAACGTGATTTATACTGTAACCGTTAAGTATAAAACTAGATCTTTCATCGATCTTGTTAAATCCCTGATGAAGTCTGTTTGATCAGACGAAACCGGTCAGATAAGAAACAAAATTGACAAAATCTGTTGCTGTGTGCTGCTCACTAGTTTTTATTAAAAAAAGTTGTGGAGGAAAAGACGTGTTTTTATTAGCTGTGCAATTAAAAATTCAATAATGTTCTTTTGTAATTCCGTGATTGGGTCTAAGTGAACATGTGTTGCAGGGATTCAATGAACGAATGCTATCATAGTAAAAAATAGTTCAATGCAAGAATGCGAACGAGATCATAAGTAAATGTACGACTTAAGCTCCTCAGAAATGCCAAATAGTCCATAATAAATTGATAATCCTAACTAGAAGGAAACAGTTGGCTATTTACAAGGGTGTAGCGACACTTCTGACAGGGATTCAGGGGTTCGTAAGAAATGCATGGGCCACAGCAGAACTTTCTGCGGCTCCAAATTGTTCTTGGCGGGAAAACGTAAACATGCCCATGTATGGACCACAGAAATTTCAGCGGCCCCAAATGGCTCACAGCGAGAAAACGTAAACATGTATTACTCTTCGTGGTGATTCGTAAACATGCATGGGTCAAAAAAAAATATGTGCGGCCCAAATTGCTCTTTGACGGGATTCGTTAACATGTAAGAGTCACAGAAATTTCTGGGGCCCCAAATTACTCTTTGTGGGTGGGATTCGTAAAACTGTATGGGCTACACAAATTTCTGCGGTCCCAAGTGGTCTTTGCGGGAATTCATAAAACTATGGGCCACAGAAATTTCTGCGGCCCCAACAATTAGTGGTCTTTGCAGGGATTCACTGAAACTATGGGCCACAGAAATTTCTGCGGCCCCAAGTGGTCTTTGCAGGGATTCACTGAAACTATGGGCCACAGAAATTTCTGCGGCCCCAAGTGGTCTTTGCAGGGATTCACTGAAACTATGGGCCACAGAAATTTCTGCGGCCCATGTGGTCTTTGCAGGGATTCACTGAAACTATGGGCCACAGAAATTTCTGCGGCCCCAAGTGGTCTTTGCAGGGATTCACTGAAACTATGGGCCACAGAAATTTCTGCGGCCCCAAGTGGTCTTTGCGGGGATTCATAAAACTATGGGCCACAGAAATTTCTGCGGCCCCAAGTGGTCTATGCGACCAGGAATCGTAAAACTGTATGGGCCACAGAAATTTCTGCGGCCCCAAGTCGTCTTTGTGGGGATTCATAAGACTATATGGGACACAGAAATTTCTGCGGACCCATTGCTTTTTGTAGGCGTTAGTGTGCCTGTATGGGCCCCAAAAATTTCTGAGGCCATTCAAGTTGGAAAGATTTTTAAAAATTACTGGTCGACGTTTTAAGGAAATTGAGAGAAGATTTTACATGGAAAAATTTGACTAATTTTTGTACTTTTTCGCAGTGGGAAAAATCGTTGTGGAAAGATTTTGAAAAATATAGATCAAATTTGCCTGTATTTATAAGCTTAATTTTGTCAGGTTTTACTCCTTATTAAGGGATTTTTACCAAACACGTTACAACAAAGTATTTTAAGAAGAAATAGGGCTACGAGACTCAATTCATGACATCCATATTTTTTTAAGATTTTACGAACAAAATCACCTTTTTTTACTGAATTTTACCTTACAAAAGATTAAAATGTCAGAAATGGAAAGAAAATAGTCATATTTTTCCATTATTGCGATTAAAAGTTGGAAATAAATTAGTGATAAAAGTCATTTTTTTCCGAAATCGTAACTTTAGAATATCCCACTTAACTTTGGAACGTGTTATAATTGTTCTTTCCATTGGCCGGTAATAATGCTTTTTCTTGCTAAGGTTATAAAATGCAGTCTTTTCCGAAACTAGTTGCTGATGTTTCATTTTACTTCATAATTCAGCCTATAAATTAAGACCGTGTTGGTGTAAAGAAACACCGTTTTAGTGTTCAATAAACACAAAAGTAATGCTCACACAGCTGGAAAAATTTGTCTCACATTTTTTTGTGTGATACTGTGTTTATCTAACTTGCATAACCCCTCTTTTGAGGCTTTATTTTTTGATGAGGGATGGGGAGGGGGGGGGTTATTAAGCCTTTTATTTCTCATCCTATAAAGGTCGCTTTAATTCCCTTTTTTCGATGCCTTTTCGAAAAGAAGTAAAGGCGATGCTTACCACACGTCTTGAGACACAAGCATCACGAAACCGATTGCGTTTGGTTTTACCTTAGTAGAGCAACCAGCAAGCCGGACTCGACAACAACCACCCAATAACACTCCCCTCGCATGTCATCTGTATATCCCAAGAAGAAACCAGAATAGAGATCACATTTCTTTGTTTCGTGCATTTAAAAACGTGCGGCTCGCTCCGGTCTTCCTTCTATTTCCGCGGGATCTGAAGGTCTTTGTGGTTGCTAAGAACCTTTGGCTAACGAACCTCATAAGCGTCGCAGTCTGTAATTTTCTGCATTAGAACCGAGGATATTCCCCTTCTAAATTTTAATTTATCACTGGATTCAGAGAGAAAAAAAAGGTTTTTGCAAGACTACACACTCACTGAAATGTTTCTTTTACCTATACGTACTGTATCACCTGGCGTGCTCTCATCTCTATTTTAGGCAGGTTCTATTTGAATATTGCACATTTAATTAACTTCCACACCAAAGGATGATTACGCGATTGTGAGAAGAGTAAGGCCTTTATCACATCAAAAACGAAATACAATGATCGATTAATGGCATGAAGAGGAATATTGCAAGTTACTGGCATAGGTGTCCAGCTGAGGTAGAGGATTCAATTCCATTCTCCTATCTCAGCTGGATGCCAAGCTATTTTGTTTGGTTGATAAGAGGCTCTGGCCTTTTAGGATTCGTATAACAGCCAAATCGAATTATTAACCTTGAGTATATAAAGACCTGAACTCAGGCTGTCTATTAAAAGGGTGCTCCTGATACAAATTCCCCTCGCTTTTTAATAACGCCGGGGACACCAAATTTCACCTAAGCCGTTTCTGAATACATGGAACAGGTTGAGCTTCGGCCCGCTAAACATAAGGATTTTGGTATTATCAACAGAGTTGATAAATGTAAATTGACCACCGTACAGGGATTCTAAAAGCTGCTAAAATCTGTTCTCAGTAAGGGCCTAAATTTTGTCCCTATTGCCAAACGCACCAATGAATTTTCTATTAAGCAAGATGTTGAAAAATTCCTTCGCCGCGTTCAGTTAAAAGCCTTTTTCCATGACAAAGAGAATGATTCTGACACTTCGGACAAAGATGTTTTTGAAACACTTCAAGTTCGCAAATCTAAATGGACTCCCCCAGAGGGACAATTTTCCTCTTTAGATTTTTTCACCAAAAAGTGCCGTCACGACATTCACAAACTTAAATTCAATCGTAACACTAAATTTTCCAACCTTTCCTCGGAAGAGTGGGCGGCGCTTAAAAATCTTAGTAAACGCAATGACATAGTTGTCAAATCGGCCGACAAAGGCGGCGCGGTAGTTGTTTGGCGGTCCGACCTTTACCAAAAAGAAGCTTTGCGGCAACTTTCTGACACCTCGTTTTATGCTAAAATCGAAAAAGATCTCACCTCCACTAATCAAAAACTTGTCAAAGACACGATTCATAATCTTATAGTTAACCAAGAATTACCGGACACTGCAACTAATCTCACCATCACAACTCCTAGAACTTCGTGCATTTACTTCTTGCCAAAAATTCACAAACCAAACAACCCAGGTCGCCCTATCGTTTCTGCCTGTAGTTGCCCTACCGAACTCATTTCTAGCTACTTAGACAGGATTATGACTCCTATCGTCAAATCTTTACCATCATACATCAAAGACAGTACACACGCACTAGAAATTTTCCGCGATTTCAGTTTCTCCGGCCAAGACAAACTTATTTTCACCATGGATATTACATCTCTGTACACAGTCATTCCCAATAGCGAAGGTCTTCAAGCACTTAAACACTTTTTCGATCAACGCACTGTCAAAGAACCAAGCTCAGAAACACTACTCCGCCTTGCCGAACTAGT
>OX419342.1:6310995-6333495 GCA_948470475.1 Galaxea fascicularis | reverse complement strand
GTTAAGTTGGGAAATTTTTTATTGAAAATCGTTGCTAATTTTCCCTTCAAATCCGGTACGTTTCTTCACCCATACAAAGCCTTCTAAATTTAACCATTACGCTGTTGTTTACATTACAAAGGTCAACACAGACCTTAGAGCTTGGACTGCCCGTGATCCCCGTTGTCGTTGCTCCTGAAAGCCGTCTATTTTCTCACACTCAGAGGGCAACGCCTAAAAAGTGTCATCTGATGGCGTATTTTCTCTGACATACTTTATATTAAGATTTTCGTTTGATCGTTAAAAACGCCTTCCTATCGTTTTCGCATTTGTTTCAAATTCCTATTTTGAAAAATCAGAGCAGGTTTTGGCCAACAAAATATAAATATATTTGGAACAGAAAATATTACCTGAAAGCAATGTTCTTAATGTCAGCTGCCGGGAAATGCGCCGCGTGTTTCTTGAACCTGAAGCGGGTTTGTGTTCGTTCAACCAACCAAATTGCTGGTTCCAGTACGTTTGTTCTCGCGCTTCATCATCAGTTCGGCAAGCTAATTAACGTTATCTGAATATCAAACGTGAGAGCGCGCAAAACTAGAATTCAGTACATTTGTTAATTTATATTAAAATAAATCATGAAAAATTAATTTTATAAATTAGTTCATCTGTTCACGAACCTGGTCATAAAGTCAGCTGGAATACTACTCACTGATAGAGGCTTAAATATATATTTTATCGAGACGCCGCATTCTTTTCTAAATTTAGTTTTTCTTCTTTATTTCTGCTTTTTTACCTCAGCTTACCATCTCATCGAAAAACACCGTAAACGTCGATCATAGCAAGAGATCTGTCTAGTCTGGTAACAAAATGGCTAATGATACAATCTGGTTGGCAGTGCTTATCACGGAATCTATTGTGATTGTGATGGTAAACGCCTTCACTCTCATCGTCTTTGCAAGAAACCGCCAGTTACGCAAGCGCAGTACGTACCTGATAATAAACCTGACTGTGGCTGATCTACTGGTGGGAGCAGTAACGGTGCCTTTGGAGATTTACTACTTACAGGCGGATTATGGAAGTGAATGGCAATACTACAGTATTTCTATCGCATATAACGTGTTCCCATTTGCTTCCTTAGTTAATCTTTGCTTACTATCTCTGGAGCGCCTTCACGCGACACTTTACTCTTTGAAGCACTGTTTGTTAATTGAAGAGCGGTTTTACTTTAAAACCATCATTTGCAGTTGGTTTTTAGCTTTACTTCTAGCATCTGTGAATGCCGTCGTATATATTTTCATGCGATTAGGTGGTTATCATTACTTATGGGCATCATTGATTGTTGTCACACTTTTGATACTTACAGTGTCTTACGTCATAATTTTTTGTGAAAATCAAAAGTAGCCTCCCTCCCCACCCTGGTGGAGCAGTTGCTTCAAATAGCAAACTGTCCATTACCTTGTTCATAGTTACTCTTGTTTCTATAGTAACCATTCTGCCGTATGCCATTTATGCTGTTATTCCATTTGACAAGTGGAATGAATTGCCCTTAGCAACACAATTTTGTATCATGTTATCAGTGTATACGCTTTTTTACGCGTGTTCAATAGTTAATCCTGTGATATATGCCATAAGAATGCAAGAGTTCAGGAAAGTAGTGTACAGACAGCTGACTTGTGGGAAGTGTGCGAATTCAAATCCTGTTCACCCTATTGATCTTCACGCAATGTAACATACGGCAACACATGACCGAGGTTAAAACCTTTAAAACACAGGTAGATTTGAAACTTAACCTTTGGTTTACTTTTAATAAATGATAATAAATACTTGATTAACCACTCCCCTAAAGGGCCTGCTTTTCAGGGACAATGAAACAAAAAATACAAATGAACACTATAGAGTTAAGAATCCTAACTGGCGGGAGGCAGACCAGTTGGCTATTTACAAGAATGACCGAGGAGTTGATCCAGGCACGAACCCAGAACAACACCAGCTAGTGCTTATAGCGGGATTTATACCCAGGTCACCGCATTGAAATCCAGCGCCCTAAACCACTCGGTCTTTTTTGTAAACGAGTCACACTGATATTTTTCTTGAGCTCTGACTCAGGTGGCCGGGAAATAACTTGCAGCTATTCTTTTCTTTTTTCGCTAACAGACAGTTGAATTGTTAGCCCACGCGTTGTTAAGATTTAAGAGCCATCATGGTAGGATACCACATTGAAGTAGCACTGTTGCGTCATTTTAATAAACCCAAGGTTCAGTACTAGGAGTTCCCGAACCATGGAACCTTTGAAACGTTTTACAGTTGTCTTACGTAGTACTGACTATGTACATCCTTTACCGACGACTAAACTCGGTCTCTGATTCAGCTCTGATGGTAAAAGTATTAATAGTTATCTTAGTCAGATTAAAATTAACTGAAGTCTAACAGTATTTTACAGAAACGACATTATTCAGCTATAAATAAGTCGTCGTCCCGTTATCATATGTTGTTTTAGTTGCAACTGATGTTAAAACTAGACGAGCATCAAGAGTCACAATTCAGGAGGCGGTTTTTTTCTCCTGGCGGCGACTATATGCAGCTGTAATAACTACTGAACGCGTCTGTAATACCTATCGCCCTAAGCAACAAAGTGGTCCAATAGCCCTTGCTAGGACCTCCTTTTTGCAGATAGTCATCAACAATGCAAAAATATCACCATATCAGGGGACAAGCAAACGAATTAGAAGGTTTACCGGCTGTTCGGGGGTTTAAAAGAAAGTCGAAATAACCAAGGTGACCAGTCGCAACTACGTTGAGTTTGACAAGATCTCTTAATTATGCCGGGTTGAGGTGCTCCGTTGCAATTCCTAGTGTCTTTAGCTACACCACTTGGTGTTTTGGTGGCAAAGAAATCAGGGAACCTTTTCCCCACTACCCCCCCCCCCCCCCCCCCACTGTCATAAAAAAAACTGACTTATTAACACAACAGCTGAAGTTAGCCTACGTAAGTTTGCCGGGATCAACATGCTATTTTCCTAGTATCACGAGAGCATAAAATTACAGATCAACCATCAAACTAATTTCGGAAGTTGAAAACGCAGTAACGACGTGTAGTTTCTGCTGAGTAGGGGGTAGAATTATTCACTTGTCTGTTGTCAAATCATTATCAACCTACTGTCTATGAAACGGCCTGGGAGTCGTTACTAAATACAAATTCCCGGTAAAAAAATTCCCCTAACCTGTCTCTAACACCAACAAAAACTTGGGTATTGCTCTGCTACGTACAACCGGTGAGTTATTCCATTCATTTAAAGTAAAAACAAGACAAAAAGGGGTCAATTATCGTAAAATAATGATTTTCGTTACGAACGAGACACCAAACTTGAGTGGTGACTCGTTCTATTCGCCGATAAGGTCACGAGTTTAAAATTAGTTTATATCTACCTCTTCACTTGGTGAATAGAGTGTGCTGTAGTCAAGTTCAGAAATAAAATATACACAGGGACAAGGTCTGTCACGTCATCTTTGTTTTTGACTCTTTTGACGTTGTCTCAAATTCGACAGTAATCATTGATAGTCTTGGCCGATATTCGCGTTTGGACGTAATGCGCATTATGGGCTAAACTTATTTGCATTTTTATTTGCTACTATCAGCCTTCACTTTTTGTTATTCTTTGCCTGTGGTAAATAGGGAAACGGGAGAAAAGACCGAACAACAGCAAACTTAACTCACATATACCGTTTGACATCTCGTGTGACTTCGTGTGTCACACGAAGCCTTTACCAATCAATGCCATCTGCGTACATCAAGTCGCAAAATTTTTGTTCGATTTTTCTTTCTACTCAAAAGACAGGAATCGTGGATAGCTCACAAGCAGACAACTAGTGCAAGGAGTGAAACGGCAAACCTACAAAATTCGAGGCGAAACAAGAACAAGAACGAACGCGGGAAATCATCGGCTATATATCAAACACCTGGCCAGCTTAGTATGCTGGGTTAAATGTTCTACTTCGTGTGCGTATAAAAAGCGTTTTTTTCTTTTTGTAGTATTTTTCAACGAAGAAATGAGTATTTTGTGAATCAATTTTCTATTATCAGGCCTGTGTAGCGCTGTAAGGAAAGCAAATAAGATGCGTTGTTGATGTCAACTGAAAATGCATGATTAACTTTTAAAATCGCTGTGGCTATATGGCCGGTAACCGGCCAAGGTGTTAAAAACACTAAATGGCCGGCAGTCCGAGATTTTTCTAAAAATTGTCGAATCGAAGAATTCTGGCTAAACCAAGCCATCGTATGTCGATTAGGTAAAGTCAAGCGATCCTGAAATGATTTTTAGATCTTAAGTCCAGCTCTTTCTTTTTGCTGGGCTTATCGTAAGAACCGTAATTTGTGACACTTAGAATTTTTTTCAGGTCGACTGCCGGCCAAGATGTTAAAAACACTAAATGGCCGGCAGTCCGATATTTTTCTAAAAATTGTCAAATCAAAGAATCCTGGCTAATCCAAACCATCGTATGTCAATTTGGAAAAGTCAAGCGATCCTGAAATGATTTTTAAATCTCAAGTCCAGCGCTTGCTTTATGCTGGGCTTATCGGACGAACCGTATTTTCGTGGCACTTCGACTGCCGGCCAAGATGTTAAAAACACTAAATGACCGGCAGTCCGATAAAAATTACAAGATCGAAGAATTTCAGTCAATTTAAACTGTCAAAGATCAGCCATCTATGCAACCGGTTTTGTAGGATTTATCCATCATTTCTACAATTTTTATCGGACTGCCGGTTATTTAGTGTTTTTAACACCTTGGCCGGTTACCGGCCATATAGCCACATTTGGCATCTCGTACACATGTTATTAGGAACTGGCTTAAAGAAAGAGGACGGCAGCGGGAACGAGAAGGCCACAAAACAACAGGCTGAATGAACAAAAACAATCGCTCAACACCTACCTTTTAAGGCATGTTTTGCACATTTCGTTTGCCGTTATTTACAAAACAACAACGTCAAATGACCAAATTTTAGGTTTACTCGAGAACCTGAAGGTATGAATTTTCTTTCTCTTTATTTTGACGTCGCTCATAGAACGAACTTACTTAATGGAAAGTTCGCCAGAATCTTCAAGGTTAAACAAATCGAAAGAATGACAAAATCGAGAAGCTATATTTTAATTTTAGATGACGTTTTTGTTGATATCGCCGCACAGGACAACCAAGTTCCAAGGTCTGTGTTGACCTTTGTAACGGTAAACACCAGCGTAATGGTGAAATTATAAGGCTTTGTATGGGGAAGAAAGGTATCCGATTTGAAGAGATTTAGTGGAGGTTCAGTTCCATCCAATGGCTTTTAGAGAGAAACCGTTAGAACTGAAACTCCACCAAATCCCTTCACACCGGCCCAAGAACCACACAGGACACAAAGACTACTACAAGCGAGTTAAGTTGGGAAATTTTTTATTGAAAATCGTTGCTAATTTTCCCTTCAAATCCGATACGTTTCTTCTCCCATACAAAGCCTTCTAAATTTAACCATTACGCTGGTGTTTACATTACAAAGGTCAACACAGACTTTAGAGCTTGGACTCCCTGTGATCCCCGTTGTCGTTGCTCCTGAAAGCCGTCTATTTTCTCACCAAGGGCAACGCCTAAAAAGTGTCATCTGATGGCGTATTTTCTCTGACATACTTTATATTAAGATTTTCGTTTGATCGTTAAAAACGCCTTCCTATCGTTTTCGCATTTGTTTCAAATTCCTATTTTGAAAAATCAGAGCAGGCTTTGGCCAACAAAATATAAATATATTTGGAACAGAAAATATTACCTAAAAGCAACGTTGTTAATGTCAGCTGCCGGGAAATGCGCCGCGTGTTTGTTGACCATGAACGAAGCAAAAGAGAAGCGGGTTTGTGTTTGTTCAACCAACCAAATTGCTGGTTTCCAGTACGTTTGTTGTCGCGCTTCATCATTTTCGGCAAGCTTATTAACGTTATCTGAATACCATAGGTGAGGGCGCGCAAAACTATAATTTAGTACATTTGGTAATTTATATTAAAATAAATCATGAAAAACTAATTTTATAAATTAGTTCATCTTTTCACGAGCCCGGTCATAAAGTCAGCTGGAATACTGCTGACTGATAGAAAAAAATATATTTATCGAGACGCCGCATTCTTCTCTAAATTTAGTTTTTTCCTTCCTTATTTCTGTTTTTTTTTACCTCAGCTTACCATGTCATCGAAAAACACAGTAAACGTCAATTATAGCAAGAAATACTTCTGGTGTTGTAACAGAATGACAATCTGGTTGGCAGTGTTTATCACAGAATCTATTGTGATTGTGATAATAAACGCCTTCACTCTCATCGCCTTTGCAAGAAACCGCCAGTTGCGCAAGCGCAGTACGTACCTGATAATAAACCTGACTGTGGCTGATCTACTGGTGGGAGCAGTGACGGGACCTTTGTATATATATATATACAAATTATTAAAGGAGGATCGTGCAGATGGATTTAAATGGCAATACGGCAGTACTTCAATCGCAAATAACATGTTTCCAATAGCTTCCTTGATTAATCTTTGCTTACTGTCTTTAGAGCGCCTTCATGCGACACTTTGTCCCTTCAAGCACTGCTTAATTGAAGAGCGGTTTTACTTTAAAACCATCATTTGCAGTTGGTTTCTAGCTTTACTTATAGCGTCTGTGCATGCCGTCTTATTTTTGTACATACAATCATCTAGTTCTAACTACCTATGGACATCATTAATTGTTCTCACCCTTTTGATTCTTGCAGTGTCTTACGTCATCATTATAGTAAAAATCAAAAGTAGCCCCCCTCCCCACCCTGGTGGAGTAGTTGGTTCAGATAGAAAACTGTCCATTACCTTGTTTATAGTTACTGTTGTTTCCATAGTAACCATTCTACCGTATGCCATTTATGCTGTTATTCCATTTGACAAGTGGAACGAATTGCCCTCACCCACACAATTTCGTATCATGTTACGTTATCAGTGTATGCGCTATATTACGCGTGTTCAATGGTTAATCCTGTGATATACGCCATAAGAATGCAAGAGTTCAGGAAAGCAGTATACGGACAGCTGAGTTGTGGGAAGTGTGCGAATTCAAATCGTGTTCACCCTATTGATCTTCATGCAACGTAACATACGGCAACACATGACAGAGGTTACAACCTTTAAAGCACAGGTAGATTCGAAACTTAACCTTTGGTTTACTTTTAATAAATAATAATAAATACTTAATTGACCACTCCCCTAGAGGGCCTTTTCAGGGACAATGAAACAAAAAATTCAAATGAACACTATAGAGTTAAGAATCGCAACTGGCGGGATGCAGACCAGTTGGCTATTTACAAGAATGACCGATGACTTGATCCAGGCACGAACCAAGAACAACACCAGCTAATGGCTATAGCGGACCGGATTTGAACCCGGGTCACCGCATTGAAATACAGCGACCTAAACCACTCGGTCTTTTTTGTAAACGAGTCACACTAATATTTTTCTTGAGCTCTGACTCAGGTGGAAATAACTTGCAGCTATTCTTTTCTTTTTTCGCAAACAGACAGTTGAATTGTTAGCCCCAGCGTTGTTAAGATTTAAAGCCATCATGTTAGGATTCCACATTAAAGTAGCACTGTGGCGTTATTTTTCTAAACCCAAGGTTCAGTAGTTTCAACACTGGAACCTTTGAAACGTTTTACAGTCTTCTTACGTAGTACTAACTATGTGCATCCTTCACAGGATACTTTATAGTGACGACTAAACTCGGTCTCTGGTTCATTTCTGATGGTAAAAGTACATAGCTAACCCAGTTTTAAATTAACTGAACTCTAAAAACAAAAGCCTTTTACAGAAATGACATTCTTAAGCTATAAATAAGGCGACTTTGTTGGTTATCACATTTTGTTTTAGTTGTAACTGATATTAAAACTTGACAAACATCAAGAGTCTCAATTCAGGTAGCGATTTTTTTCTCCCAGCGGCGACTATATACAGCTGTAATAACTACTGAACGGCTCTGCAATACCTATCACCCCAGGTAACAAAGTGATCCAATAGCCCTTGCTAAGATCTCCTTTTTGCACACAGTCATCAACAATGCAAAAATGCCACTATATCGGGAAGCAGAGTGGGCAAACTAATTAGAAGATTCACCGTCTGTTCGGTTTTAAATCCGGGTTGAGGTGCTCCGTTTCTTTTCCTAGTGTTTTTAGCTACACCATTTGGTGTTTTGGTGGCAAAGAAATCAAAGAACCTCTTCCCCACGCCCCCCTCCCACTCCATCCTCATTTTGCAGTTAAACAATTGGCCTTAATAAAAAGACTGACTTATTAACACAACAGCTGAAGTTGGCCTACGTAAGTTTACAGAATTGCCACTCAGCGAGCACGTCTGTGTCATGATTATTAAAATGTTGTCCTCTTAAACTTTTGGTCTGAAGTATCAAATGATTATTCACAACTCAGAAAGTTAATAAAGGTTACATAAAGCAGCTGCTTATACTTTGCATATGCAGGCAGTATAAAGAGTGATACTGAATTCGTTTCCAGTTGCCATGTTCATGAGCGTGCAGAATGCTGGGATTAACATGCTATTTAGCTAGTATCACGCTGAGAGCATAAAATTAAAAATCAACAATGAGAAATCAAAAATCAATTCGGGAGTTGAACACGCCATAACTAGTTTCTGTCTACTAGGGCGTAGGATAATTAACTTGCCTGCTGTCAAATCATTATCAACCTAGTGTTTATGACAGAAAGGTCTGATAATTTAGCCAGTCCTTACTAAATGCAAATTCCCGGCCAAAAAAATTCTTCTAAGCCGTCTATAGCACCAACAAAAAGTTGGGTATTGCTTCACTACGTATAAGGGGTGAGTTTTTCCATTCAGTTAAAGTAATAACAAGACAAAAACTGGTCACTTCTCGTAAAACACAACAGTTTTCGTTACGAATTGACAAAACAACAAACTGGTGACTCGTTCTATTCCTTGACAATGTCACAAGTTCAAAATTATTTTACATCTACATCTTCGCTTTCTGAATAGAGTGTGCTGTAGTCAAGTTTAGCAGAAAAATATGCACAGGAACCAAGCCTTTCAAGTCGTCTTTGTTTTTGACATCACTTGACTGGACGTTGTTTCAAATTCGGCAATACATAGTCTTAGTCCAATATTCGCGTATGAACGTAATGCGCATTACAGGTTAAACTCATCTCGATTTTTAAAAACCACTCAACGTTTTTTAAAAACATGTTTCAACAGAATCTTCTGCCATCTTCAGTTTAAATTACAAAGCACAGAGTTCTCGGAATATATAGTCTGCGCAAGATGCCAATTAACCAGTGATAAGAACAAGGAAACATGGCATGTAAATCGTAACATGTCTCCTACTATCCAGAGCCTAAACTTATTTGTGTTTTCATTTGCTGCTATCAACCTTCACTTTTTGTTATTCTTTGGCTGTGGTAAAGAAGGAAAAGACCGAAAACTCACATGTCTGTCAGACGAAGCCTTTACCATTCAATGCCATCCGCGCACATCAAGTCGCAAATTTTTTTGTTCGATTTCGAAAGACAGGAATCGTGGATAGCTCACAAGAAGACAACTAATGCGAGGAGTGAAACGGCAAACCTACAAAGTTCGAGGCAAAACAGTTTGATCGAAGCAAACCAACAACGATCGCTGGAAATCATCGGCTATACATCAAACACCTGGCCAGCTTAGTATGCTGGGTTAAATTTTCTGCTTCGTGTGCGTGTAAAAAGCGTTCTTGTTTTGTTGTAGTATTTTTCCACGAAGAAACTCGAATGCGTATTTTGTGAATCATTTTTTCTATTATCAAGCCTGTGCAGCGCTATAAGCAGATAAGGAAAGCAAATATGATGCGTTGTTGATGTCAAAAGTACATGATTAACTTTTTGGCACCTCGTAAATGTTGTTAGGAACTGGCTTAAAGAAAGAGGACGGCAACGCCGGCAACGAGAAGGCCACAAAACAACAGGCTGAATGAACAAAAACAATCGCTCAACACCTACATTTTAAGGAATGTTTTACACATTTCTTTTCCTGTCATTTATAAAACAACATGGTGAAATCAACAAATTTTAGGTTTGCTCGAGACCCTGAGGGTATGAGGGCAACATCTTCTTTCTTTCTCTTTAATTGGAGGTCACTGATAAAACGAAATTACTCCCTGCAAAGTTCGGCAGCATTTTCCAGGTTAAAAAATCGGAATGAGCGCGACGACGTTGACCTTTGTAATGTAAACACCAGGGTAATAGTGAAATTATAAGGCTTTGTATGGGGGAAAAATGTGTCCGATTTGAAGGGATTTGAAGAGATTAAGTAGAGTTCCAGTTCCGTCTAATGGTTTCTAGAGAGAAACCGTTGGAACTGAAACTTGAATTTGAACTTGAACTTGAACTTGAAACTCCATCAAATCCCTTCAAATCGGCCCAAGAACTACACAGGACACAAAACCTACCACAAGGGAGTTAAGGTGGGAAGTTTTTAATGAAAACTGTTTCTAATTTTCCCTTCAAATCCGTTACGTTTTTCTCCCATACAAAACCTTCTAAATTTCACCATTACGCTGGTGTTTACATTACAAAGGTCAACACAGACGTTAGAGCTTGGCCTACCTGTGATCGCCGTTGTCGTTGCTTCAGCTGTCTATTTTCTCACCGAGACCGACGCCAAAAAATTGTCATGGCGTATTTTCTCTGACATACTTTACATTAAGATAGAACAATTTTCGCTTGATCGTTAAAAACGCTTTCCCAACGTTTTCGGCATTTGTTTCAAATACTAGTTTAAAAAACCAGAGCAGTTTTTGGCCAAAAAAATACAAATATATGTGGAACAGAAAATATTACCTGAAACCAATGTTGTTAATGTCAGCTGCCGGGAAATGCGCCGCGTGTTTGTTGAACATGAACTAAGCAAAAGAGAAGCGGGTTTGTGTTTGTTTAACCAACCCGCCAAATTGCTAGTTTCCACTACGTTTGTTGTCGCGCTTTACCGTTTTCGGCAAGCTTATTAACGTTACCTGAATATCAAAAAAGAGAGCGCGCAAAACTATAATTCATTACATTTGTTAATTTATATTAAAATAAATTATGAGAAACTAATTTTATAAATTAGTTCATCTGTACACGGGCCTGGTCATAAAGTCAGCTGGAATACTGCTGACCGATAGAAGCTTAAATATATTTTATTGAGACGCCGCATTCTTCTCTAAATTCATTTTTGATTTTTTATTTGTTTTTTTACCTCAGCTTACCATTTCATGGAAAAAAAAACAATAAACGTGGATTATAGCAAGAGATCTGTCTAGTCTAGTAACCAGATGACTACTGCTACAATCTGGTTGGCAGTGCTTATCACAGAATCTATTGTGATTGTGGTAATAAACGCCTTCACTCTCATCGTCTTTGCAAGAAACCGCCAGTTACGCAAGCGCAGTACGTACCTGATAATAAACCTGACTGTGGCTGATCTACTGGTGGGAGCAGTGACGGTGCCTTTGCAAATATACTACTTGAAGGCGGATTGTGGAAGTGGATGGCAAGACTACAGTATTTCTATCGCATATGACACATTTCCAATGGTTTCCATAATTAATCTTTGCTTACTTTCTTTAGAGCGCCTTCACGCGACACTTTACCCTTTGAGGCACTTTTTGTTAATTCAAAAAGCGGTTTTACTTTATAACCATCATTTGCAGTTGGTTTTTAGCTTTACTTCTGGCATGTGTGAATGCCGTCTTATATGTTTATAAACCATCAGGTTGTTATGATTACTTATGGATATCATTAATTGTTCTCACACTTTTGATACTTACAGTGTCTTACGTCATCATTATTGTAAAAATCAAAAGTAGCCCCCCTCCCCACCCTGGTGGAGCAGTTGCTTCAGACAGGAAGCTGTCCATTACCTTATTCATAGTTACTCTTGTTTCCACAGTAACCATCCTACCCTATGCCATTTATGATGTTATTTTATTTCACATGTGGAATGAACTGTCCTTAGCGATACAATTTTCTATTAAGTTATTAGCGTATGCACTATATTACGCGTGTTCAATAGTTAATCCTGTGATATATGCCATAAGAATGCAAGAGTTCAGGAAAGCAGTGTACGGACAGCTGAGTTGTGGGAAGTGTGCGAATTCAAATCCTGTTGACCCTTTTGATCTTCATGCAATGTAACATACGGCAACACATGACCGAGGTTAAAACCTTTAAAGCACAGGTAGATTCTACACTTAACCTTTGGTTTACTTTTAATAAATAGTATTAATACTTAATTGACCACTCCCCTAGAGGGCCCGCTTTTCAGGGACAATGAAACAAAAAATGCAAATGAACACTACAGAGTTAAGAATCCCAACTGGCGGGAGGCAGACCAGTTGGCTATTTACAAGAATGACGGAGTACTTGATCCAGGTACGAACCCACAACAACACCAGCTAGTGGCTACAGCGGACCTGATTTGAACCCGGGTCACTGCATTGAAATCCAGCGCCCTAAACCACTCGGTCTTTTTTGTAAACGAGTCACACTGATATTTTTCTTGAGCTTGAAATAACTTGCAGCTATTCTTTTCTTTTTTCGCTAACAGACAGTTGAGTTGTTAGCCCAAGCGTTGTTAAGATTTAAGAGATATCATGTTAGGATTCCACATTAAAGTAGCACTGTCGCGTTATTTTTCTAAACCCAAGGTTAGGTAGTTCCAACACTAGAACCTTTAAAACGTTTTACAGTGTTCTTAGGCAGTACTATGTGCATCCTTCACAGGATACTTTCTAGTGACGACTAAACTCGGTCTCTGCTTCAGTTCTGATGGTAAAAGTACAAAGCTAACCCAGTTTTAAATTAACTGAACTCTAAAAACAAAAGCCTTTTACAGAAATGACATTCTTAAGCTACAAATAAGGCGACTCTCTCGGTTATCACATTTTGTTTTAGTTGTAACTGATATTAAAACTTGACAAACATCAAGAGCCTCAATTCAGGTAGCGATTTTTTTCTCCCAGCGGTGACTATATACAGCTGTAATAACTACTGAACGCCTCTGTAATACCTGTCGCCCCAGGTTACAAAGTGGCCCAATAGCCCTTGCTAAGATCTCCCAGTTTTTGCACACAGTCATCAACAATGCAAAAATGCGACTATGTCGGGAATCAGAGAGGGGCAAACTAATTAGAAGATTCACCGTCTGTTCGGGTTGAGGTGCTCCGTTTCTATTCCTAGTGTTCTTAGCTACACCATTTGGTGCAATCGGGCTTAAAAAAAGACTGATTTATTAACACAACAGCTGAAGTTGGCCTACGTAAGTTTACAGAATTGCCACTCAGCGAGCACGTCTGTGTCATGATTGTCGAAATGTTGTCCTCCTAAACACAAAAGGCTTTCGGTCTGAAGTATCAAATGATTATTCACACCACAGGAAGTTAATAAAGCTTACATAAAGCAGCTGCTTATACTTTGTATACACAGTCAGTATTAAGAGTGATACTGAACTCCTCTCCAGTTGCCATGTTAGGCCCGGTTCAGACGCCGCTCCGCACATGTGCCGGAGTAAACTGATAAATTAAGTCCGGCAAAAGAGCAGCGTCTGAATCAGTTCGGTACGACAGTTTTAATTCGGTGCGGCAACGTTAATGTTAGGTTCGACAAGGTCTGCCGCGTTATTCGACTCTGGAGCGGCAACTGATTCATATGTACCACGCTCTTCTCCTGTGCCGAACTAAATGCATTAATTATGACAATGTATAAATGTATAATGCCTTCTCCCTACATAAAATACATATTAGGTTCAACACACAGTACGCCGTCTGAATCAGCTGTCGCGCGAATGTCGCTCCAAAGTCGAACCTAATTCAATTAGGTTCGACGCATGAGTGGAGCGGCGACTGAACCGGGTCTTAATTAGCGTGCAGAATGCCAGGATTAAAGTGCTATTTAGCTAGTATCACGCTGAGTGCATAAACCTAAAAAGCAACAATCAAACTAATTTCGGGAGTTGAAAACGAAATAATGGCATATAGTTTCTGCTTAGTAGGGCGCAAGATAATTAACCTGTCTGTTGTCAAATCAGTATCAACCTACAGTGCCAATGAAACAGCTTGATAATTAACTAAGGCAGTCCTTACTAAATGCAAATTCACGGCTAAAAAATTTTTCCTTAGCCGTCTATAACACCAACAAAAACTTGGGTATTGCTCCGCTACGTACAAGGGGTGAGTTGTTCCATTCATTTAAACAAGCCAAAAACTGGTCACTTCGCGAAAAACAACGGTTTTCGGCGTTAAGAATTAACAAAACGGCAAAATGGTGACTCGTTCTATTCGTTGACAATGTCACAAGTTTAAAATTATTTTATATCTACCTCTTCACTTTTTGAATAGAGTAGTGGTGCTGTAGTCAAGTTTAGAAGTAAAATATGCGCAGGAACCAAGCCTTTCAAGTCGTCTTTGTTTTTGACATCCCTTAACTGGACGTTGATTCAAATTCGACAACTACAGTCATAGTCTGATATTCGCGTATAGACATAATGTACATTATAGGTTAAACCTATCTCGATTTTTAAAAACCACTCAACGTTTTTTAAAAACATGTTTCAACATAATCTTCTGCCATCTTCAGTTTAAATTACAAAGTACAGAGTTCTCGGAATATATAGTCTGCGCAAGATGCTAATTAACTATAAGAACAAAGAAACATGGCATGTAAATCGTAACATCTCTCCTACTATCCAGACCTTAAACTTATTTGTGCTTTTATTTGCTGCTAGCAGCCTTCACTTTTTGTTATTATTTGGCTGTGGTAAAGAAGGAAAAGACCGAAAAACAAACTTAACTCACATATTCCGTCCGATGTCTCACGTGACTTTGTGTGCCACTATTACACTAAGACCGTTCCGTGCAATGGTTTCTAGAGAGAAACCGTTGGAACTGAAACTCCACCAAATCCCTTCAAATCGGCCCAAGAACCACACAGGACACAAACACTACCACAAGGGAGTTCAAGTGGGAAGATTTTATTGAAAATCGTTTCTAATTTTCCTTTCAAATCCGATTTCTTCACCCATACAAAGTCTTCTAAATTTAACCATTACGCTGGTGTTTACATTACAAAAGTCAACACAGGCCTTAGAGCTTGGGCTACCTGTGATCGCCGCTGTTGTTGCTTTAGCCGTCTATTTTCTCACTTAGGCCGACGCCTAAAAAGTGTCATCTGATGGCGTATTTTCTCTGACATACTTTATATTAAGATTTTCGTTTGATCGTTAAAAACGCCTTCCTATCGTTTTCGCATTTGTTTCTAATTCCCTATTTTGAAAAATCAGAGCAGGTTTTGGCCAACAAAATACAAATATATATGGAACAGAAAATATTACCTGAAAGCAATGTTGTTAATGTCAGCTGCCGGGAATGCGCCGCGTGTTTGTTGAAGATGAACGAAGCAAAAGAGAAGCGGGTTTGTGTTTGTTCAACCAACCAAATTGCTGGTTTCCAGTACCTTTGTTGTCGCGCTTCATCGTTTTCGGCAAGCTTATTAACGTTATCGGTTACGCTTGAGCGAAGCGGACGGCCTTTTGAAAGCTCCGTAATATTCGTCGGTTTACTTTATTATATCACTTGTATTATGACAAATTCTGATAAAATGAAGCGGTTAAAGGAGAAATACTTTTCATAATCTGTATTATTATGTCTGTCTTTCTGTTTCTTTTCCCGCTCTATTTATTTCTTCATCTTTGTTTTCTATTGATCTTTCTAGAGCGACAAATGGTTTTTGATTTAGATATATATATTTTTTCTTTTTTTTTTCTTTTGCATGTGTTGTGTGTGTGTATAAGACGAATATAATTTTTATTAGTGAAATAATAGTATAATAAAGACTGGTCCGCCTGACTAGCTATGAGCTATCTGCGGCCCAGTCTACAGTGTTTTGCATCCTGTAACTGTATCATGCATGTAATAAAATAATGTAATGTAATGTAATAAAGAGTAATAAAGTTATCTAAATATCATACGTGAGATCGCGCAAAACTATTTGTTAATTTATATTAAAATAAATCATGACAAATTAATTTTATAAATTAGATCATCTGTTCACGAACCTGGTCATAAAGTCAGCTGGAATACTGCTCACTTATACAGGCTTAAATATATTTTATCGACAGGCCGCATTCTTCTCTAAATTTAGTTTTTCTTCTTTATTTCTGTTTTTGTACCTCAGCTTACCATCTCATGGAAAAACAAAGTAAACGTCGATTATAGCAAGAGATCTGTCTAGTCTAGTAACAGAATGACTAATGATACAATCTGGTTGGCAGTGCATATCACGGAATCTATTGTGATTGTGATAATAAACGCCTTCACTCTCATCGTCTTTGCAAGAAACAGCCAGTTACGCAAGCGCAGTACATACCTGATAATAAACCTGACTGTGGCTGATCTACTGGTGGGAGCAGTGACGTTGCCTTTGGAAATATACTACTTACAGGTGGATGATGGAAGTGGATGGCAAGACTACAGTATTTCTATCGCATATAACGTGTTCCCATTTGCTTCCTTAGTTAATCTTTGCTTACTACCTCTGGAGCGCCTTCACGCGACACTTTACCCTTAGAAGCACAGTTTGTTAATTCAAGAGCGGTTTTACTTTAAAACCATCATTTTCAGTTGGTTTTTAGCTTTACTTCTAGCATCTGTGGATGCCGTCTTATATGTTTATATACGATCAGGTGGTTATTATTACCTATGGACATCATTAATTGTTCTCACACTTTTGATACTTACAGTGTCATACGTCATCATTATAGCAAAAATCAAAAGTAGCCCCGCTCCCCACCCTGGTGGAGCAGCTGCTTCAAATAGGAAACTGTCCATTACCTTGTTCATAGTTACTGTTGTTTCCATAGTAACCATTCTGCCGTATGCCATTTATACTGTTATTCCATTTGACATAGCAACACAATTTCGTATTGAAGTATCGGTGTTTGCGCTATATTACGCGTGTTCAATAGTTAATCCTGTGATATATGCCATAAGAATGCAAAAGTTCAGGAAAGCAGTATACAGACAGCCGAGTTGTGGGAAGTGTGCGAATTCAAATCGTGTTCACCCTATTGATCTTCATGCAATGTAATATATGGCAACACATGACAGAGGTTAAAACCTTTAAAGCACACGTAGATTCGAAACTTAACCTTTGGTTCACTTTTAATAAATAATAACAAGAGAGGATGACCTCATCCTCTCTTGATAATAATAAATACTTATTGACCACTCCCCTAGAGGGCCTTTTTAGGGACAATGAAACAAAAAGTACAAATGAACACTATAGAGTTAAGAATCCCAACTGGCGGGAGGCAGACCAGTTGGCTATTTACAAGAATGACCGAGGACTTGATCCAGGCACGAACCCAAAACAACACCAGCTAGTGGCTACAGCGGACCGGATTTGAACCCGGGTCATCGCATTGAAATCCAGCGCCCTAAACCACTCGGTCACGAGTCACACTGATATTTTTCTTGAGCTCTGACTCAGGTGGAAAAAACTTGCAGCTATTCTTCTCTTTTGTCGCTAACAGACAGTTGAATTGTTAGCTCACGCGTTGTTAAGATTTAAGAGCCATCATGTTAGGATACCACATTAAAGTAGCACTGTGGCGTCATTTTTATAGACCCAAGGTTCAGTACTTCCAACACTGAAACCTTTGAAACGTTTTACAGTCTTATTACGTACTGAGTACCGACTATGTGCATCCTTGACAGGATACTTTATAGTGACGACTAAACTCGGTCTCTGGTTCAGTTCTGATGGTAAAAGTACATAGCTAACCCAGTTTTAAATTAACTGAATTTTTTTTGAGCTATAAATACGGCGACTTCGTTGGTTATCAGATTATGTTTTAGTTGCAACTGATGTTAAAGCTTGTCAAGCATCAAGATTTTTAATTCAGGTCGCGATTTTTTCTCGCGGCGCCGACTAAAAACAGCTGTAATAGAGTTCTAAAGTGATGACGTCACAAAAATGAAATTTTTTGAAATTATGGAATATGATGCCATATTCTTATAGAGCATCCTGAAAGAGGCCCTCGTCCCAAAGATTAGCTCCGAATTGCAATTCCCAGTAGAGATATAAGGGATCGAAGTTTGATGGCATCCCATACAAACCGTTCAAAATTTGTTTCAGTTCCTTCAGTTTAGAACTGACTCAAAATTAGAGAGATTTATATGGGGCAGTATCAAATTTCAATCCTTTATATTTCGGCTGGGAATTACAATTAAGAGCTAATTTTTGTCAAGGACCCTTTTTTAAGGATACTCCATTCGAAAATGGCGCCCAATCCCATAATTTCACAAATTTAATTTTTGTGACGTCACACTTTAAAACTCTATAACTACTGAACAGCTCTGTAATACCTATCGCCCTAAGCAATAAAGTGGTCCAATAGCCCTTGCTACGATCTCCTTTTTACACGTAGTCATCAACGTACAATGCAAAAATACCACTGTATCAGGGGGCAGAGAATTAGAAGGTTCACGTACCACGTAACGTTCACGTAAGGTTCACGCGTGTTGATAAACGGAGAATTATCACAGCCATACATCATCAAACTTGGCGTGCCACAAGGCAGCATTTTTGGCCATTTACTACTGATTTAATGTGAACATTAATAGCCTGCCAAATGCTGTTAAAAAGACCCGGATGATTTTGTATGCAGATGATACTTTTCTCTTTTGTGACGCATCAACACGTCGAAAACTTCAAATTGCTCTGGAACGTGAATTCACTGAAATGAGTAATTGGTACACTGACTATAAATGTCAAGAAGACCAAACTTATGCTGGTAGGCAGTAAAAGAATGCTGTCCTTATTTGAAGATTTTGAGTTGCAACCAAATGGTACACAAATCGATCACGTGCAGTTGTTCAAATATCTGAAAGCCACATATCAGCAATCTGCTAAAGAAACTAGGTCATCGCCTTTCTTTGTTTAATCGCATATTTCATATGTTAGACAATAGAACACGCATAGCCTTCTACAATGGGCTAGTGCTATCACACCTAGACTATGCCGACACAGTGTGGGGAGATCAACCCGGTCTAAAATCAGAAATGGAAAATTGCAAAGTTATCAGAGGAAATTTGCAACGAAAATTAAATTAGGCAAGATGTCTTCTTCAGAAGCTCTGAAGTGTATGAATTGGCTCCCTCTGGCCGGAAGACGTCTTTCTCACCGATGTACCGCCGTAGAAAATGCAATCAAAGGAAACATGTCGCAACATTTTGAAAGTTTTAAATTGACACTACCTAGATTACCTAAACCTCAAACGGAATGCGGAAAGAGTGTCCTACTTCCGTTTTACAAATGACTGGATGTCCCTCCCAGCATTTTTTAGAAAGCCAACGCCATGCGCAATTTTTAAGAAAAACCTTACATGGTTCTCAATGGATAAACTTTTTTAGATAAATGAATAAATATTTTAAAGATGAACGGCGTATTGTTGATAGATAATTATTTGTAAATAGGTTTTGGGACAGTACCTAGTTTTTAATAGTTTTTAAATCTGTGACATTTGTATTTCTTATTTTAGATTTTAATACTTTTTTCTATATTTATGGAGGACCTCAGTCCCTGACAACCACGTATTTACGTGACAGGTGCTTCCTCCTTAAAGATAGTTTATTATTATTATTATTATTATTATTATTATTATTATTATTATTATTATTACTATTACCATCTTTTCGGTTTGAAAGAAAGTCGAAATAAACAACGTAAACAGGCGTACCTGCGTTGAGTTTGATAAGACCTCTAAACTATGCGGGGTTGAGGTGCTTCGTTGCTATTTCTAGTGTCTTTAGCTACACCACTTGGTGTTTTGGTGGCAAAGAAATAAAGGAACCTCTTCCCCACGCCCCCTCCTCATTTTGCAGTAAAACAATTCAGTGGCCTTAATAAAAGACTGACTTATTGACACAGCAGCTGAAGTTGGCCTACGTAAGTTTACAGAATTGCCACTCAGCGAGCACGTCTGTGTCATGATTATTAAAATGTTGTCCTCTTAAACTTTCGGTCTGAAGTATCAAATGATTATTCAAAACACAGGAAGTTAATAAAGCTTACATAAAGCAGCTGCTTATACTTTGTGAACACAGTGAGTATTAAGAGTGATACTGAACTCCTTTCCAGTTGCTATCTTAGTCCCGGTTCAGACGCCGCTCCACTCATGTGCCGGATTAAACTGATCAATTAAATATAAGTTCGGCAAAAGAGCAGCGTCTGAATCACTTCAGTACGACAGTTTTAATTCGGTGCGGCAACGTTAATGTTAAGTTCGACACGGTCTACCGCATTATTCGACTCTGGAGCGGCAACTGATTCTCATGTGCCGAGTCAAATGCATTAATTATGACAAATGTGTAATGCCTTCTTCCTACATAAAATACATATTAGGTCCGACACACGGTACGCCGTCTGAATCAGCTGTCGCACGAATGTCGCTCCAAAGTCGAACCTAATTCAATTAGATTCGACACATGAGTGGAGCGGCGTCTAAACCGGGACTTGATGAGCGTGCAGAATGCCGGGATTAACATGCTATTTAGCTAGTATCACGCTGAGAGCATAAACTTAAAGAGCAACAATCAAACTAATTTCGGGAGTTGAAAACGAACTAACGGCATATAGTTTCTGCTTAGTAGGGCGCAAGATAATTAACTTGTCTGTTGTCAAATCAATATCAACCGATAGTGTCAATGAAACGGCCTGACAATTAAGGCAGTCCTTACTAAATGCAAATTCACGGCGAAAAAATTTCTCCTAAGCCGTCTATAAGACCAACAAAAACAGGGTATTGCTCCGCTACCAACAAGGGGTGAGTTATTCCATTCATTTAAACTAAAAACAAGCTAAAAACTGGTCACTTCGCGGAGAACAACGGTTTTCGTTAAGAATTAACAAAACGACAAAATGATGACTCGTTCTATTCGTTGACAATGTCACAAGTTTAAAATTATTTTATATCTACTTCTTCGCTTTTTGAATAGAGTGTGCTGTAGTCAAGTTTAGAGGTAAAATATACACGGGAACCAAGCCTTTCAAGTCGTCTTTGTTTGTGACATCCCTTGACTGGACGTTGTTTCAAATTGGACAATATATAGTCATAGTCTGATATTCGCGTATGGACGCAATGCACATTATAGGTTAAACTTATCTCGATTTTTGAAAACAACTCAACGTTTTTTAACAACATATTTCAACAGAATCTTCTGCCATCTTCAGTTTAAATTACAAAGTACAGAGTTCTCGGAATATATAGTCTGCGCAAGATGCTAATTAACTATAAGAACAACGAAACATGCCATGTAATCTTAACATGTCTCCTTCTATCCAGACCTTAAACTTATTTGTGTTTTCATTTGCTGCTATCAACCTTCACTTTTTGTTATTCTTTGGCTGGCCATGGGGTAAAGAAGGAAAAGACCGAAAACTCACATGTGTGTCAGACGAAGCCTTTACCATTCAATGCCATCCGCGTACATCAAGTCGCAAAATCAGTTTTTTGTTCGATTTCAAAAGACAGGAATCGTGGATAGCTCACAAGAAGACAACTAATGTGAGGAGTGAAACGACAAACCTACAAAGTTCGAGGCGAAACAGTTTGATCGAAGCAAACCAACAACGATCGCGGAAAATCATCGGCTATACATCAAACACCTGGCCAGCTTAGTATGCTCGGTTAAATTATCCGCTTCGTGTGCGTGTAAAAAGCGATCTTGTTTTGTTGTAGTAATTTTTCCATTATCAAGCCTTTGTAGCGCTATAAGCAGATAAGGAAAGCAAATATGACGCTTTGTTGATGTCAAAAGTGCATGATTAACTTTTTGGCACCTCGTAAATGTTATTAGGAACTGGCTCAAGGAAAGAGGACGGCAACGGCAACGAAAAGGCCACAAAACAACAGGCTGAATGAACAAAAACAATCACTCAACACCTACATTTTAAGGAGTGTTTTGCACATTTCTTTTCCCGTCATTTATAAAACAACATGGTGAAATCAACAAATTTTAGGTTTGCTCAAGACCCTGAGGGTATGAGGGCAACATTTTCTTTCTTTCTCTTTACTTTAAGGTCGCTCATAAAACGAAATTACTTCCTGCAAAAGTCGGCAGTATTTTCCAGGTTAAACAAATCGGAATGAGCGCGAAAGATTGACAAAATCGAGAAGTTATATTTTAATTTTAGATGACGTTTTCGTTGATGTCGCCGCACAGGTAGCCCAGGCTCTAAGGTCTGTGTTGACCTTTGTAATGTAAACACCAGCGTAATAGTGAAATTATAAGGCTTTGTATGGGGGAAAAATGTATCCGATTTGAAGGGATTTGAAGAGATTCAGTGGAGTTTCAGTTTCTAGAGAGAAACCGTTGGAACTGAAACTTGAACTTGAACTTGAAACTCCACCAAATCGGCCCAAGAACCACACAGGACACAAAGCCTACCAC
>OX419342.1:6193495-6305995 GCA_948470475.1 Galaxea fascicularis | reverse complement strand
TGTTGATGTCAAAAGTGCATGATTAACTTTTTGGCACTTCGTAAATGTTATTAGGAACTGGCTTAAAGAAAAAGGACGGCAACGGCAACGAGAAGGCCACAAAACAACAGGCTGAATGAACAAAAACAATCGCTCAACACCTACGTTTTACAGCACATTTCTTTGTCGTCATTTAGACAACAACCACGTGAAATGATCAAATTTTAGGTTTATTCCAGAACGTGAGCGTATAACGGCAACATCTTCTTTCTTCTTCCTCACTTTGACGTCGCATATAGAAACTTACTTCCTGAAAAGTTCGTTAGCATTTTCCAGGTAAACCAAATCGGAATGACCGCGAAAGAATAACAAAAACGAGAAGTTATAATTTTAAATGACGTTTTCGTCAATGTCGCCGCACAGGTAGCCCAAGCTCTATGTAGCTTCGACGACTATCAAGAAGCGGCCAAATCAAGATGTGTCGCGGAATTTATGGTTGTACTTTACGGAGATTACGATGCGGATTAATGAAGGCAATGAAAGTTCCGTCAAAGCCGTTTATTTCTCGCCAACAAAAACAATTTAGTTTTTCTTCTTTATTTCTGTTTTTTTACTTCAGCTTATTACCATCTCATGGAAAAACACAGTAAACGTCAATTATAGCAAGACATACTTCTGGTGTTGTAACGGGATGACTGATGATACAATCTGGTTGGCAGTGCTTAGCACAGAATCTATTGTGATTGTGACAATAAACGCCTTCACTCTCATCGTCTTTGCAAGAAACCGCCAGTTACGCAAGCGCAGTACGTACCTGATAATAAACCTGACTGTTGCTGATCTACTGGTGGGAGCAGTGACGGTGCCTTTGCAAATATACTACTTACAGGCGGATGATGGAAGTGAATGGGAAGACTACAGTATTTCTATCGCATATGACGTGTTCCCGTTTGCTTCTTTAGTTAGTCTTCGCTTACTTTCTTTAGAGCGCCTTTACGCGACACTTTACCCTTTGAAGCACTATTTGTTAATTCAAGAGTGGTTTTACTTTCAAACCATCATTTCAGTGCAGTTGGTTTTTGGCTTTACTTCTAGCATCTGTGGATACCGTCATATACTTTTACATAGGATCAGCTAGTTCTGATTACCTATGGACATCATTAATTGTTCTCACACTTTTGATACTTACAGTGTCTTACGCCATCATTTTAGTAAAAATCAAAAGTAGCACCCCTCCCCACCCTGGTGGAGCAAACTGTCCATTACCTTGTTCCTAGTTACTCTTGTTTCTGTAGTAACCATTCTGCCGTATGCCATTTACGCTGTTATTCCATTTGCAAGTGGAATGAATTGCCCTTAGCAACACAATTTCGTATTGCGGTATTAGTGTCTGTGCTGTATTACGCGTGTTCAATAGTTAATCCTGTGATATGTGCCATAAGAATGCAAGAGTTTAGGAAAGCAGTATACAAGCAGCTGATTTGTGCATGGGAATTGAGCGAATCCAAATCGTGTTCACCCTATTGATCTCGATGCAATGTAACATACTATGGCATATGACGAAGAAAGAAGTAGTAATGGCCCAAAATTACCAAGGTCACACTAGCGCTGGAATTTTGCGTTGTATTGTTAACACGAATAAACACTTTAGGGAGGAGTCGCGTAAAATAGTAATTATCTTATTTTGTTATGACCGGATGTCACACTGTGATATGTGTCATAAGAATGCAAGAATTTAGTAAAGCAGTGTGCAAGCAGCTGATTTTGCAGGAAGACTATGAATTCAATTGGTGTACAGCTTGTTGAACTAATGCAGTGTAACATAAGGGGAACAGAGACAGTAGTAGTACTACGTTGAACGATATGCCGCTTACTCTTGCGTTATAATTTCGCCGCTGGGACATTAAAATAATAGAGAGATTTAGCATCGCGTTTACGGCAAACGGCAAACGGCAAACGTCAGGCTGAAATTTGCCATTTACCAAAAGCTCGTGAAATTTATTTGGTTTCAGCTTATATTTTGCCTGTTAGCCACAGCTATAGAACAACTACTAAAAACAGAAAAAATAAGCTAGAATAAGAGAGTTTTCTTGGTTTTATGACAAGCAGCAGCCTGCCGTTTACTGTTGGCCGTAAACGCGATGCTAAATGATGACAACGATGATGATGAGGTCAGCAAAAACAAGAAAAACATCAAAACATCCCTTGACTGGTGGCTTACGTTCAGAGTAACAGGAGGCTAAAGGTAGCTTTTACTCGGACCGGATCCTTTTTCGAAGATAGTTTAGGTCGATCATAAGTTTCAATATCAAGCCAAAAATATTACCGAAACAAAACGTTTACACAAAACAACATCTACGGCCACAAGTAATTAGGAAAACAAACAAATAGACAAAATGGACGAAGTAAACTCAGCACCACTTCTTCGATGTAGCTCTATCATTCCAAAATCGCCTCGACATAAAATGAACACTAGAAGCTCTATCATTCCGAAATCACCTCGGCATAAAATGAACACTAGAAGCTCTATCATTCCGAAATCACCTCGACATAAAATGAGCACTAGAGACGGTGGGATTAACGTAGTAGTAAAATATTTTGTTCACCAACAGAAACTGCCGTTACCCACATGATAGTCTCAACGATAAATGTATCAACTCGTTCTTGATTAGAACAAAGGTCAAGGTTCGGCAGCCGTTGCTGTGTTACCTCCAGCCGTAATATTGAAGTACATGGCCGAAGGTATCTTCCACCCGAGGCGCTTTTATAGCTGTAACATTTATAAGTAACACCCGTGACACGTGTTACGGGTTACGGGTTCCGGGTTCAACTGAGAACCGTATTCAAAGTGAATAAAATCGATTCGTTTTAACCTACCGTAACACACTTCGTCGTGAAGAGTTCTATAAACCTTGATGAAGAAGTGTTTGTCATCATCCAGATACGTTGGTTCACCATCAGGATGGCACACTATCCACTCTGCAACTTGATCCTAACGGTTTAAACATACATTAGAACGTTACTAGCAAATCCAGATCGAGACGCTTGTAATGAGCATGCGCAAGAAACACTAGAGCAGCAGATCGTTTTGAAAAGAAGTTAAGTGCTTCAGTTTCCGATGATTAGATGTTACAAGGAAAAGTCTTTGTTTTTAAAGAAAAGTTTTCATTGTTAATTTTAAAATACAGTTTGATAATGAAAATGATGGACAAAAGCAGTGGATAGTTCAAAACCTGTGGAATACCCCCTTTAAACCTTAAGAGTGATCAGTATCAAATTTCTCCTCGTAACATCAACGCTTAAGAAAACAGAGTGGTCACGAGAATTGTGGACAGGATCACACAGGATGAATTTGCTTGATAGTTTAACAATTTCTCCATACTACTCTTATAGGAGATATGCAGAGGCAACAATTGATAATTTAAATTTTGATCTTAGGGTTTCAAGGAGTAAGACTTCTCGGTTATGTACGACTGCAAGCCGAACGGAGCATCTTGCTTTTCTGTCTAACAATATTCACCGTCAGCCGCTCGTACATTGTGTAGGCCAGTGAAGTGTAGTGGAAAGAGTCCGAATTATTTGTTTTAAACTCTCGAGGAGAACGGATCACACTCCCTCGCCCCACCCTCCTCTCCCATCACATTAGGGACCGATAATACGACAAATAAAAAGACAAACTGAAGAAATCTATATAAAGTGAAAAGCGTTACGCGTGCGTTATTGCCATTTCAAAGCTGAGCTATTCCCAAATGCTTCTGGTAGATCTCTGTCAGACAAGTAAGATTTCAATCAGTACTAACTGGCTTGCACAATGTCAACATTTCATCGAGTCTGTGAATCTTGAGTTTGTGTTCCACCTCTGGGCCACACAGAACCCTCAAACGTGGTTCACCAGCAAGGTATCTCCTCTTGCTCTCAAAAGCGAACAACATCGGCAGTTCCCCAGCGTGATCCATGTGATTGTGCGAGATAAACACATTTCTGGGAAATTTGTTATAGGCTGAAGATTAAAAACAAGATGTTCAAAGTCAATCTTTTCTTTTTCTTCTTTGTTTTGAAATTCTTTATGAAGTAGTTTTACATTGCAACAATCGCTTTCGATGTCTTTTTGTATAGGTGATCTGCTTTTAGTATATTTTGGCGTAGGTAATCTACTTTTATATGGGGCCCTAGACTCCTTTACACATGGATTATCTACATGACTCACATTCTTAAAAATTCTTAATTTCTTATTTTTATTTCCTGTTTGCCACTAAATTTGAATAAATCAAATTGCGAACAACGATAGAAGAAAAGAGAGTTACAGATTTGATTCTTCGGACGTCTTTCATAATAACGATAAAAAAACGATAATGGTTTATTTGAAGTACTTCCACTATGTGGCTCTTCGATATGACTGATATTACTAGTAACCTTGACCGTAATTCGGCCTTGGGATAAGTAAGGGCCCGTACGCACTAAGTTGAAAAGATTTCTTTGGCTCTGACAAATTCTCGACAAATTTTGTCTCCACCAAATTTTGAATTTCATAATCGCGTACGCACTTTACCTAACCGCGTACAGCTTTATCGTACCGCGTACGCACTTTATCTATGCAGTATGGGCTAAAAAACACCAAAAATTAGTCCCGCTCTGAGGCAGGAAGACGGCGCTTTTGAAGACTGGTCCGTCTTGACAAAATTTTTCTTGGAGGAAAAACGCCGTTCGCACTTGTAGAACGGAACTGACGACAGATATTTGTGCAAAATAAAAAAACTTCGCCAAGTGCGTACGGGCCCTAAGTCAGGACCGCTAACCTAACCGCTAACTCTTCACCGAGCGCGAATGAACAAATTAACAAACCAGCCAGCAACAACAACGAAAGCTGAATAAAAGCAAACGAAAGCCATCGTTCACTCACCCAGTTTTTCTCTGCAGGGTTTGAGAACTCCAGCTCCAACGTCCACCATCAACAAAGGCTTCCCATCCTGAGCAATAACTACTGACGAACTTGGTTTGCCATGTAGCACAGCTGCAAGCAAAGAGCGAAACCGATAACAGAAATGGGCAAAAGTTCACGTGAAACATTCCAAGTCGTCGCCATAGGACAAGTTAATTGGAGGAGGGGGGGTGGAGGGGTAGGGCGAGGACTGAACGGTGATTCCTAACTGGTTTCCTCGTCGTGAAATTTGAGTGATAACTATTACTGGCACTAAATTTGCACAGCCATTATTCTTGACGCGGAAGCTGAGGCTTTAGTTTGTCGCCAAATGCATTGTGAACTGAAAGTTACGTGTCGGAAATGATCGAAGGCGTTTTTGAGGTATGAAATTTCCGATTCCGGGACTTTTTTGGGAAGGAGTTTTTTTTCTGTGTGTGACTTAAAGTGCACCTAAACCCAAAATTTTTTTTGCGCTATAAAAATGAGGCGTGTTTTTTGGAGTACTTTGGCGCAAAGATTTTTTGATTTGGTTAAATCCTTAATTTTCTACGCCCTGCCGAAATTCGTAAAATTGGGCTAAAAAGCCGCCATTTTGGCCGCGCGGCCGAGTTTTGGGGGCATGGGTCAAGTGGCTGCTGTGACGTCAAATCGAGAACTCGAGAATCTGCGTTTCGCACATTTCTCTAGTTCCTTTTGGGGAGTTTTTTCAAATTGTGCTTGAAAATGCCAGCCAGATGTGTAGTGGCAGCGAGTAGCAACACCAGAAATTTAAAGCTTGGTAATGGGTCTTCATATGATACCGTAATACGGAGATGATCGCCCTGAAGCCAGAAAGCGTCGGAAGAAATGGAGGCTTTGTGAAGACGAATCAAGCAAAGTGGGAGCCTTCGGAGATTTCGGTGATTTGCTCGAATCATTTTAAAGCTGAAGACTTTGCCTGACGCAAAGATGCGTTATGCTGTGTAACTTAGCAGCACGTGCGTTCTCTAGGGACCCGCTCCCGCTAGTTTAACCTACTTAAATATTCGTAGTCGGTTGCGATGTAGTTTTCTCTGAGTAAACATCTTTGAGTTTTATCCTGGTCGTTCTTTGTCTTATTACATGGTGGCAGCGAGCGGAAAAGTGGTCTAATTCCTCTTGGTCGTCGACGAATTAAACTGTCTGCGACATGGGCGATGAGGAAGGCCATGGTGGAACCAGTAGTGGAAGCTCTGCTACAGTTGCTCAACCTTCAACGAGCCAGTCTCCAATGTTTCATCAAATTTCCCCGCCTCAACCTCTTTCTTTGCGGCCCAGCGGAGAAGTAGCCGATAACTGGAAGCTTTGGAAGGAAAAGTACCACAACTATTTCGTTATTTCTAGGCTAGATCGAGAAAGCTCACCATACCAGCTTGCGATGTTCAAGCACACGATCGGCGATGACGCCCTAAAAGTTATCAAAACATTTAGCTACACCGAGGGCGAGGATTCGAATAATTGGCGCGTGGTAATGGCTAAAATGGAGGAATACTGCATTGGGGAAGTCAACGAGATCTATGAGCGGTACTGTTTTAACAAGCGGGATAAGCTTCCAACCGAGTCGGTCGATTGTTTTGTTGCCGAGCTGAAAACCTTGGCCAAGACGTGCAACTTTTGTGACTGCTTGCGTGATAGTCTTATCCGTGACCGCATTGTGCTTGGAATTAAAGATGAGCAGACTACGAAGAAGCTGCTGAGAATTCGAGATCTCACCTTGAATCGGTGTATCGATATCTGCCGCAGCGAAGAAGTCACGGCATTGCATATGAAGTCACTGTCGCAACCGGTGGATAACATCAACCAAGTCGAATCTAAGAAAAAGAATCCTCGAGCTCCGACTCCGGACGGACAGTCGGGAAAGAAAATTTCGTGCAAGTTTTGTGGCTATGAACACGCTCCTGAGAGAAAGAAATGTCCTGCGTGGGGCAAAGTGTGTAACCGGTGTAAGAAAAAGAATCATTTTGCGAAAGGGTGCAAATATGCCGTGGTTAACGCCATTGAGAGCGACGAAGACTTGGAAGAAATCAGTGTTGTAAGGGTGCAAGCTATGAAGGACAAAGCTGTGTTTGCTGAGATGCTTGTTCAGCAGAAACCCGTGAGATTTCAAATTGACTGTGGAGCTAGTGCTAACATTTTGCCATCTAAGTACATGGAAGATGTGGATCTCGAGCCTTGTTCCCAGTCCCTCGTCATGTGGAATGGCACCAAGGTCAAACCTGTTGGGACCTGTGCACTGCGAGTTGTTAATCCCCGAAACAATACGAAGTACAAAGTGAGATTCTTAGTTGTCAGGGAGAGTTTAACTCCACTCCTGGGTTTAAACGCTACCGAGAAGATGGGTTTGTTAACCGTGCACAAGGAGAACTTTGTTAGCGTTGTGGAGAATTTGGAAAACGATCTTGCTAACAAATACCCGGATGTATTTGATAATGGCCTTGGCAAGCTACCTGGAAAGGTTCATCTGCAAGTAGATCCTGCTTGTCAACCAGTGATTCTCCCAGCCAGGAAAGTACCGGTATCTGTTAAGGATAAATTCAAGGCGGAGCTCAAAAGGTTGCAGGATCTAAACGTTATTGCTCCAGTGGATCAGCCAACTGAATGGGTTAGCCAGTTTGTTGTTGCGGTAAAAAAGTCTGGTGATTTGCGCGTCTGCATTGATCCTAAACCGTTGAATGCTGCTTTAAAGAGAGAAAGATATCAGATCCCCGTCATTGATGACGTGTTGCCTGATTTGGCCGAGGCGCGTGTGTTTACAAAGGTTGATCTCGCATCTGCTTTCTGGCAATTGGAGCTGGATGATGAGTCAAGTCTGTTGACAACTTTTGCAACTCCCCATGGGAGATACCGCTGGCTTCGTTTACCGTTTGGCTTGTGTGTCTCGAGCGAGATATTTCAAAAACATCTGAATCAAGAGTTGTTAGGCCTACCTGGTGTGAAGTGTATTGCCGATGACGTACTCATCTATGGAAGAGACGATGCTGACCACGATAGTTGCCTGGAGGGTTTCATGGAGAAGTGTCAGCAGAAGGGCATAAAGCTCAACCTTGCGAAATTGGAATACAAGTGCAAGGAAGTTCCTTTTCATGGACATGTTCTGACATCAGAGGGCCTGAAGCCAGATCCACAGAAAGTCGAGGCGATTAAAGAAATGCCGCGACCAGAAAAGCCTGAGGATGTGTTGCGTTTGAATGGTATGGTTAATTACCTAAGCCGTTTCCTGCCAAACCTGTCTGACGTGATGAAACCGCTTCGCGACCTCACGCACAAAGATGTTGAATGGTGTTGGTCCGACGCGCAAGAACGTGCTTGGGATGAAGTGAAGAGCCTTATCGCATCTGCTCCTGTGCTGGCCTACTACAAGCCTGGTGAGCCATTAGAAGTGCAATGTGACAGCAGTCAAGCTGGTCTTGGCGCAGCCCTAATGCAAGGCGGTCATCCCATAGCTTATGCAAGCCGAGCATTAACAGAGACTGAGACCCGTTATGCTCAGATGGAAAAAGAGATGCTTGCGATTGTTTTTGCGGTGGAGAAGTTTAACGACTACACGTTTGGCAATAAGACCATTGTTTTTAGCGACCACAAGCCACTGGAATCAATTCTCAAGAAGCCCTTGCACCGTGCCCCCAAGCGTCTGCAAGGCATGATAATTCGTCTTCAGAAGTATGACCTGGAAGTAAGATACGAGAAGGGAAGCAAGATGTTCCTGGCCGATACCCTCTCGAGAGCATTTCTCCCTGCCGGCAAGCAAGACGAGAATGAGTTCGAGACAATCAACATGATGAAGTATCTGCCCGTGTCAGAAGAAAGGCTTCTGTTAATTCAGCAAGACACCGAAGCAGACGAGTCTCTTCAAGTGCTGAAAGCTGTGATTCAGAAGGGCTGGCCAGAGCATAAGAGTGATGTGCCCAATATCATTTCCCCTTACTTCAACATACGTGATGAGATGTCGATCCAGGATGGTCTCATCTTTAAGGGAGAACGTGTCGTGGTTCCACGAGCGTCGAGGAGCGAGCTTCTAAGGCGAATCCACAGTTCACATCTTGGGGTGAATGGCTGTCTAAACAGAGCCCGTGAGTGTCTCTATTGGCCCGGTATGTCAGCTGACATTAAGAACTATGTGTCAACCTGTGAGGCATGTCGGGAGTATGAGCGAGGTCAAGTTAAAGAAACAATGATGTCCCCCGAGACGCCGAATCGACCCTGGCAACGAGTGGCTGCAGATCTGTTTGAGTTTGAAGGGAAAACCTACTTAGTCACCTCAGACTATTACAGTGATTTCTTCGAGCTGGATCATTTAAGATCTCCTTCGTCGGTGTGTGTCATCAGAAAGTTAAAGGCCCACTTTGCGCGCCACGGTATTCCCGAGCAGCTGGTTACAGATAACGGTTCACAGTTTACGTCACGCGATTTCCTGAAGTTCTCGAGAGATTGGGACTTTGAACATCTCACGAGCAGCCCACATCACAGTCAGAGTAACGGTAAAGCAGAGAGCGCAGTCAAGGAAGCCAAGAAAATTCTCAGAAAGTGCCGAGCGAGTGGATCAGATGCATTTCTAGCCTTACTTGATCATCGCAACACCCCGCCTGCCAGTGTCCAAGTTAGTCCAGTGCAACGTCTTTTCAATAGAAGGACTAGAAGTCTCCTACCGATGACGGCAAACCTGCTTGCACCACAAGCAGTCTCAGACAGCGAGCTGTGCCGAGCCAAGCTCGAACAGCGCAAACAGCGACAAGCTCAGTATTACAACCGAGGTGCTGTCGATCTAGATCCCTTGAGAAGAGGAGATGTAGTAAGACTTAAACCGTTTCAGCTGGGCAAGCGAGAATGGCAGAAAGGAATTGTGCGAAGTCGACTGGATGAGAGATCGTATGAGGTAGAGACGCCTCAGCACATGGTTCGTCGCAACCGTGTTCACCTACGAAGGACAACTGAGCCGTCACCGCCATTATCGGACCAGGCCCCTGCTGAAGTGTCTGTTCCTGTTTGTCCACAGTCGAATGAGTTACCGACCACCGTCCCCGAGGACGTAAATCCACCTGCGCCAAGTCAAGAAAATGCTCCCCTGAGTAGGCCGGAAGTTGCTTCAACTCCAGCAGAGTCTCCACCCAAGCCATTGCTGAGACGATCTGAGCGTCAGCGACGGCCACCAAAGCGTTTCAGTGACTTTGTTTTGACTAAGCCATAAACTGTTCTAAGAACTTCTAACGCGTTGTAGAGCTCGAGTATTTACATCTTTAGTGCATGCTTAATTCATATTGTGTATAATTCAGCTCGTGTGTTGGTTTGTAATTTTTCTTTTTCTTTTCGTTTATGAAAGGGAGGGTGTTATAATAAGATGCGTTATGCTGTGTAACTTAGCAGCACGTGCGTTCTCTAGGGACCCGCTCCCGCTAGTTTAACCTACTTAAATATTCGTAGTCGGTTGCGATGTAGTTTTCTCTGAGTAAACATCTTTGAGTTTTATCCTGGTCGTTCTTTGTCTTATTACAAATGTCACTATAGAAGGACAAGGACGTCCCCTGACTCCGTGGTAACAGCGAGATCACTTTGGGATCTGTGCTATCCCATCTGTTCATGCTTTAGCGATCGAAGCACACAACAAGCCACCGAGTGACAGAGAACGAAGAATGGTGAGACTTTCCTCTGTCTCTTAAGAATTGATTAGTCAACAACTTCCCTGCTAAACTCTTACTGATTCTAGCCTGTGAAATTCACTTTTTTTCCTAGGTTGTCAAAGCGGCAACGAGGGAACATAAGACAGTGTAAGTGCTTGACAAACAGCCAAGAGAACAGCCACTACAAGAGAGCTGCAAGGAGTAAGATGGTTACAAGAGATATCCCCCCTACTACTACACTGGGTATTTTCGAGAAGCTCTTTTGAGTAGCCCAATAATTTGAAAGTTTGGGGGATCATCATGTAAAGAGGGGTTTACACATAACAGCTTATGCCCAGTGGCCCTCCAAAATTAAAGTGTAGACAGTAATATATACAAGCCTAGAATTTACATACACTAGAACAAAACCAAGTAAGGTAAAATTAAACATTTTGCTTTAGTGAAAGCATCAAGCAGTAAAAAACATTTATTACAACAAGCATTGTTATCCTCCCCCAGGGAATAATTGGCATTCTGTCTGCAACCAAGTCCAGTAGAACCATTTTTTTATGGCATTGGCAACACATAAGATTAATTAATGTCTATACTGTGCCTGAAGACATGTTGAGTTGGCCTTGGTTAAGTTATTTATTCTTTTTTTTTTTGTCTCACCAGTGTCTCAAGTCTGAGAAAGTAGTAGCAAAGGATCGACCAAAAGAACAGCAAACAAAGAAATCATCTATGCCCCATTACTCTCCAGTTTGCAAGCGACCAATGAAGGGGCAAAGCAAATTTCTTGACTGCCCCCACAATAAAATTGATTCTACTTTATTTAGAGTTGGTTTGATTTAATGTCTTCAATTAGCAGAGCATCTGTGCTTGGCTACAAAGATTTGATACTTTAATAAAGATGTTATTGTTATTCCATGTTTATTGTGGAAGCTGCATGAAGCACTTCCTGATGTGTAAAGTTTATTAATGAACTGAGTATTATAATATTGTAACTAAAAATGACATTCTAGTCTTCTTCATCAAGGTCAAATCCTGTGAAACTTTCATCCTTATTGACTGGAAATTGAGTTTCCTGATGGCTACATATGCCAGAGCTCTCAAGTCTCATGCAAACAAATGCACTATTACACTGAAACTATTATTTCTCACACATTGATGGTTTTTTAATTAAACAGTTCATTTTGAGGGAGAAAATAATAATAAATAACTTTATTTCAACTCGGCGGTAAAATATAGCACAGAAGATGCTACTTTGGACCGAGGGAAAATGCTGCTGAAGTTAAGTAAACACCAACTGAAGCATCATTCTGGAAACAATTCACTTCCTTTTCCCTTTGAGGTGCCAAACACTTTCCAACAGTGGAAAAATGCGCTCAGAATAAGGAGCATCCCCCCATAACAAGAGAGAAGATGCCTTTTGCCTTGATCTCACTCTTTGGCAACAAATTAACTTGAGAGCTATGCATATGCACGAGCAGGTAAAGAAATCCTCTTCGCCCCCAACATTCCATACACCAGCCTTGACAACTCTCGAGAGGAAACACCTCTAAGAAACTGTAAGAGATCAATGGAAAAGAGTTTGTTACTACATTGTATCAGACTTAAGGCCTGGCTAAACTAGAGACATTGTTTCCTTGGGATTGCTGCTCAGGTGGCTAAACTGAGAAGCAACATTTGCCGTCCAGGAAGCAAAAAATGTTTTTGACGAAAGGACCAGGGTCACTCTTCATTGACTCTATGCACTGCAGTAATTAAACATTCGCTGACGTTTTGAAGGGAAACAAAACCGCAATCGCTACACTTGCACCTAAAACGTACAAACACTACATTAATTTAAGGACAGCCGATGCAAGCAGTTGAAATAAAAAAGGAGGCTTTAAGGTACTAAGCACAAGATCATGCTAACAACAAAGTAAGCGTGAAGAAGCATCTGAATGTAAACAAAGCGAACACGTGTTGCGATCGTACATAAGCTTACCATTCGCTGACTTCAACCTTCCCATGATACCGGTCCTTAAGTTTTCCTTCCAGTTCTTCGTCGGCTCTCACTCCTTTTCATACTTTGCTGTCCATTCCTCATCTGCGAGCGGATCGTCAGCATGGGGATCAACATCCATCGCTCGAAGTTGCACAGTGTGCATGACTCACGTGGTCTTCAATGTCGTATCCAGCGATAAAATAAATTTCCGAGTCCTCCGACTCATAACTCATTTCTTAATCAGAGGATGTGGTCGACATTGTTAATTTAAGACAACTCGTATGACCATGAAGCTCCTATGGAAACAATTTCGCTGTGTAAAGTCTTCACATCCTGAGAATTTCACCAGTGTGTCTTCTGAACCGTTCTCGATTTGACGTCACAACGTCCCGCTCGCCCCAGACTCCTATTTCGCGGTCATGGGGCCATCGAAGGTCAACTTCAACAGTGCATAGAAAATCGAGGATTTAACCAAATCAAAAAATTTTTGCGGCAAAATACTCCAAAAAATACACAGAAACTTTTTAGCGAAAAAAAATTTTTGGGTTTAGGTGCACTTTAATTTAGGGACTTTTTTGGGTATTCAAAACAATCTGAAGATTCGTGGTAATGCCCCGGGGATAGTGCCCCGGGGATAGCGCCCGCGTATCCCGGTCACCTAGTTCACTTTCGAATGGCTTTGTCTTCTTATATCACTTAATCCCTTTTGCAAATTTTTAAGGCTCGGAGATTCGGCATCGGATTTTTCTGCGGTTAATTTTAAGTCCAGGGTTTTTCTGGGGTTGTTCTGGAAGCCCCAGGGTTTTTTGGGTTTTGATTTTTGCCCTGGTTCAATTATCCCCGTCACTTGAAATCCAGAGTAATGAATTTGAATGTTATCTTTCACCTGTAGTACCAGTACCAGTCCCCACGCAATAAAGCTCTACTTTGCTCTTATTGGTCGAGAGTTTTCCTTTCAGTACACTGAGGACGGCATGCATCTCGGCACGGGATTTTTCAGGTTTCAGACAGTCGTCAATTATGGTTCTGAACTTTTTTGCCAATTCTTCGCCAAATTCCTCGACGGAAATTTCCTGCAAATCAACGATAGACACAAAAATAAACAGACAAAATAAAAACCACAATGTTACAAATGATAAGTTGTGGTAGTGTAATGGAGGAAACTGATGATGAAGCCAGTGTCAACTCTTTCACCACCAAATTACAAACGGAGATGGGGAAAGAGGGGGTGAGGGGATGGGGGAGATGGGTGGGGGAGGGGGTGGGGGAAAGGGAATGAGGGAGAGGGGGTGGGGAGAGACCGTAGAAGGAGGACAAGGAGTTAACGAGTTAAGACAGTTCTAAACTGTTACCTACATTTCTGTATAGTTCACAGAATAGAATTCTGTTAGTCGGCGGCAAACTTGTAATCCAATGAATTGCTACTAATTCTAATTAGTTACCGGAATAGTTGGGTTTTCTCCAGCCATTTTCTTGTTGAATACAGTTTCATGATGAGCAATGTCAGCAAACACAGCTTTACCACTCAGTACTTCAATCAGGCACAAACCTGTTGATTGAGAAGTGTCTTTCACTGCTGGATGTTATACAATGGACATAATAAATTGATCAATCTAGTTTCCGTCGAATAATATATAAAGTGACACTGGGTGGTTCAAGCGTATCTGGCAAGTAAGTCGAAATCACTGCATTAGTAGTCGTTGACTCACCAAAGCTGTGGACATCAGCTTTCTTGGAATAGTGTCCCCCAGAGTTCACCACTTCTGGCGCCATGTAACGGTACGATCCAATTTGGGTTTTGGTTTGCCGCGTGCCCTCCGTAGTGCGGGCGAGACCGAAGTCTCCAAGCTTCAGAACTTTGTGGTCCACTGACAGCTGAGACAAATTTAATGTAAAAACGGTATTAATTGTAAGAAACAATTCACAATAAAAATCACAATTCCCTGAAGTTGATGCACCGGTCACAGCCCTCATCCCTTTACAAACATTGGGGGCCCAAATTTACGCGCATGCGGCCAACTACTGCAGAAATCACAGGCTAAATCGTGCTTAGTAAACGTTACTTCAAGTTAACTGTCCACAGATTCAACAACACACAAAGCACTGGAGTCGTGTGACCCCGAAGTCGTGAACAATGTACCGGGTACAGGGAACCCAGCCTCAACATTACTGCTTTCAAATGTTAGCCTTGTTCCTGATATCCTCTCTGTAAGTCAGGTGAATATGCGTAACTACTCCCCTGCACTGCGAAAGGAATAACTATAACACTTTAACTCCTAGAATGATTAGCTTGTAACTTCTCCTTAAGATATCAATACATTGTCCAGCGCACAGGTGGCGAGAATCGACAAATTTATAAGCAAGGAGGTGCTATCTTGATATAACCGCAAATTCTCTTCACTTATATACAAGGAACTGTATAGCAGCTAGAAAGGAGGATTAAAAAACCAGATCTTGAGAGTTAAAAGGATACGAAAATAACAACTTCACGTGCACGTGATGCAACTGTGTTGTCCCCTCGACCAACTAAAAATTAATGATGAATAGGAAAATTAATCATTCTTACAAAAATATTTTCCGGCTTAACGTCTCTGTGCATGATATTCAGCGAGTGTAGATGTTCAATTGCTGAACCAATATCCTCCGTAAATCTGACGGTGAATTCTTTCGCCTGCTTGCCTTCGTAGTGCTTTTCCAAAAAATCTTTAAGATTTCCCCCGTCCATGAACTCCATCACAATCGCCAGTTGATTTTGGATAGAGATACACTCGATCACTTCCACGATGTTCGGGTGTTTTGCTTCTCTGGCGAGATAAAGGAAATGTCCTTGGTTGGTACAATACCCGGATACAATATAAACACAATCTTGGTTAACTTATACTAAAACAGTGGACCCATAGCGTTTTTCGCGCGCTCTGATTGGTTACTCACACTCGGGATAGCAAGTTCTATTCACATCCGAGCAACTCGCGCGAAAAGCGTGATTGTTGACCGGAATTAATGAGCCCCCTTCACTTCGGTGAATTTTTTAAATTAAATGTACGCGTTCATTCGTATTCTCGGATAGCATGCCTTAGAAAATACAGCCAATCGGAATGTAGGAAAGCTGTTGTTTATTCATCGATATTCCAACGAACTTACCTATCATTCACTGCATTCAATGATGTATATGAAATAAATCATATATAAACTGCGGTAATGAAATCAAGTGAATGGTGACCCTCGCAGTTGTGAACGCAATTTTATGCAATTGCGTCAAGAAGCCTGAATTTTTTTTTTATATGCACTGCAAGCATTCATTGCATAGGGCCATGTATTTTCTATGGCATGGTATAAAATAGTCATGTAAACCTTTCTTGTAAAATGCCCGGCATAGAACATCCCACTTGTCACTTTAATTTTCTTTAGATAAACACTCGCCTAAGGGCTCGTTTACATACACTGAAAATACAAGTGACTCGTCAGACATTCGTGCTTTGGCAAACCACTCTAAAGCACTGCATTACTCGTACGTGTAAATGAGGTTCTGGAACTCATTAATAATTTGCGAGGAAAAAACAAGAGAAATCCCTACCGCGAAGACGGTTTGGATCGAGATATCCAGCTCAAAATGACAACTAATCTAATTACTGCCTCACCCTTCCCTGAATGGGATGCTTGTCCATCGCAGGATGCCAGCATAAGGAGCTGGTGACTAGTCAACGAGCATAGCTGATATAAATCCGAGAATGGAATTACCGTATTGCAGTGTTCATCAGAACTGATTTAGATTCAGGAATTTGTTTCATTGTTCTATTGCTTTATGCACTATGAAAGAAGACACAACATGAACGAATATTTTAATGCCTGATTGCAGTCGCTGCGATCGCAAAAAACAAGAGAGAGAGAGAGACGAGTGATCGTTGCAAAAAGCAAAATTCGGTCATCAATTTGCATGTCCGCTGAAACAAAGGCCATTTGAGAAAATTACGATCACTGCGTTCGCCAAGATCGCCGAGACAGAAATTTTCTACCTCAGCGATTGCAGAGTAGCTGACGATCGCTAGCTACAGCGACCGCGACGACCGTCGCAACCATACGGAAAACAGGCATAAGAGCGAAAGGGAAAAAACAATTATAGATTAATTACGTGCACGGTTTCAAATAGTCTCCATTCCATAGAAATATGGGAGGAGAAACTCGGAATTAAAGTGAAGTCTATAAACGTGTAGGAGCACAGAACAAGGACTAAGGTCAGTTTCAGACGTAGGAATTACGAATTTACCTTTACATTTTATTTCATTTTGAGTTTGACAGACCCATTTAAACACTGTACTAAAATGTGTCATAAATAATAACCAACCTCAGCATGTCTACTTCTCTTTCAAAATCCTGAATCTGCTTGCGATCCTCTATGTTTTTGAGAATCTTAACAGCTACCGGCCTCCCTTCTTTCTTGGCACAGAACACCTGTCCGAAACTGCCTTCACCGAGTGGTTCGAGGTAGCCTGGGTCCAACTGACTTCTTACCTTGTGACTAATGCGCGTCAGAGTCTCCAATGATTCCAGGTCTTTCTTCTGTTAAGTAAATTATTAACTTCTTAAATGTAGGAAGCCAAAACAAAAATGAACAATAACAGCAACAAATGGAAAACAACGTTTGATGTCGAGATGTTTAGTAGTCACAGCAAACGAGCGAAACGAGAGTGGAATTACCAAGTGGTGTGCCTAGCTGATTGCCCTTAAGACTCCCTTGCGTTCAAGCAGGAATGAAGTCTAATTATTTGGTTCCCTATCTATTTCCTTAGTTGCATTCCATTTTTGTGGCTTCTGCTCGAGAGTGGTAGGCACAACACTGGCACTTTGCAAGAGTGAGTGTAATTCGGAAAGTGCTCGGGATTTGACGAACACAGCCGACACCGGTACTTGTTAAATGACGTTCTCGTTGCCGTCGCCGTCCTCGTTTCTTAAGCTCCCTAATGATTTCTTTTCAACGGCCAAGGAAGGCGATGTTACAACTTCACAGCTTGTATGGAGAAAGGATCATAGGAGATTTATATCGGAGTTATTAAATTCAAGGACCAGAGAAGCCGATGTTTTTCCCGGGCCGGAGCTTGAATTGAGCATAAACAATGTGATAGGGGCCTCAACACATGGCGCCATGCCGAGGGGGTGCCTCATGCCTGTACCGCAAGGAGGGCATAGAGACTGGTAAAAGTCCTGGGGTAAGCCAGTCCAGCAAGATCGATATGCCCCCCCCCCCTCCCTAACGGGGCTTCAGCACAGGGCTGAAAGGGTGCCGCAGGCAGCAATTCCCCGCCCTTATTTTATTAACAAATAACATCAGTGACAATCAATATAAACCTTTCAGCACTGGGTGGAAGGGAGGGGTTGAGTGTGCTGCAATAATTGTACTATAACAAATGGTTTTAACTTGCACTTGCAGCCTTGTGAGAATAGGACGATTGAAAGCTATCATGTGATTAAATAGTGCTTTGATAGAATGCCAAATATGGAAGTTGGGCCTGCCAGGGATTGTGGAATTAAAGAAGGCTCAAATAGCCATGGCTCGCAAACATTAACCTTAATTTCATGCTAAAATCGCATTTTATTATGGAGGGTTAAGGTGAAACAAATGTACGTGATTTACTTTATATACTTTAACTAAGTTATTTTTCATGAAAGTTGTTTTTATTTTAAGGACTAAACGGTTTTATCAATGAATAAGTCTAACTTACTTCAATTGCATCCCATTCAATACCAAATCTCGTTTTCATCTCTGTGTTTTCTTTCATGAGCGCTGTGGCCAGTTTCAGAATGGAATCCTCGTTACTCCACGCATTTGCCCGACTTCGTTCGTAGACTTTTCGCTTGTTCAGCACCTCCTCACCGTTGATATTTATCAAGTGATTTGCAAACTTTCGATCGTCTGGAGAAGTGGCTGTTTCGGCGTAACAAATGGCTTCATCTTGTCCACCTTCAAACGAAAAAAGAGTGACAAAGGAAAATAGCAGAGTGCATGCGGTTTTGACTGATGTGAAGTAGTAACACGGTCTTAGTGCGAATTAAGGCGAAACAATTCAGTGTCGGAAAGAAAGTGACAATTTCCGACCATGCTTTAGCCTTGATAAGGAGATAAGGAGCGTTTCCAGGTTGTGTGAAATCGTGAAGTTTGACTATTGTAACTTGAGTTATTCAGAAAATCGTTTCTTTTTGTGGGTTTCCATTTGATTCATTTCAATTAAAAAGGAATGGAAGAGAATGAAATCATTCCCCAGAATTCCGCATTACATCTGGGACTTTTATCGTATAAATACAGGTTAGGGAGTTGTGTGCTAAAGGAACTGTTTCAAACCTAAATTTCCTTTATATCCAACCATTCCTCTAGATTAGAACGAAGGTTGATACCAGCAGTTAGTGATACATATATTGGCCGTGAATTGTGCATCGCGGCCCTCTTCTCTCTGGTCTCCTCAGAACCTTTTCTACATGTAGGGGTTATCTGCATGTTATTCTACCAAACTATAGATAGAGGAAAAATCGACAAACGATTTTGCTATCACGAATTTTCAACTAAATATGAACGACGCGCTCTCAACACGAAGGCTATTATGACTACTAGAGCACTTTTCATCGATTGGGCCATATTCGTATTCTCGGTATTGAACTGGATCTAGCATGAAGTGGAGGCTCTTCCAGGGGAATCTTTTCATATGTAAATGCTTCCCCCCGCAAGAGCCTCCACTTCATGCTAGATCCAGTTCAATACCGAGAATACGAATAGTGTCGCAAGTAATTCGCGTTTGCTTTGGTTTTGCTTTACCTCGCTCTGTGATTGGTTGACAAAACTCACGCCACTTTCTCAGCCAATGAGAAGCAAATTAAAACCAATGACGAGTTGCACGCGCTTTTTTCAGCGCTTGGCGCCGGTTGCATGTAATTACTTCAAATTCTGATTGGTTCACTGAGCTGTCTGTGTCTATTGTGATTGGTCAGAGTAATCTACCACAACTGTAAGTGCATGTCCCGATAGCACTGAACTAACCTTTAAGGCGGATAAGAGCAAAGGTTTCTTTCTCCACCTCTTGTACTTTATACGTATCTTGATCACCAACAATTCGAATTTCCAAGGAGCTATTAGTTCTCAGGAAAGACTTGCAAAGCAGAATGGCCTTTGCGTATTTGCTGATAGAAATCTTGCATTTCGACAGGATTTTGTGCTTGGCGTCTTCAGTTAAAGGCGGTGATTTATCTGCTTCCCTCCACAATTCTATCTCTTTTTTGACTCCATGGTAAAAGAACAGAGCAGTGATATTCGTTTTGGATTCGGTTATCAGCTGGAAAAAGAAAAAAAATTAATGTTTAAATTATGAAATAGATACAGTCATCTCTCCCATAGTGACCACTTCTCGTAAGCGACGACATTGTAAATAACCGTTTTGTTTATCTGTCAAACACTGTTCAAAAAACTCTCTCATAAGCGATCACCACCCAAATTTCTTAAGCGACCGTGTCCACTTTTCAGGCCAGAAATTTGACATACTGTTTTGATAGCAGGGGATTTAGGGTAATCTCGGGTTCGAGAAAACTGGACTTGTCCACAGGACTTTAATTAATTAATTAATTAATTAATTAATTAATATCCAAAGTTAGTAATGACAATTTGTTATTATAAACAAAGTATTTGATTAAAAAAAATTCTACCTGAATAAGGTTGTCACGCCTTCCTTTCATGGCATCCAACGCTCGCTGCACTTTCTCTTCTGAGTAAACACCTGTGGAGAGTATACGCTATGTATTTTCTGATTTCTTCGTTTCAACCGTTTCTCTTTTGTATCGATTCAGTTGTCTTGGATTCTATTTGAAACCCGAGCTTCCCCCTTCTCTACCTTCATATAAGGTATTCGCTGAAGTGTCTCAATTAGACTGCCAGCAGTTTCCTTCTGAATGGTCGAACGGGCGCGCCAAAAAAAAACCGGTTATTTTGTGCTCCAGTCTAAAAGATTACACACACTTTTCAGCCCAGTTCTACGGAACATTTTCCAGGTGCGGCGTACTAATTTAGTGGATAATGTTACTTTGTCACAATGTGCAATGTAAAGGAATTTTTCTGTATTATTGTAGAAAACTATACCTGACTACATTTATATCTAAGTGGTGGTAACTGGTACGACACCAATAACGGTACTACGTACGGTTTAAAGCTGAATTTTCAATGAAAGTACGACCCGTTCAAGCAGTTCTTGCGACTTTTAGCGGAGCAAAAAGGGAAGAGCATCCAGTGAATTATTCTTACCGTGGCTGTACAACTATTAAATAAAAGCTATTTTCAACAAAACTGAAGCCATTACTTTAGGTTTCACTCACCAAAAGGATCACTTGCAAATATGTTTTGGATTGTGGGACGTGACACCTGCTCAAAGAATTCGTCTGGTGAAAGTGCGTTTGTGATGGAAATCGTGTGAAATACAATTTCTGAGGCTATCTTCTCCAGGGTTAGTTGTTGACGAAGGTACTCCTCGCGCTGGATTCGCAGGTAAGATCTCTCATAAACCTTGCGAAATCAGAGAGAAAAAGTCTGATCAGCCAAGTGGTGGTGGCCAGTTGGTCAGCCAAAGAGTTTGTAAGTGAACTTCGTGGCCAGTCATTTTGCCAGCCAGCAAAGTCAATAGCTAGCCTAGTCGGTCGGTCGGTCGGTCGGTTGGTCGGTAAGTCAGTTAGGGAGGTAAGTAGGTATATCGCTGGTCGGTCCATTAACAAGCCACGAAGGATAACAGCCGGTCGATCTGACAAGTCAGTCAATTATTCTCACAGCGACAGAGTAGAACGTTAACTAGCCAACTAGCGACAGGCAGTTACATGTAGTCGGTCAGTCATTCAGCCAATCTACCCCAGTGTGACTCAATCAGTCACTTAGTAAGTCTGATAGTATACGAGAATTGTTACAAAGCTGGTCAGTCAATCAATATCCAGTCAGTCAGTAAATCTGTCAGTCAGTCAGACAGTCAGCCAGTCTGTCAGTCAGTCAGACAGTCAGTCACACAGTCAGTCACACAGTCAGTCAGTCAGTCAGTCAGTCAGTTGGTCGGTCAGCCAGTCAGCCAGTCCGTTAGCAATCAGTCACCGTTTTCAGTCAGCCTATCCACTTGTATACTTGCCTATGAGACTCCGTCGATCAGCGAATGAGTCCCGGCACCCAGTAAGTTTGACAGTTAGAGGTTCATTATACTTAAGTTACTTAGTCAGTCATTGGTACCTTTCCAGGCTGAATGTCCTCTTGAATAGATCCGGTACTTAAAAACTGCACGAACTCCCATGGCTGTAAACTTGCTTTAAGAGTAAGAAGATTTCCATTCTTGTCTAGATCCGACTTGTCGCAAGTCTCAAACTTGTAATGTTTCATCTGCAAAACACGACAAAACATGACTAAAAAGTCAATGATTGCAGTTGCTTTGTTTCTCCGTGGTGTTGGAACCTGGTCAGAGGAAAACAAAACATGAGCGAATTCTTCGCATAGCAATTCTTTAAAAAATTTCACCTGAAGTTCATAAAAGCCCGTTAACTTTCGAATATAGATGTTGTTGGCTAGCTCGCAAACTAACTACAGTAGGCGTTGAATGAAAACGGTAGAACTGCAGTGTAAGGTGGTCAGATCATGTATTACGTTACCTTCGCAGTGACGGCAAACTTTTGAAAAAATTTCTTATACTCCTCGCGGTTCGGATCACAGCCAAGAAAGAGGACAGATCGGTCGTTAAAAACTTGACGCATAACGTCAACTTCTAAGCTTTCAAGAGTACCGCAAAAGTCCTCGAAGTATTTCTTGCTGCTTGACTGAAAAACAAAGAATAATAATTTGCCTTTGACATTAAAAAAGGGCGCAAACCTTAATATAGAGCTAACGACGCGGTAAAAACTTACCAAGGTACGCACGTTAAATCCACCATCACCAAGGCACTTGATTACCAAGTCTCTACGAAGATCTGGCCAGGACTGAGCTAAGCATGAAATCTAAAAGACAAGCCGTAACCAATTAAACTACACTTCAGGGCTGAGATATGCTCCAAGCCCAATTAATTTTACAGATCAACTGAGATCAAAATTATAGGTTGCTGCGATAATCAACAATCGTGCTTCGAATACTGAACTCGCCCAGGGAATGTGACGACAGCGAACGCCTCAGTGCCAGTTCCAACTGAAATTAGAAATACTTGCGGAACTTTAAAACACTCAGGATATATAACACTTGCTTCTTTGCTCTTTTAAACGCTTAAATTTCCGACATGATCTTTATTTTCTTAGAGTTAATTTGTTGTTCGACTATGAAACAATGGAACTTCCCTTTTGAAAGGAGAGAACCACTCCCAGCTCTTGATAAGAACTCATGGGCTACTGCCACAGAAAGCAAAACTATTTTCCACCCAGAAGAATATAGCACAGCAGAAAACACAAAAAGTTTTGTTGGGTGACACCGTTACTGGTATCCAGCATTTCACATCGTGGCCCAATCCCATGGAATAAATACATGAAAAAAATAATAATAATTCAATGGACATAACAGGATTAAGAAACCCAACTGGCAGGAGGCGAACCAGTCGATCGCTATTTACAAGCGTGGCTGAGCCAGAGCGGGACTTGAAGCTGAGGCCTCCGCATCACAAGTCCAGCGTTCCTATCGTGCGGCCACACTGCTTCCCAAGTTGGATGCGCTTTGACGAACGGTGACCCCTCGAAACGTCAGCTTTTAGAATCCCTGTACGGTGGTTAATTTAAATTATCGACTCCGTTGATAAAACCAAAGTTTTGTCCCTTGTAAGCTGCCTAACTCGTAATCTGCCTGAACTGCAACATTCTTTAGCAAACTGCTGTGATAGTCCAATCACCTCACCTCAAAGACATATTACCCTTAAACCCTCTATATCTATGAGGCCCTCTCTCTAATAAGGCCCGCTTTTAGAGGGAAATTAAAACTCACACTCACTAAAGGCCCCTCTGCGCCTTTTACCCTGTATCCTTCCAGTTCACACCAAAATTACAAGAAATGATAGAATCGATTAATTAGTGAGAAATATAACACTTAATGTCCTCAGCCCGGAAGACACAAACTTCGACCTTATATTCGGATACATGATTTCAACCATCATGAATGTTTCAACAAAATCCCCATACGACTTATCTGCTCCTTTGCACCTTACACAGAACCAATACTCTTCCTTTGTTGTTGCTGGTAATGGGTTTTGTTAAAATAAATAAACGGCCGCCTCTCAAATATAATAAGCACCCTCTCTATAGTAAGTCCCCCCCTTAAACGTGTTTAAAATAAACATCCCCCCCTGCCCCCTCCACCCTTCCTGGCGGCTTAATGGGGGTTTACGTTACCACCTATTACCTGATCTAATCGTATTTTCTCGCCACCATTCCCAGCCTTCCACAAAAAGCGCTCTAACAGTTCATCCATGTTAGTGGTTATGATGAGAGGAAACTTCCCAACATTCCGTAGTACATTATGAACTCGTGAGGGTGCCTGCTGAAGGCTTCCCAAGAACCTCCTCTCGAGATCCAAAATTGCATTGACGTCCACCTGCAAGTTTTGAATAGCATTTTCAAATTAGTTGAAGGAAGATTATAAGAGAAGACACGGACGCAAAATAAGTTAACCGCCATTAGCATAACCTGCGACTTCCACATTTGTCAGCTTACCGGTCGTTTCGTAGTACCAAACTGAAGTCGAGTCTATTCGCTATTGATACTCTAATATTTGAGCACAACTTGTTTTTGTTAATTTCCTTTCCCCCAGGTGAAGAATAGGGCCGGAACAACTTATATGAAAAAAACACATCGTAAGACAGAGAAGCAGCGAAGGCATTTTTTTCAGCCAGTTCAATTTTAGAACGAGATCCATTCGCCGGGTTTAACGTTCCTTCTTACCTCAGAGTGGTTGACAACCTGCCACCAGTCATCCAATGAGGGGTGCTGGTTGTCCGGAGTGACCAGGGCTGAGACTTGTTCGCCGACGAAAAGAACGAGCTCCCCAGATACAATTTTAGACCGAATGGCTTGAAGTTCTTGGGAGAGCAGCAAACGAACGTCTGTCTGACTTCCAGCCATCTTGAATATAAGAAGTTCGGTTCCTTAGCTTTGTGCTGCAAATAAACGCCAAAAACTAATTCAGAGGTTGTGTGTCCGGATTTTCTAGTGAAGAAATAAAACGACGGCTTACCAGTGTTCCTAAATTAAAGAGACAAATGAAAGTTTTCTTGCCCCATGCAACGTATCGATTTTTTGTACAGACGTTTTTAAAGCATGACATACGCTATTTTTATAGAGATAACGAAAATCAACCGCGTTAATTCTATACCTTATAAAGTTCCCCCGAACCACAGGGAGTAAATTTTGACTCACAGAAATCATCTTAAACTGTTTCGTAGTAAAATTTCAATTTCAATTTTATTTCGTATATTTCTCCTATTTCGTGTTGAATTTTAGAATTAATTGCACTGAATGGACGTTCACCATGAATGTAGTCTAAATAAAGCCGTGATAGCCTGGATAAATTTCATTCGGATAGCCTTTGGTTCTGTAATCCACTCCAGTCAATCTTTCCTTCTTTTTGGCAAACAGTTCAGAGAAGAGAAGTATCGATCATGAATAATAAATGAATGCTAGGAAGCACACCGGAACAGTAAAAATTGATAAACATTTCCGAGAAAGCCTCGATTATTAATGCTAAAATTCCGCTGGTTGTTCTAATGATCGTCAAGAGCCGATAACCTTTAACAGAAACATGCAGGTATGTCAAGACTTTTCAAGATTTCCAGATTCGTGACGCACTGACCTGTACAACAGACAAATAGATAGTTATTTGATGTTTTGTTCTTTCATCCTTAAAACTCATGGCCAGAAAACGAACATCTACACTTAAATCTTCATTTTAATGATATTTTAACCATGGAAAACAGATCAGTTATGCTTCTGAACACCCGTAGAACTGAACACGTGTGGTCAATACAGACTGCCCAGAGATCGCGACCACTTCTTACACACCGTCAATACACAGAACAACTTTGATATTTTGAAAACCTGACCGCTTTAAGGAGTGAAACTAGAAAATTTAGGGTTACTTATATACGCTTAAACCGGAAAAGGCTGATACCATAACATGTAGAAAGCATGAACGTCCCCTATATGTTTTTACGAAGGACATAAGTGCTGTAAAATTACACAGTGTCAGCTTTAACTTTTACCTCACAGTTTTTTTGTCCCGACGTTTTCCCGTGTGCCTTTGTCGCTGAGAGTTTTTCCCGTAATCAGAATAATTACAAGTCAAGGGCCCCTGGCTGACCTTGATTGACTCACTCAGGATTAAAATGCTTCCTGCCGGTACATATTAAGCGATATTCTGAGAAACCTCACCGCAATTTTTACTGTTTTTCGTTCCCGCAATCCTTGCTTCTTACTTCCGTGAGTGGACGGCGAAATTTTAGCTACTTCCCAATCCTTTCCAAGAGCCCGCAAACACGTAAACATCCACGCGGTCGACATATTCGCTGCTCGTATTACACAAGATCATTGAAACATTCCAAAATTCCCCGACAAAGGGAAATCAAACATTGATTTTTTTTGTCCCTTTTAAATTAGAAAGATAACGCTTTCTCGTTTTAGAACTGAATTGAGTATAAATCAATCCAGCGCCTTAGCACTGTTCAGTTGTTGACGGACGGCCTGCCTTTCCGGAGGACTGAAGCCCAAAGGTAAATTGCTGCTTTTAACACCACAAAGAAATAGATGATTTTGAGCGGATTTTCTAAGAAACCATAAGAATAAGTCATAAGTAAACAGTAATTAATCGAACTTTTGAAAGGTAACTTTCAGTCGAAACAAGCAATCTATAGTTTCAACTCCGACAACAAAACTATGCCGTCTGAATACTCTGCTTTACTGACTGCTTAGAGAATCCTAAGCTACTCGGCATTTTCGAGGAATAATACTGAACAACGGTTTGTTAGTGACGCTTTATGGATGACAAGCAACTTGTAGCAGACTTATGCAGTCTGAGGAACGAACGAGTGGCTCACCACTGCATGTAGAAAACCGTTTGAAGGCAGGAGTTCATGGGCTCCTGTTACGGGTTAAACTGAAGTTTCTAGTCAGTCACTGAATCAGTTGAGTAACTGAGGGACTAAAAACAGGCCAAATGGATTCCTTACCTCGGAGTGAAGTTTTCTGATGGGGGAGCAATAATCAAAGGAAATTGCTCATTGTCACGGTTTTCTGCGCAAATTTCCGGGAAAATCCCTTATTTTTCTCATTTTTTGGAAACACTAATGGCAGAAGAGAATCATCGATCGTTCATGAATAATCAATGAAGAAGACAAACAGGAAGCAAAATTGATAAACGTTTCCCAAGAAAGCCCGAACTAACAATGCTGATAAACAGTCTGTTGTCTCTTGAACGTTTACTAGTTGTAGGGAACAGGTACATTAAGCTCTAGGTCTTTCCAGTTTTACATCACAAACGATACAAATAAATTATTTCATCCTTGAAAACCATGATGGCCTGACAAGCAGAGGCTGCAAAGATGGCCTGCAAAGATGGCGACCAAAATAAAAACACTTAACAGAAACCTTGGGTACTGGAAAATTTCCTGAATTTACCAAAATACTTGTGATTTTTTTTCGGCATCGGAAAAGTTTCCGTTGCTTTGAGTCTGTCTTCAGTTACTTTTGAGACCAAACGGGCCCCGTCACTGAGGTTTCTTGATTTATTTATTAAAGTGTACACATGGACCGGGGAATACTTGCGAGGTGTTTCTGATCACGCACACAACAGAGAAATCTAATACTTTACTTCCGTTGTCGTCATACTTGTCACTTCCTTACAGCAAAACGAGATTTTAGCTACTTCCCATAGTCCCCGGAAGAGCTTCAGTTGCTCGCAGGCTAAGTCTATTCCTAAAGTCCGTACCTGCATCCAGATTTTTCAGGCCGCGTTGATGGCATTCATTGAACATCCTGAACTGCTCGTGTTGCACAAAACTTGTCTCATCATTTCAAGCAGCGTGGCAGAAATACACTACTGGGGTTAGAGGAAGAACTCGAAATGTTGAACTTTTTGTCCTCTTTGACGTAAAAAGACGTTTAAAACGTGTCAACGTTCGTTTTAGAAATTGAGAGAAAGTGGCCACTACCCTTCACTGTTCAGTGGCTTGATGTTTTTTACTGTGGTAGCCTTTTCCGAAGATTGAAGCCCAAACAGGTAAATTTCCTTTTTAATAACACTACACAGAACTCGATAAGTTTGAACAGGTTTTCAAAGGTGAGACCACAAATGCTTATTAGGAGTTCCACTAGCTATAAAACATATGAATCGCGCATTTAATTTGTGAAAGCGAAACATTCAATCTGTCTTTTCAACGTACTCACAGCAAATTGCACCACGCCGTGGTAAATAAATTATGTGCTTAAATCACTTTTCGAGGATTCAAGGGAAAAACTATTTGTTACTTTAATAACAGAGAAATGGCTCTTAGCAGACCACGTATAGCTCGAGGAACGAACGCATCGTTTACGCTGCATGTAGAAAACAGCGTAGAAAACCGTCTAGAGATGAGTTTCTGTAACTGAAGTCAATCAAAATTTAATGTTACCAAATTCAGCCCAGAAACTGGATAAATAGATCACTTACCTTGGAGCTAAATTCGCAAAAGCGATGATCAAATCAAATCTAATTTTATATTGCCACGCTTCGGACCCGGGAAATATTCGCGGAAGTCTGTTTCTCTTTTATAGCTTGAGTCTGCGATCATGCATGGATTCCAAGTTATCTACTTCATGTACCGAACAAAATCCGCGCGTGTGATTATATTCTCGAGCGAAAAAAAAAACCGAAATACAGCTTCGTATACCGCAGCTGTTTATCACTTCCCAGAAAATGAACCGTGGTTAAGCCTAAATTTTACCCTTATTTCTTCAGCAGACTGCTGCGGTCGTTCTGGAATACAAGATCACTACAGAAAAGAAGAGTGACATTAATAGTTGACGCAGACAGCGCACGAAAAATATAGCTTTTTTGTTCATCAGGCACGCTCCAAACCAGTACAAACTCAACCGACCTCAAAGAATTGAAAAAGAGGACTCCTGAAATACTACCGTCAAGTTGCACACAGATAATGGTTATGGATCATCAAGAGAATGCGGATGTAAGGCCCGATTCAGACGCCGTACTTTTCATGAGCCGAACCTAATTCATAGAATTTAAAAGTACATGAAAAGTTCGGCGTTTGAATCAATTAGGAACGGCTCTGTTGTTCTTTTCGCCTGGCTTGGCGGGGAATTTCGACTATGGAACGACCTCGCCTTCAGACGCCGAACTTTTCATGTGTCGAACTTAATGCATAAATTATTATTTGGTACATATTTTCAAAACCACGAACAATATTGATTAGTTTTCCTGCAACTGTATTAGGAACGGCTGTGGAATGGCTAATTAAGTTTGACGTCTGTAAATCAACAGGCATACTTTTGTCAATTTCGGTCGGTTCAAATTCGAACTTTGTTTGGCTCATGAAAAGTACGGCGTCTGAACCAGGCCTTAAAGTCATACACAATGTTCGCATTTATAGTGTGTGGACTGGTGATGATAATGGCAAAGAGGGGACAAGGTTTGAGTTAAAATCCCCCATCGTGATTGTTTAACAAGACAAGCCCCCCCCTTCCCCCTCCCCCCTTCTCCACCCCTCTCCACCACTCTGGATGGGATGATGGTTCAGTCCCAGGAAAGCCAGCTTTGTGTGACTTAAGGATTATTACTAAGGCCGGACTCTTGATTATTAATTTTGATTACAATTTTTTGTCTCTATGTGCTTGGCAGGACTGCATCAGTGATGTTGCTTCAAGGTTTCGTAATTACTACACCTGTGAATACCCAAACAGCCAAGCTGTGAAAGAGGGACTCAAACGAGTCTTGCGTGACAGATACCAGAATAATGTGAACAGCTTCGAAGACAACTTTGTTCACCCAACACTGAATCTGCTCAGCAGGTTACAAGAAGAGGTATGTGTAATCAGACATGTATCAGGGGGAGGGGGAGGGACAGGGGGTCTCCTCCCAGAATAATAATAATAATAATAATAACAACTTTATTTAAGCCTCAAATCATAGCTGCATGAACACAAGTGCTCTACTAATTGGGGAGACTAATGATGCGGCCAACGAATCAATCAACTTTTCCCTTAGGTGATCTTCCAGACCTCCTAAAATTAATAACCTTTCAGTATAACAAAATTGTGACGGCTATCTATAGGTTATTAATGAAGAGATATCCCGTTTACAGAATTTTCCTTTCTGTTTGCCCAATGGTAACATTGTTCTTCACCTGGTGCCTCCTCAGCATAAGCTGATTATTGGCGAGTTCTTTTACCAGGTAAGCCTAGTGTTTTGTAGATAACATTTTTGTAGTATAATTACCTGTTTCTCAGTGTATGCTAAAAGTTGGAAAATGGCCAAATGGAGCTCAATAAGGTATTGGAAAAATAAATCTGAAAAATTGAAGGACTGGTCTAGCTGTTACTGATCACCGGCATCTTGCATCTTGTTTCATGATTCCTTCTACACGTAATTACACTCTGAACATCTTTAAAGAACTACTTGTTTTAGGACCACTCTCCTTGGGCTGTACAATTAAGTACTAATGAGCTGAAAGGTAGCTGTGTGGTCAGCAACAAAATTGAGGATAGTGCAGCTGGCTACTGGGAGCACAAAAACAGCTAATTAAAAGCAACAAGAGCATGAGGATGTTTCCTCAATTTGTCTATGAATACCTACACAAATTGATAAGAAGTCTAAAGAACAGTGCTTATGATAATAATATTGTACATTGGCTGTGGTAAAAGGTATCAAGTCATTATGGATAGTCTGACTGGAGATGATCAAATGTTAGATCTCAACATAATATCATGCACATGTATCCATCTTGTTGTTAGATTGGTCACACCAATCCTCGCACATTGGTTATCAAATTTGCCAAGTACCAGAATAGAGGAGAGTCAGTGAAAGAACAACCTTCAACAGTTGATGAATGCGATTATGACATTGCTTTCACAAAAGAATACTTTGACAAAGTGCGAAGTGAGGCACAGACACTGGGAGATGTACTGATGCGCACCATAATTGTCTTAAGTGGCCCGGATTGGTTGGTTGTGAAAGAATCAGCAAAAGATTACCTTAGAAATGTAAGGATAAATTCCACAGAATTTTTTTTCTGTTCATCATCAGTTAGCACTGAATGAAAGCTAAGAATAGACTAATATGGTTACGTGTCCAGAAAATATTGGTTTCTTTGACCATGGTGGTTAATGGTTATATTGATTTACCCAATCTAGATGTAAACTAGAGTAAGCAACAACATCATTGATGTGTTCATATGGAGGGGAAGAGCCCAAGACAAGGCATAGGACTTATTTATTTTACTGCCCAATGATGTGATCATCTGATCTTGAGCAGATGTTTGAAGTGCACAGTCAGACCAATCTTACCAGTGGTTTATGGTCTAGCTAGTCTGTGGTCTTAGGTATTACCAGTAATCTTCCACTCAGCAGTCCAGAACTTTAACCTACATATATATGACTACTAATTCCAAGCTAACTGGGAAACAGTCTTCAGACGACAAAATACAATTTAACCCTTTAAACCCTAAGAGTGACAAGCGTCTAATCTTAATAATATTGTAATATCAATACCAGTAGTTTACAAAACAGAGTGGTTGTGAGAATTGTTAGTACAGGGTCACACAAGATGGATTTTCTTGATTTTTAACAAATTCTCTCCTCTACTTCTATAGGATTTGTGTTGGGGCAACAAATGAGATTTTAAATTTTGATCTTAGAGTTTATTAAAGGGTGAAACCTCTAGCTGGGTCCTGGGAATACCGTCCTGTGATGGGCAAAAAACATCAAAACTAGAAAAAAGAAACAAATGGGAATACACTCCTGTAAACAAAATATTGAATTAAAAGTGATGATTGTATTTCTACTCTAGTGCCCTGAAGAAAGACAAGGCAGGCTGAGGTCAGAGTCTCATCTTTCTGTTCAGGAGAGCCATGGACGCGAATCCACCTCTAGCGAGGATTGGGAACCTCGCTCACCCTCTGAAAATTGCTATTTCAGTTCATCAGATGATGCTTTCAGTCGGGTTTTATCCAGTGGTCTGGCTGATCCAGAGTAGTCACTGAATAGTGGCATTCTCGTAACAATGGACCTTTTTACCGATACGGCGGCCATCTTGAATTCCGAGGAAATTATGGGATACCCAGGGGGCAGATGAGAAATAATAATTATAAAGAATACTGTGGCGTGATAACTTTTAACAATAATTTTTCGCTAACCATAGAAACCACTGCCAAATACCGTGACAGAGAGATGTAACGCTTGTAATATTTGTTTTGGAATATGAGAGACAAGCAGTATCCTGAAATAAATTTTCCAGCGATTGCCCCCTTGGCAGCCCATAATTTCTCAGTCAAAACAATAGAATTCAAGATGGCCGCCGTATCGGTAAAAAGGTCTATTGAAAGTGCTTGGGAGGGTCATGGGATATATTCCTAAAGTAACTTCTGTAAGGCTTAGGGTATCCAATGAAGTAAAAAAGTAGTAAAACACATTCTTTTTCAGACAGTTTAAAACTGAAGTTATCCAATGGAGTTACTAGAATTGATTATTAATTCTACTGTTATGTTGGTTGGGTTAACAAGTTAATGTAAAGTTTTTGGTGGAATCCATTTAAAATTGTTTAATTGTACATTAGATCAAGTTTTACTGTGTGAACCACATGTTTTATCTCTGCTTTTAAACAAGATTGTTTATCGTGCAAATGTACAGCATTTTTTAAGAACTGTATTTTATGCTTTCCTGGTGGCATTTTATTTCACTACTCCTGTGTTTAACCCAAAAGAAACTAAGAATCTTTGAAATGTTGTTTGGTAAAGGTGTGGATTGAAATCATACACTGTAGCAACCTTATACAGTCATGTAACACATGTAAGACCCAATGTGTACTTTTCATAATTGTCACTGTGGTGACAATATGAACGTATATTAATCATTTGTATTCAGTGGCCTTTTTCACACAACATGTTGTATGTGGCTAATTAATGGTGGAATCCACTGAAACACATTTCTTATAAAATGTACATTTTGGCTTAACCGTAAATTATATAACATGGTTACTAACAGCATGTATCTTCGTAAAATTCACTTTTTTTGTGTGTGCAAGACTTCTAGAAATATTGTTAACAACTTAGCACATCATTCAATAGATGTACCTCTAAGGTATCAGTACTTTAGCTGTCGGAACTGTATTTATTTTTATTTAATATATTTTATTAGTATGTATAGTTACACTGTAATATTGTTTCACTACAAGTACTTAAAGTCAGGTTCAAATGTCATGCTATTCTATTATCAGACTCATGTCATTGAATTAAGTTTGACATAAGCATGACTGTAGCACAATGCTTGAATCAACTGTCACGCCAAGTAATTAACATTGATGAGCTTGTTGAGCCAGAGTCATGCTAATTCTGATGTGACATTGATTCAAACTCTGTCAGTTAAACTTGCGCTGAACTGAATGCAAAAATTGAAAATTATTAATACATAACACTGTATATGGTGTGGTTCAGTTTTATCCTTGGTTTAAATTTCATTTCAACTAATTATCATACACTACTGTAACCTAAAACTTAAACCAAGGATAAAATTGAACCAATTAACACACATAATAAAATAATTATATAGTACATAATTATTGTAAGTTCATACATTATAGACATTATAACAAATATGGACTTGTGGTAAGCAACAGCATTAAATTTGAGTTTGGTGCAATGTTTGAATCAGCTGTTGAGCAAAAGATGGGCTGAAGTGAAACTCAATTAAATTGAGTTCAACACAATGATAGCACAGTGTTTGAACCTGGCTTAAGAGAAGAGACATTATGGCATGTTAATACTCCCATTTAATAGTACAAAATGAAGCCATTGCATTTTTCACTGTTAAACTCGCTCACAGTGCTTTAAAGAAAACCATGGCCAGCAGTGTCCTGACAAACAGTCTTCTAAATCAACACATAAATAGGTGACATGTTCTGAATCAAGAAATACAGTTAATAATATTATTATGGCAATAATTACTAGTGCTGTATTTTTAATTTAGATTTGAAAATAAAAAAAGATATTAGTACATGTACAGTGCAGATCCCTCCTTCTACAGGCAACATGTTTCTTGTAAATAATTAGCACTAGTCAAGGAATAATTTATTATAATTATTCTTTGACTAGTGTTACACTATACACTGTGCACTGTAATTTACCAAATTTCCATAGAACCAGCTGCAGGCAAGAAGTAACATTCCAGAAGGTCACAACATTTTTTAGTCTACAGCTGTAAACTTGTTTCAGGTGGAAATTCATCCATCTTCAGTACAAGTAACAGAACCCACTAGTGGGTGTTTTTTAAATGGACAGTGAAAACAGTTTCTGTTACTACTGTACAGTGGTTGAATAGTATGGTGCACAAGGAGTGCAGAGTGTAGGCCATATCTCCAATTCAACTTTGGAAATTAGCCCAAGACTTCAACTGCAGCCAGAAAGTGAACCACCTGAGTGAAATGATGCATGAACCTTTTTTTTTAAAGTGGAATCAAACACACATTTGACCCTTTTTTGTCTCTGCTTCCTGACTCAGTTTTGGTAATTTATAGTAACTTAATTACTGTACATGTAAGCAAAATTAATTATTCATTAAATTCTTCCTGGACGAATCACTTTTGACAGACTGGCTGAACTCCATCTGGTCCAAAGTTGACGGGCTTCTATGAAAAAGAAATCTCCTTGTGTGGGACTCTTTTAAAGCTCACTTAAGTGACAATGTTAAGCGGGTTTTGAAAAATTCACGCACAGATCTGGCCGTAATACCGGGCAGAATGAGAAGTCTTTTACAACCTTTAGATGTTGGTGTCAACAAGCCCTTCAAAGACAATTCAAGACAATATTGGAACAAGTGGATGCTAGATGGAAACCACACATTCACACCAGCAGGCTGCATTCAAAAACCTGACCTTCGTCAGATTTGCCAGTAGATTTTAGAAAGCTGGAATGCCATTTCCCCAGACACCTTCAAACGTTCATTTCTCAAATGCTGCATTACGAATGCACTTGATGGTACTGAAGACGACATTCTCTGGGAAGAAATGCATGAAAGTGATCCGTTTGCTGACAATGATGGAGTGGAGTCAATTGTAGATGAACAAGGAGAATTATTCTATGCTGGTGAAGATGGAGTTGCCGTCTTGGAAGTGAATGAACAAGAATACCGTGACATTTTTGGTGAAAGTGACATTAATGGATTTTAATTTTGATAGGAGAACAAAGAAACTTTGTTGTTATCTTTAAGTATTCTGTATATAAAATGTTAGCGAAAAGAAGTTTCAGTTACTTTATACTTTGAATATTTTCACGTTCATGTAGATTAATTACTGTGAAAAATAAATTTGACTTGATACGCATTAGCTGTTGTTGATTTCAAATTTCGCTTTATTTATCCTGGTACTCGACCTCACTATTTTTTTTTCCCATGAAAACCATTGAAAGTTTGGGGTGTGGCCTATACGCGGGTGCGGCCTATCCCGTGGTAAATATGGTATAATATGGAATTGCATTTCCAAAGTGATAGGTAGTCTGAGAACAATGATGAAGTAGAGCAAATTTAAAGAACATTTGGGGTTTATTGCCACATAGTCACTTTTGCTCATTTGCACAGAGCACTTCAAATTATTATACTGAGATTATAGGTTTTTACTTCAAGCCAGGTGCTAAGCAGATGATGTACCTTTTATGACTATTGACCAAACACCTCTAAAAAGGGTTGATAATTTCCCTGTCCTCTGGCATTAGGATCGTCAAGGATAGCAAAAGAAATGTGCTTGTATCTGTTCACAAATTCTTCTTCTGACAATACTTCCTTGAATAGTTCAGCCACATGGAGTGGTGGGTTTCTGAATGCACCACAACCAAGTGCTGACAAAACCAGCGAGTCATGACCATAGAGCAGTCCCGTAGCCAACATACACCGGATCTTCCGTTTTGTTTTCTCTGCAATTTGTGGGATGAGCCGTTGTTTGTCTTTTGTAAGTGAGGGACTGCAGTAAGCAGATAAGGCCAAAAACGACATGGGTACTGGGTATCGGAGAAATGCGTACCCTTGAGCCTCTGATGACCTGATGATGAAGACATTTGTGGAGTAGACACATGAAAATTCTGCGAGTCTGTATGTCCATTTTCTATTCGGATCAAATTCTCTTTCAGGGTCAGCTAAATGTTGGACATAATTTGTACGGCGAAATAAGTTCTCTTCTTGTGCACCAGCTCCTGACAGATAACCTCCCCCTGAAGGAAAGAAAATCTGGTTTTAGGAGAGCAGTGGAAAGCAATTTTACAAAGGAATGGTCCCACCCCTTTCTATCTGCTGATGTGAGCAAATTGGGTCTCATTGGGCCTTTTCTACTTACAAGAACTTGTTTTACCCAAGAACCATCCTCAGAGACCCAGGGTCAGATAGTCAGGATGGCAAGTCCCAATCTTCATCCTCTCCCAACTATCTGCCCCTGGGGCTCCAAGGATACCCCAGAACCGAAGGCCGAAGACGAAGGCTGAGGCTGATAACCCACCAAGGCATTGAACGAAAAAAAAAATGTTGCAACAGTAAACATTTACTTGCAAATCTGGATGTTGTTTTGCTTCTTCACCAATGGCAAGCTACACAAAGTGTGCAGACTTGACATGATTATCCTTGGAAATCGTACACTGCTGTCATACATGTACATGGCAATTTGATTACCAATGACCTTGACATGATTATTGTACAATCTGCAGGTATGGCGTCACAAGTGATGATTTCGAAAATTCACTGTACACTTTCGGCCAATCAGAAAAGAGATAGCGAGTTCAATGTATAATAATAATATTAATCTCCCACCAAGAACTGTACATGTACATGTAATATCTATCTTCATTCAAACAGGCTCTTTCTAACTTTGCTCTTTTGTAACTTTTTTTTATTGTTCTGTTGTATTTATTATTTTTGTATGTTTGTTACTTAATGCACTCTATCAAGAGTAAAGACTTAACTGTTAATATAATTATTGTCACACGCATCGCTCTGTCAACGTACCTGGTCTTCGTGACGAAGCCATGTTTAGGACGGCTGGATTATACCCCTCGTCCCTCAATCGAATTGCTTCCTCAAGGCAATCAGCATTTAGCACGACTATTTTAGTTTCAAATTCACCACCTTTCGCCTGCCGTCGTCTAAGCGGTGATTCATCGATGTGCAGCACTGTTTTTCGCGCATCTCTTGAAACACTATCATGATCTGCAAATGTTACCTCAGTACCATCTTCTAAACTATACTTGAAGTTCTTGCAAGCCTCAAGGGTTTGCTGCATGACTTCTATTCTTAGTTGTCTGAAATTTTTTGAAGACTTGAACTCAGCCAGCCATCGCTTGTGGTCAAAACTCGTTTGACCCAAAGAAGTGTTGCTTCTAGCTGAAGCCATCACGATTCGATAATATAAAGCGGTAGTTATCGAAGGATATATCCACATTTATATGTCCAGCTGTTGCGAACGATGGCGAAATCCGCATTTACACTGTATCTTCAGGATTTTCGCTGACAAGGGGAAACAGAAAGAAGAGGAGATAATTTTTTTAGCCAGGCGTTCCTCGTATCCAATCAGCGGTCAGTGCTACTACCTTAGCCCAGTCCCCCGCGGTCAGTGTTCTCACCTCGCGTCGCCATTTTGGTTTGTGAGAGACCCGAGATTTTTAATATGGTGTGTACCACTTTATCAAGCTGTGTTCCTTTTAAATTGGACCGTTTAATGGTGTCCTTACTATTTGATTATTCAGGGTAAGGCGAAAAAGACGCAAAAATTTGCCGCTGTGAAGCGACTGATCTCTCCAAAGGACATGAGAATGTGAGTTGAAAAAAGTTAGCGCACGTGTGTTCATAATTGCAGCTACAGCTGTATTTCTTTTGCTTTATTTTTGGTTTGAGAAGGCAGCTTAGTTAAACATAATCTCTTTCATTTCAGTCAGAAAAATCAAGAAAAGGAGAAAGAGAAAAAGAAGAAGGCAGAAGAGAAAGAAACCCGCCACGTGTAATTAAACCGCATATATGATTTATTAAGAAAACGTTTTTCCATGCATCACATGTTCATTCTCACATGAAGTGATTTTCACGCTATTAAGGCTGATTTACACAGTGACATAAGCGCAAGAATAAAGGCCCTGGCAAACGAGGACACATTGTTGCAGACACATTGTTGCTCATGACTGTTTCCATGCTGCGCAAACTGGGAAACGTTTGTTGCGGAAACAAAATGTTTCTGAACAAAATCAGAAACATTTTTTGTGTCCCGGACCCAAAATTTGTGTCGGCAACAAATGTTGCGCGCGCGGGCAAACGACGAAACATTTGTGTCGGCAACAATGTGTCAGCATTTGCCAGGGCCTTAACGATGTTTGCACTGTTACATGCGCTCATGCTTATGTTCTACCCTGTTTACACACTCTTTTAATGCGACATAAGCATATGAAAATGGAAAAGATTACTTTGCTTACGCTTATGCTTTTGTTACTCCTAGTTTACACTTCATGTGCGTATGCTCATGCTTAAGGCCCTCGCAAACAAGGACACATTGTTGCTCATGGTGTTTTTTGGGCACGCAAATGCGCCGGACACAAAATGAATGTTGTGTTTCCATGCTGGGCAAACGGGAAACATTGTATCAGCAACAATGTGTCAAAGGCCTTGTCAAATGAGGACACATTGTTGCTGACAATGTTTGTGCTTATGCTTATGCTTACAACTGTATGTCACTGTGTAAACCAGCCTTTAATTTATGTAGGCATGAAAAGCATCCTTGCATTACTTGTGCATGAAGTTGTTGTTGGTGCCACTATCTGTGAATCTGTGAATTTTGTAGACTTGAAACCTTCAAAATTGTGAATTTTAAAAGTTTGAAACCTACACCTTAGAAATTCAGAAATGTTACAAAAATAATAATCTATTTTACATCTGCAAATACAGAAAAGAGCAGCTACTGTCAACATAAATGGCTGTTTTGTTGTTTTCTTGAGAAATAACTGGTCCCCTCCAAACAAGAAAATATTACATACATGAGTAATCTATGTTTTATTCGTTTGCCACTTCTCATGAAAAGAGAGTACCCCAAATCAAGTTAAGATTTGGGTGAATGAATTGTCAAATTACTCTGTCATCTTGTTTCCTGTCTTAGAGAGCAAGCTTCATCTGCACTATTCTTTCAATATAATACTCAGCTTGGCCCCCCATACTATGTTCTGGTTGACACAAATTTCATCAACTTCTCGATTAAGAACAAGTTGGATATTGTCAAATCAATGATGGACTGTCTTTATGCAAAATGTAAGTTCGTTTACACTCAGCTATTACCGGTAATGCACCTTTCAGACAGGTGATTTAGACATCTGTCTAAATCATTAGTCAACTATGGCTTAATATACATGTATTCACGTCCATAGTGAAAACACCAATTTTCCCCCAAAATACTGTACTTCTTATATTAAAGTGCATTGTTTAGTGGTTAAATTCTTGTAGATCCTAAGTACATCTACTACATTGTTTTGTGTATCTGCACTGAGTTACGAGTTAATGATTAATCTTTGCATCACTGAACAGTATTGCCATTAATTTTTAAGTAGATTAAATATAATTATCATTCGATGGATATTTTCCCCCCTTTTCATTGGCTGAGAGCCCACCACGTGACCTGCAAATAACTGCCTACAAATAATGATCTGCTCATGCGTAATATTGTCTAAATGCGTTTTTGCTGCAAATAATTTTCTGCTCATGCGCAATTGTAACCACGCTAGAATAAATTATTTAACTGAGAAGGAAACCAATTGATTTCTGCCAGCAGCACACGCTTACCACTTCCCAAAAAAAGTATCAAAACAAACTTGGTGGTCGAATGATAAAACAATTACTGAACTTGGTTATCGCAAAATATCGTGATTTGCCAGTGTCTCGCAGATCAATTATTTGCCTCAGCCTTTGGGCTTTGGCAAATAATTGATCTGCTCGCCACTGACAAATCACGATATTTTGCTCAACCTCGTCCAATAATTGTTAATTATTTTGTTGTACAAGTCATTTAATTTTAATGCAGTCAGAAATTCCCTCAAGGAGATGTTTTGCAGATTCTTGTTCACTATAAACATTATACCGTTTCCTGGTTACAATATTATTGTGCGATCTACATTGTAAAATTTTTCAAACAGTCAGACAGACAATTTTTAATTTCCACTGCTATACTGTATGTTATGGTAATGAAACTGAGACAATAATTAAAATAGGTTTGAACATTTTCAAAACAAAAAAATATTACTACCATGACAAAATATGTCATCATTCTTTTATGTTGTTCTTGTCATTTTCCTCCAGGTATTCCATGCATTACTGACTGTGTAATGGCTGAATTAGAGAAGCTTGGATCTAAGTATAGAGTGGCACTCAGGTGTGTACACTGTTGAACGGTGTGATGTAACAGATGCTAACAGTTTTAAGTTTAGCCATTGGAAAATAATTTTGAATGTTAAACTTTATACCGGGTATTTTGTTTCCCTACAGAATGGCAAAAGATCCACGATTTGACCGTCTTCCGTGTATGCACAAAGGTACTTATGCAGATGACTGTATAGTTCACAGAATACAGCAGGTAAATTGACCTTCGATGATTTCAAATTAGTTCCTTACTTTTTGTTATTGAATCTTGGCTTCAAAATACACAGTGAAGTGTTCAAGACAATTACAGTAGTACATGTTCTTTCTAAATACCTTTTTTTGGTCTTTACATTTTACATCCTGCCAAGTATTTCATGGTCATCATTGAACTCAGTGTACTTTTGTCTAACATTTTGATTTTGTGTTCATTGTAGCACAAGTGTTACATTGTGGCTACATGTGACAGAGATTTGAAAAGAAGAATCCGTAAGGTTCCAGGGGTTCCCATCATGTACATCTCACAGCACAGGTACAAAGTATCATTAACCACAGCCACACAAGTGATTTTTTGTTTGCAGTGGAGATGTGATTATTATTTGTTTTGAAAGATTGTCATGTCACCAGTGCATGCTGAAATCACATGTGTAGCCACCCTTGCACTAGTAATGTGATGGCGGCAGATAAAAAGTTGCAAAAGTCTAGTGTCAGAAATTCAGTGAATTGAATTTTCTGTGACAAAATCTGCGACATAAACTCTGCACATTTGTAACTCAAGTAGTCACCACTGCATGCCAGCAATGTGGCACTTTCAAAAAATCACATCACCATCACAAGTAAAAAATTGATTGTGTAGCCTTTGTTTTGCAATGGATACAGCAATAGATGTTCAGTCCTTGTGCGGCCGGCTGAAGCCCAGTGCCAGCATGGTCCTAATAGAATAAGGCAAAAAATCTAACAAGATAAACATTTCAAAGTTCCAATGTCAACAAAGGCAAAATAGGGTTAAAATCGTCCAGAACAGATGATACAACACAAACAATACATGTACCCATACCCCTGTACAGGTCATAGGGACCAATAAAAATAGAAGTCTAGAAGAGCTATAGGATTACTCTTACTGAACAGCTTTCAAAGTTCAAACTTAGAAATTTCTTAAGGTTGTAGTCAATGAGTAAGGTGCGTACACCTATCAGGAAGGTCATGTATTCTTTTTTGTCATAGGTACACAATTGAAAGAATGCCAGATGCATATGGAGGTACATGATTGTTTTCGTTTGTCTTTCCTTTACATGTAATTGCCTTTTTTGCAGTTAATACTTAATTTTTCTGCCGTTCATGGCTACTGGCATGCAGAGATGGTCTCCCTTTTTCTCGGGTTGCAACTTTGTGAGGTTCATGTCACCAAGGCCCGGTTGTTCGAAAGCCGATTAACATAATCAGGGATTAGGGTAAACTTTGATTGCAGTTTTTAACCATTGGATGAAAGTTGTTTTCGCTGCTTTTTGTTATTCAGGACTGACTTCCCCTAATCTATAATTTTGCAGAATATCGACATAAAACAACATTTGGGGACAGAGAAATAAGTTCCTTGATTAATTTTTAATCCTGGATTAGTGTTAATTGGCTTTTGAACAACCGGGCCCAAAAGTGTAATAAACATCATTACACCATGATAAAATGACATAATTATTGGCCGTTGTGATGATTTGCACTGGGTTATGACTCAATGATTACTCTTTGCATTACTGAATGGCCAACACTATCCATTTAAAATTACATGAAATTGTAAGTGAAAGTGAAAGCGAAATTTACTTATTATGCAAGGGATGCACAAAAGAAAACATTGGAAGTTACATGTATCGCTACCGAGGACGCTCCCTACATAAAATATAAAATAATTTATAACATTTGACAATACCTTCCAAGTTTACTTCGAAAAATGCTGAAATCCTGTTCATGTGCTATCTCTTTAGGAAGAGCATTCCACTGTCCGATAATTCCGACCAAGAACGAGTGCAAAAAACAATTTATTCCAGCTAATGGTTGTCTTAATTTAAATGAATGATTTGATCTGGTTCTACTATAACAATTAAACAGTGTGCATGTTTGTTTTGTAAGTGTTGTTGTTTGTACCCCGTTCACACTAAATTTGTTCCACTTGGTCGATGGCCTCTATTTTCAAGTTTTAACCTTTTCAAGTACACCTGTTTTACTTTCTGCAATAATTAACGAAGACAGTTACGTTACTCTTGGCAAAGATTTCAGTCAACAGGTCACAGTCCCCTTAGAAACATTTTCCAAACCCAGTTTTATTCTACGCATTATTTAAACTCGTTTAAGCTGTGTTGTGAACAAAGTAGTAATGGCTGCCACATCAAACCAGAATACAGAAGGTCGTCAGGATTGTCGGAAAAAGAACTCTTAATCGAGAAACGAAGCATTACGAACAACTGAGCCCGGACACAGTCTATTGGCTGTCACCTGATGTAACTGCAGCACATGTGCTGTATTAGAATTTTGCAGAGTAAGGGTAAGGCAGTATTCTAATTCAGCATTTTCTGCCTTTCTGTTTCAGCTCCCAGGGTGTAACTGGATTTCAGTTGGTTGGCATCTTTTCCCACCGGCTATTGAAAGCACCATGAAAACAACCGTATGAGCCCGCTGTCGGTATGGGCAGCGTCACGGCAACGTGATCGAGCGTGAACAAAGAAAGTGTATGGAGTGTGCTGATCAAAATGGTATTGGACACAACTGGCCGGAAAAATTAAAAATTTGCTACTTCAGGAAGTTGACTTCTTGGCTACATTAAAAGCAAAAAAAAATATGCGAGTTAGCTCCTCTGTACTATTTTCAGAAAAGACAAGAGAAAGTAAAAGAGATACACTCTAAAGAAACCATGCTAGCTGAAAGTACATTTGGAAATAATTTCCAAATGTACTTTCAGCTAGCAATTATTGATAATCAAATCAGCTGAATGTCATGATCATTTTATCGTACAGTTCCTCCAGCTGGATTACTTGAGCTGGTTTGTTGGTGTTGTTTTTGCATTATTTTGTTGTAAACGAGACTAACAAAAACAAATTAAATAACAGCATCAACATTTCTCCGCTTACTGAGTCTGTAGTGGTCTCCACGAACCGTATTCACTAAGTACGGTATACAGTATCTACCCGACAGAGGTCTTGTGGTATTCGATCTCGTTAACAGCTATGTCCCTCGTTTATTTTGAAGTATTTTAACCTGATTGCATTTATTGACATAAACACAGTGTTAAGAAGAATAAGCGACGAAGGAAAAAAGGAACAAAGTAACATTGCAACTTCCTAATATTTCATTACCGAGCTGTGACTTTACCCTCTTTTTATCCATTTATTTAGCTTTTGTGTCACAGCGCTGTGAAAACTCTTTCGTCAAACAACCATGCCATTATTAAAGGGCTTAAAATATCGAAAAATAAGTTCCTTTCCTTTAATCCCCGACTCATTCACGGGTGGAAGCGGTGTTCCAGAATTACGGGGAGAAGGGTTGGCACGGTGGCGAGAGCACTCGCCTTCCACCAATGTGTCCAGGGTTCGATTCCCGGACTCGGCGTCATATGTGGGTTGAGTTTGTTGGTTCTCTACTCTGCTCCGAGAGGTTTTCCTCTGGGTACTCGGGTTTCCCCTCTCTGCAAAAACCAACATTAGATTCGATTTAGGTTGATTTGAGAATTATAAAGAATTTAGAGTCGTAAAGATTTCGAATGATAACGCTTGTTGTAAGGTGCATCATATTCACATGCTAATTTGAGCATAGTAAGTAATAAATTATTATTATTATTATTATTATTATTATTGATTCACATTTAATGCGCAAGAGTGTTTTTGGTTGATTAATTACATTCTGACGAGTTGAATTCAGCGCTGCTTTTTTAAATCCACTCTTAAATACAAATACAGCGTTCCAGTGCGTAGTTTAAGTGTCGCTCGTTTATCCAGTAGTGAAGCTTTAAAAGACTGATCTTTTCAGATTTGCATTATATATTTTAAACAGCGTCAACAGAATGACATTTTCACGTCTTGTGATTGCGCTTTGTTTCCCGCGCAACCGGCGTCATGAAAGGAGACTTGCCGTTTCCATAGCGACGTGGACACACCGCAGCTGACAAAAGTTTGATCAAGACACGACAAGTAGTCCCGGAGCGACGCGCACAAAAGAAAAAAGGAAACTGAAAATAATGTCGGCGGGTGGACTACAACCCATTTCGGAGTCCCCTGTTTATAGTTTGAAAGATAGCGATCAATTCAGTATAAAGGTAAGGCTTCATTCCGGTTGACTAGCGCTTTTCAAGGAGAAAGTTTTCCCCGACAAGGTTAAAGCAGGTTAAAGTCAACAGCCACAAATTTCTCACACCTTGCTTTGTGGTTTGGTCAGGGAGATGTGCTGTTAGAGGAGAGCGAAGACGAAGCAGCAATGCCAATCGAAAGCATTGGAGGGTTTTTTATAAAACATGGTACTTTTATGGGAACGGAAAACGATATTCCCCAAACCTCGGATGCTGCAGCAACGGATAGCGATTACGATACTGATCTCGACACAGAAGGTGAGTGGGGATCTTACTTTGAAATTAAATTTCCGTTTGTTACTAGTCTACGAATACATTAAGATTAAGTTGTTAGCAAACGAGCGATCAGCCGGAGTTGTGCATATTGAATAGAATTTAAAGTTATCGTTGTCAGCCTAAATTATAAGCTTAAGTGTTTTTATCAGTCAAAAAAAGGACAAGTTGAAGGTCTCTTAATTTAGATTTTCGAGCGCTAACAATTTCCCTCTGTAAATATAAACTTCAACTTTAGTGTCATGCGTCAGTCAAATGAATCCTGGCCAAAAGATTTTGTCGTTTTTTAAATTCGCTTTCTGAACTAAAAAATAAAACCCTATTCGAGTTACGCTCTAAATTATTGTTAATTTCCTGCATCTCTTTGCCACTGAAACGGATCGTTTTCTGTCGATTAGTAAGCATTTGCCAGTCGCTTTCTTGTTACCTTGTAAAATTACCATGTACAAAATGTCTTTCGTTTTGTTCATTTAAGCCAAAATAAAAGCGACCATTGTTAGAAATTGTATGACAAAATAAAACAAATAAAAAAACATATCTGGCAACATCAAGGAATCTGTGTAAATCCTTAAGGTTCCGAACCGAAAGAAAAATTAAAACAAAAATGATCAAAAACCTAACTTGTAGTTTAAAATAAGCAAATAATTAATTAAGTGGCGATCAGACCAAAGCGGTCGCTCGTACGGTATAAACGTTTAAAGCTTACAACTCTATCAATCGAACCGGCTTATAATTATTATTTTTTTAATGTACAAATTTTACTGTCTTGCTCCTAATTTTAGAGAAAGAGGAAAAGTATGATACGACAGGGAAAAAAGTCTACCTCGCTGCTTGTAAATGCTTGGATATAACACCTGTGTCATTCTTCTTGAGAAACATCAAAGAAAAACATCTTGACTTGAAACACAGACTCCTCGGACCGAAAGGAGGGAAAGCACTCGCTGCGGCTCTAGAGGTTTGTACTAATTTCTTCTTCTTTATACCGGAGTTACATCAGTTTAATTTTATTGCAGGGTAGCACTACGCACTGCTAAACATCTTGCGTCTTGGCTTTGAGCTATCTTGCAGCACCTTTGCTATAAACACACGGCTCAGTAGCAGTCAAAGTAGTAGCATAAACACCGCTTAACCAATCTCCCTTCTCAAATACATGTTTACGAGCTTTCCTTTTCAGAGATTGTTGTAATATGTGCTAAGTTTAAGTGATGAACCTAGGTGTCAACTGTCGTACCCGCACGCTCACTGAAAAAAAAACGTCAAATACTGGTTTTATATCTCCGTACGTGAACTCAGAGTAAACCGCTCCGGTAGAATAATTTAAAATAGCCGTAGCAAATAAAACTTGTTTGTGCATTTCAAATTTTTTGTATTATTATTATTATTTTTTGTATTTTTCAGAGATATCAGTTTACGCACATTTGTTTTTTTTGTTTTTGCTGGACTTGATTTAAGGGCGATTTGATTCTGGAAACGTTTTTTAAGATGTTCTTTTGTGTCTTTCTTAAATATTTTATAACTTGTAACATAATACTGTTCGAAAAGTTTATCTCGTAGTTTAACCGTATTAACTGAAAATTCTTTTGCCCTCACAAGTAAATGGCCTCTTGTCTTTTTTCAATCAGCAAAATACGGCAATGACCAGCCTCAACCTACACGATAACTATTTAGAAGGAGATGGAGGAGCAGCCATTGCAGCAATGCTGAAAGAAAACTGTTACATTACAGAACTGGTAAGTGACAAAAGAGGGCTGGACTTTGACAATTAAAATTCACACTTTCAGGGAGCGCGTGAATTTGAACTCCTCTCAGGTAGCGTTAGTTAAAAGGTGTTTACTGTATAAGGGTACGTGGTAAAAATTACTCAAAGCGGTGGCATGTTTTCTTCAGCCTTTTAACTTTCTACTTTCTAATACACTGATTGAACTCTATTTGTACTCAAGATCATAGTGCGCCAGGCGAACTGTGTCATAAATTAAGAAGAGCCGGAAAATACATTAAACGAACCCCCTACCCTCACTCTCACCCCCTAGTACAACAAAAAAGGGACTTCCCCAGCCAGAGTCGAGTTGCTTGAAGCATGGTTAGCGCTAACCCGGGTTAAATGCCATGATGACCTATAGGTTTAAATACAACTTAAAGTCCCCCAACGCAAAAATATTTTTTCGTTAAAATAAATCTTTGCACCTGTTCGAAACGCATTGCGGCATTTTTATTTTCATTTTTTCACCAAATCTTGACTTTTTTATAGGCTTTAAAACTGAGCATCATTTGATTCACGACCGATCCAGAAGGGGCGTCAACCTACTTTGCATGCATGTTTACAAAGAGTTAATGCAATGCAAATCAGTTTGTGACGTTAAATCAGGAATAGACCCACTCCCTTTCTGACTCGGTCCTGAAACAAACGATGCTTTGTTTTTCACAAGTTTCGGAGCCTATAAAAAGGCCGGATATATTTTTTTAAAAAAGGAGAAAAGGCCGCAATGCGTTTCGAAGAGGTGTAAAGATTTATTTTAGCGAAAAAAATATTTGAGGTTAGGGGCACTTTAAACTTAACCAATGGTTAGCGCTAACCATGCTTCGGGCAACTCGGTCCTGGCGCTCGTTTCTCGAAACTCCCGAAAACCTTTCGGGCCCGAAAAGCCATTTCTAAAACTGCGATCCGCTTATCCTAGAAAGCTGGTGTTTTAATATGATTTCAAGACACGAAAGGGAAAATTTGTTGCAAAATTTCATGCCTGAAAACATCTTCGTTTTTAGGATACGAAGGAAATTATGGTACCCGAAATACGCCCGAAAAGTTTCGGGACTTTCGAGAAACGGGCCTCTGATCGCTTTTCTTCATATCGGAGTTGCAGTATAACACTAGCTCAATATTATAGAGTTTAAGCACCGCGTTCACGGCAAGCGACTGCTTACCATTTGCCTTTGACAATCATCGCGTATTGTGCTTAAGCTTCGCCTATACACCAAATGGAATGGCGCCATGCCCGATCCAGCAAACGGCCAACGGCAAACGCGAAAAATGGCGGGAAAAGTTGGACACGTGGTCATTTCTGCCGTCTGCCGTTCGTTTGCCGTATAAGTGATGATGCGTAATCTATCTACTGTCTACTTTTAACCCGACTTCCTTCCCATCCCCCCTCCCCCCTTCCCCCGTTATTGTGCACTCTCAGACAGACAATGATCATGTGAGTCCTACGCGAGAGGTCCCAAACTTGAATGCTTTTTGTATTTCTTCGTTGATCCTTTTCTCAGGATGTGTCTTCGAACCATCTGGGTGCCAGGGGCTGCCATTGGATGTGTGACATGCTAGAAAACAACGTCACGTTAATGAAAATAGACTTGTCTGACAACGGTTTTCATGACAAAGATACAGCATCTCTGCTGGATGCCCTCAAGGTAGGCTTTACCAAACTGTGGTAAATTAAAGCAAGATAATGAAGTAGGCTCCAGTTACATATCTGCCATATTGATGCATTTGGATACAGTAATTATATCAACAGAAAAAAAGCAAACAAACAGAAAAAGCCATAAATTATATATAGAGGTATATTCGACAATAAAGTCTCAGGGACTTTTTCACGACGCTGTTCTAAAAATGTCGTAATTATAATTAAGGAGTCGTATGAATGCTAACACAAGGATGTTGTCAATGGACAATATTCGTATTCTTTGTATTGAACTGAATCTAGCATGAAGGGGAGCCTATTGTGGCGAAATACATTTACATATGAAAGAATTGCCCCGCAAGAGCTTTCACTTCATGCTAGATCCAGTTCAATACCGAGAATACGAATATTGTCTATTGACTGTTGAATGCGATTCGCGTGTTCTTTGGTTTTTCATTATTATGTTCTGTGATTGGTTGACAAAACACTTGCCACTTTTTCAACCTATGAAAAGCTAAACCAATAGCAACCGCAAGTTGCATGCGTGCTTTTCCCGCGCTTTGCGCCGGTTGCATGTAATTGACTTCAATTCTGATTGGTTCACTGAGTTATTTGCGTCTCGCCCCGTTGTCATTGGTCAGAGTAATTGCTTTGGTTTTGGTTTAACGACAATCAATACACCATTTTGCTAATGATCAGTTCGAAGTGAATTGTGGGTAGATCCAGTCCTTTGTGGGGCAAACGGCCATTTAAAGACGTAATTTGAAGTTGTAATTTTGACCGTTTGCCTCCACATCATCAGCAAATTGGTGTATTGAAAACCGCTTTAATTATCTTCGCGGAAACGTCATTATCAAGAGATAAAGGGCTCTTATCGGGCATGTTGAGTTATAACACTGGCAATATAACAGCTATGGAAATAGCAAGGGAAATAGAACTATAAGCTAAAAAATTCCCTGTTCACCAGTTAGTGACGATACGTGATGTGGAAATGACGTAATGATTTCCAAACTACAGCCATCTTGTTTCTGCCATAGATATTGGTTGGGAAACCGCTACTGACCAATAAGAGCGGTAACTTGATCAATAATCTACAAGTTGTAACGGTAAAATTTTGTAGTTAGCTTTCTGTCTGAAGTTTCAAAATTCGGAAAAACCTTCCAAATTTGTTTGCCAGTAACATCAAATGCGATGAGTATGGATATAAGCGTTTTTAAGTCACAAGGGGTATTGGAAAATCGGCAACCTCTTAACCACCAGATTATCTTAAATCATCTGATTCATTTGTCAGTTAAGTTATTTCTTTTTTTATGATAACGAAACCACCTTTTCTTTGTTTCCTCGTATCTAATATTTTATTTCTATTAAAGGGAAATGACAAGCTTACCTGGATGAACCTAAGTCATAACGAGTTCTCTGAGAAGTCAGGCGAAAATCTGGGATTAGGAATAAGTAAGCTCTTCACATTTATTACTTGCTCTAAAAGAACCCCAGATAAAGGAAAGTGCCTCCCGGGCGGGTCTCGCGCGATGTTGAGGAACTTAAGCGCCGGTGTTTTGAGCCACAGAGGCGGTTTAAGCGAACACATTTGTATTACTAAATGCCATTACTGCTCTTATAGAGACGATTAACTTGAACATTTTTTGCAAAACCAGTGCTGGGCATGAATGCGAAACGTTCACGTTCGGCAGCCGTCTGTCGCTCAAAAGCGCCTTTATTAAGCTCCCTATTTAGTTCTAGGGCGACCCTGCCCCAATATCTTCTTGGCGTCTTGCATCCACCGCTCGCGCCCAAGGTAAATCTAGCGCGAGACCCAATAGAGAGCTTGCTTGCAGGTCATTCTTGTATCGCATGCATTCTTTCTCTGTCGCTACACAGCAATTCATACATGGATCGAATCAACCTGTCGTTACATTAAGTACGATTTGAAATTACTTGCTTTACAGACTGTACACTACCACCCATTTTTTTGTTTTCACTTCTCTGTGCAGGCTCAAACGACGCCCTAGAGTATCTGGATTTAAGCTGGAATCACATTCGACGTAGAGGTGCAATCGAGATTGCAAATGGGTTACGGGTAAGTAGTCAGTCTTGAAGGTTGTGCTTTAACTACGGGACTCTTTTATCCAAACGAATACAGCGATCACATTATGAAGTATACTCCACTCCAAACCATCTAAATGTGTTTACAAGTTAATCCAGCTTAACTATTGAATGACTCAGTAACAAAAAAAGGTAACAGAATAAATTATTCCATGGAAGTATACGTAGGAAACCACTAATCAGGTGTAAACAACTTCGTTCCCAGGTTGAGGTGTAAAGAGGATTATCGAACAAAAACACGGAATGGACGTTATCATCAATTTTCCTCAGCTCTTCTTAAACTGTTACAATTACATTCAACTTATGCAAATGTGTCTGTCGGGCTTCAGATGAAAGCAGATAAACAGTGGTAGTGTTAAAACAACGGAGTATAGTAATTTTAGCTAACTGCTACCCTGGGCTCCTCCTGTAAAGTAACTGTTATTAAACCGCGCACCAAGTAAGATTTCCCTCGATCAAAACAAAGCGAAGTGTTGAGAAGATTATTCTTCAGTTTGTCTTTTCTTTTTTAACTGTTTTTAGACAAACTGTACTCTAAAGACCTTCAATCTTTCGTACAATGGGTTTTCAAACGACGGTGCCGTGGCTTTAGGAGAAGCTATCAGGGCAAATAACACACTACTTGAGTTAGACATCAGGTAAGAAGAGAGACAATTAACTGCCAAGTAACCTATAAACTATGATCAGATGTTATTCTGACTACACTCATACGAGACATCCAATGTTAAAAGTTTCAGTCAGTCTTCTGATACAAAGAGCGCCCTGATACACAAAAAGATGAGAAGCTATATATAAATAAGATGTGCTACGTCAGATACGAAAAACCATTAAAAAACCACCCTTGAGGTGTGGCCAAAAAAGGTTGTGGAAACGTATTCCTCATCTACTGCAGCAGCACAACACTCCGAGGAAAGGGCACAACTAACCATTACAAAACTGTACCAAGGTCTCTAAAGCGAAAATACAATTCAAGGCTGACAGTACAATACGGCGACAAAAGTTCAACGGAAGACTGGAAATCTCAAACAGAAAAAATACTACAGAAAAGAGGTCAAGAAAGTGACTGACCGATCTAGAATGACTCAACTTTCTCGCGAAGACCTTAAATACTCCGGGCTATCCCACGATGCCATGCCAACCTCTCCAACGTGCCGTCAAAATATTAATTTTTAACTAATTCGTTTCCATGTCACTCAACCGTTAGAATTTACAATTTCAAATCCTGTTCAGCTTATCTGGTCCACTTTTTGTGGTTTGACGTGGCTTATGGTACCAATGGTAGAACGGATCCCTTAATTCCACTAATAGGTTGGCGGAAGCAAGCATGGGTTTGAATCCTACTTCTGATAGCATGTCAGCTTCAAGACAGTTTTTCAAAGCGTTGCCTACTGACTTTTTGGCATGGAATTGCCGAGCACTGCCACTATAACACCTCCGTAGTTATAAGCCTAAATGTCTCGGACAGGGTGGCAATTAATCTACGATTGTCAACACACTGCGAGTTTGATTCTGTAATTCTGGCAGCAGTCATGTTGAAAAAAATTGCGAGAAATTGCAGATCAAGTATATTTCCATTCTACCTTGCAAACTCTTATTTTACCGTTTGTGTATGTCTGAAAATTTTGCAGATTCTTACACCTTTATTCTCTTCATTTTAATCTAGCAATAACAGAATAACAAACCAGGGAGCTTTGTGTATAGCTAAGGGTTTAGAAGGAAATAATACACTGGAAGTAGTGAAGGTAAGGTAATATTATTTTGCTTTGGACTTTAATTTCTTGAAAAGAGAAGGGAAAAGGGATGGAGGACGCACTCAGAATTTTTTGTATGCCTTTCCTTCTTCGAACGGTTTTTGCTCTTTTTTTACCAACCTCAATTCTCGATTTCGTCTTCTTGCTCAGACGTTTTAAGGAAACACACATTTTTCCCGCTTTACTTTTTGACAGATTGGAAGCAATCCAATCGGTAGTCAAGGAGCGAAGGCAATTTTATCATCAGCGAAGAATTATGTTGACAGTGCTTTGACGGAATTGCACTTTAAGGTAATTACAGGAACGACGACTTTCAACACTCTACATTTTGCACTCTCGCACAACGTTCAAACCACCTGCTTGTTAAATATCGTCATCACCATCACCGTCACCGTCACCATCATCATCATCATCGTCATCACCATCATCATCACCATCACCATCACCATCACCGTCACCATCATCACCATCACCATCGCCATCATCATCATCCCCACCACCACCACCATCATCATCATTAAGTACGAATGTGATTCTTTCGTCAGGATGTGTATTTGGATGAAGAATTTGATCAACTTTTGGAAGAAGTGCGGGAAGTAAAGCCAGACATTCAAATCATCGCAAATCTGCGGCCTGGTATCAAGGATCCCCTTGGTGTCGTGAAAAATTTTATATCAAGCAACCAGGATCAGTGGATGGAATTCTGCCAGCAGTTCGATTCTGAAGGTGCACGGAAGATCACACGAGCTGACTTTGTGAAATGCTTAAAGGTTAGACAAGATAAAACGGTTAGAATATGTCCAATGGGCTACTACCGCTGACTATTCACATAATTTGCCCTTCCCCTCCCCACTAAATTCCTTAAAAGAGTCCTAGGCACAGATGGGTAGTCCAATGTTCAGTCTCCTTCCAACCCTTTGAGGTATGGGTTCTTGTACGTCCTCTCTGAGATTTCCGTGTGATGGTGAGTAAGCTTAGCCACGGTTACTGCCCAATGATCCCATCATCCCAGCTTTGGCAGATGTTGAGCATACAGCTAGCCTAATCTCACCGCTTGTTTTAGGACTGCGATTTGTGGTGAGCCAACGATCTTTTGCTCAGCAGTCCGCTGCTCGTACCAACTGAGCTAACCGGGTATTGAAGTAGTTCAAGTTTGATTCGATTGCCATTTCCACATTTCCCATAATGCATTTTGTCTACATCCTCAAAGTTTGCATTAACATTGTTGTCAATTTCTCGTGTGGCTTACAATCTTTCAGAGAAAAATTGAAAACAACGCTTCAGCTGAGGTTTTGGGTGGAAAGAAAGTGTATTGGTATAGGAAATCGCGCGACCTCGAGTATAATTTGGGATTAATAGGTACTAGTGATTTTGAAAGTTCTCAAAAATGCACGACCTTTAGGCGAGTGCAATTTGAGAACTTTCAAAATCACGGGTATCTATTAATGCCGAATTGTACGAGGAGGTCGTGCGATTTTTTATTTATGGTCCATGCAACAAAATTACGAACTTACGCGCCATTGTCATGGAAACTTAAGAGGTACTCCTACAGAGTACTATTTGGAATTAATTGTATTCCTCTGGACCAATCAGAATTGAGTAATTTTGTTGAGTATACCATAATAAGAAATATGGGAATGGCGAATATTTGTGGACCGATAGAAATAGGACTCCTTACCAAACCACTAAGGGCTCCAGAACTATAAATACGCAAATACAGTTCCTCTTTTTTAGGGAAAGTGAAAATGATGAATAGGCCATTTTACAGTTATGTGTTGAGTGACCTGGCCTTTGAGTAGAAGCGAGGCTGGGGGTGACCTTGTTTTGATACAGACCTCACTGCTTTTCTCATGTAAATCATGTTGTTGTTGTGCTAACTAGTCTGCATTTACATGAGAAAGACAGAGAGGTTTGTATCAAAACAAGCTCACCCCCAGCCTCACTTCTATTCAAAGGCCTGGTCACTCAACATACAACTGTAAAATGGACTATTTTCGTCTTGAATACGCCTTTTTATAACGACCTAATTAACCTATTAACATTACAAGTAAAAGACATGACGATTTTATGAACATGTACGGCTTCTTTTGTAGAAGGCGGGCATTGAATTTCAGATGGAAAAAATGGCTCGCCTGCTCACACGGCTTGATCCCAAGAAAGAAGGGTTCATAAATTACACGTGAGTACCATGAATGATTTTGTAGTAGTATGAGCAAAATTAAAACAGAAATTTAGCAAGGGTAACAAACGACAGGGAAAAGTCACAGGGTAACACCCGATGTTTTTATAATGACTCAAGGAATTTTGCCTTGATTAATACACGCATCAAGAGTTTCAGTTTTCTTTGTGCGACGCAATGCATTATTGGAAAGAAAGTGAGCACCAAGTCTTGAATGGCAGCCATATCCTTGTCTCCTTTTGGTGAATATTTGTATTGTTTGGCGATTAGTTTTAATATTCGCGTAAAAGGAGACAAGATGAAAAGGGAAAATAATCTGATATGACTGTCATTCGAGAGCTGGTGCTCACTTTCTGTCCCACGATGCGCTGCGCCCCACAAAGGAAACTGAAACTCTTGATGCCTGTATTCGAGGAAGTTTTATTCACGTCAAAGGTAGTTATGAGTGCACAAAACTCACGTGTTTGTTTGTTGGTTTGTTTTTGAAATTATTTTTATGATGGGAGGATGTTTTTTCGCTCAGAAATGTAGGGATTACTTAAGGTTTGTGACGTTAAAACATTCTTAATCGTGGTCTAAACTGGTTGATAGTCAGCATTTTAAATTATGCTGACAAATAGCAGCCTTCTGAGGTAAAACACTTCTGATCGGTCATTTAGTGTACGGGCAAACTCCGTCCATTGTAATTTTGCAATAATCCTTCCAGATCTTCTAAGCTACTCTAGAATTTATTGCCTGTAAAATTAAGCGAGGTAGGTCTGTGGCAGATGGACTGGCAGAACATGGTGAAACTGTATAATTAACTATGTAATTCACGAAAAGTTTGGTTAGTGTTGTGATGGCCACCACGTTCAGCGTCCGGTCACGTGATAAGACGCCTGCCATTCTCCATTCGGATCAATGTCAGTATCTGGGCAACTGCGCACCTACCCCTCCCCTAACCCAACATGTATAATGTATATGATATATATGAAGTAAATCCCTAACCCAACAAGTATAATGTATATGATAATATGAAGTAAATCACATATGAACTGCAGATGTGAAATCAAATGAAGACTGATCCTCGCAGTTGTGAACGCAATTTACGCAATTGCGTGAAGAAGCCTGAAAAAAGTTCAGGACTCGGTATCGCGAGGTCACGGGTTCAAACCCCGTTGAAGCCCTGAATTTGTTTAGGCTTCTTTGCACAATTGCATAAATTGCGTTCGCAACTGTGAGGATCAGTCTTCATTTGAGGTTAAGTGTGCAGTTGCCCAGATACTGACATTATCCCACGATTCCACATGGCTCTTTGAGGGTACCTTTTTTGTTCGAGATGGGTCAGTAAACGAAGTTGTTTTATCAACCCTAATTTGCAGAAGTAAGATGCTAGGATATCCAAAATTTCCACCAGGAGAGACAGAGAGCTAGTGATGATTGAGGCCAGTTAGAATGTTCTTATCAGAATAGATAGAGAGCCACCGGTATCATGTGAAGTTGTACGTAGTTAAGAATACAGATTTAAAACGTGAATAAATTGTGTTTGTTTGTTTGTTTGTTTGTTTGTTATGGTGGGCTTAGTACAAAGCGAAACAGCTGACACGAGTTTCCAAAGAGGCAATGATATAAAGGGACATGTAGGGAAAATTATCTGGTGGAGTTTGCAGTTTGTTTGAGGATCGTGTGAAATAATTGATCCAACCGAATTGCAGACCTCATCATACTCTTTCTTGGAAATATGATCTCTTGCCTGATCATTCGCTGATTATATTCTTCTGGGGGAGAAAAATTTTTTTGATTGTTTTCATTTGCGTTTTTTGCACGAATCGGTTTGATGAAAAAATTCAAACCTGAATTAAAGACAATCATTAATGCCTTCAATATTTTCAAAGTCTCAGGTCAATCTTCCGGCATCATCATCCTCAAGAAATGAGCTTTGTCCTTTCAGCTGCGAGCAGCCCTTGAGGGTATCTCAAATTTCAGCTTCATGGCTTAAATGAATGAAGGATATTTTTTGGTAATAAAAACAGAACGTGGAAGGTTTGCTAACCACCTTTGTCGAGGACTGGTCATATCCAGGGACGTCCTGAATGTTCAGTGATATTCAATGAGGAAAATGATACAAGCGTTGTTTCATTGTAGATTGATTTTTGAGATCATCTATCCTCATATAGACATGTACTCATCCTGGTGGGTGCAAAGATCGGTTTTAACTTAGGCTGATCATGGCTGGTATCCCGAATTGAGTTCGCCCAGCTCAGATGGCGCTACTGGAACACACTCTTCAATGTCTATCACCAAGAAGGATGTACTGTCGGAGCGTTCCTGCCCAGTGTCAACTCCGGTACAATATTAATACATAATAATACATACAATCTTTTTTTCGACGTATCCAAAGTTAAAGAAAAAGCTAACAGTGTTACCCATTTGAACGGAAAGGGAACAGAAATTAGCATCAATGTGTAATAGCTGTTAATAGTTACAAATGCACGAACCTCTATTTTATCAGTGAAGGACAAGAACTCTAATGATTTTTTGTTAAGAAATGATAGTAAACTGCAGGATCGACATTTTCACTATGAATATCGTGAAAACGAAAGGTTATGTCCAATTGGTTGGGAGGGAGGATGGGTAAGAAAGGTAAGAAGGAAGGGAAAAATAGAAATGATAAGAAAACAAAACATTTTACAAGGAAAATAAGTAATAAAATTAAATAAACGAATAAAGGAGTAACATTCCTTTTTCCAGTGGCCTATTTATGGCAACACGTCGCTCCCTTTTACACAGAATTGTTTAACGTTGTTTCGAACCTCTGATCTTGCATTTGCGACGATTTTCGTGAACTATGAAATGACCTCCACTTATTTATTTCCTTGTCTTTGTTTGTACAGTCGTAATCACGAGCTGTTTTCATTGAAGTGAACTTCTTTAATTTGAAACCTGATCATGAAAGAACATACGTGAATCACATACACTCCATATAAAGAATGACTAAGAGTATGCTAGCCAGTTAGTGAGACTGTCAACGTCCACTGGTCATATTACGAACTTATAATGTTTAATTCCATGGCCAACGAGACAGGGAAACTGTTTGAAACAAAGACGTCTCATGCAGAACATTCAATGGTTGCTTTGTGTAAGAGAAGTGAGCAAAATAAGAATAGCCTTGTTGCAAAGCACCCCCGGAATGATTTTTGTTTTTAATTGGTGACTGGTGTGAATTCAACCGAGGAAAAAGTATGATAATCTGCATGGGCAGACCTGAATTATTTCACTGTTGTTCTAATCAAAATATCTGTGTGCTTGAAGTAATGATTCTTCTATAGTTAGATTACCGCTAAAACCTCTGTTTCGTTAGAACATGGCATTTGCAACGTCAACAGCAGGTAGCTCTGCGAATTGTGAGAACTGGCCTACAGAAAAGAGAACCATTCGAGAGAGGACAGCGCTAATGATAAATAATCCTGTTATGAGCGATATCAAATTTGTGATCCATGATTCAAACCCAAAGAGCCAGCAGAAAAACCACGAAGTTATCTACGCTCATAAGCTTCTGCTGTCACTAGGTAGTCCCGTTTTCCACGCTATGTTTTATAGTAACCTTGCTCACACCGGGGAAGAGATCTCGCTCTCTGACTGCGATCCACGGAGTTTCATCGAGTTCCTTCGTTATTTGTACGCGGATGAAGTGCACTTGACCTCGGGAAATGTATTCGAGTTGCTGTATCTGGCCAAGAAATACATCGTGCCATTTCTATCAGAGAATTGCTGTCGTTTCCTAGAAGCGGAATTAAGAGAAAGTAATGTGTTTAGGATCCTAGAGCATGCCAGGTTGTTCTCGGAAACACGTCTTGAACAGCGATGCTGGAAGCTGTTGGAAATCAAGACGAGCGCCTGTCTTCAGACTGAAGGTCTTCTATGGATTGGTCAAGACACACTGTCATCACTTCTTCAAAGAGACTCGCTTACGTTGGTGGATGGCGAGTGCGCTATTTTTAAAGCGGCAACGCGATGGGCGACGGCCAAATGCAAGGTTCGAGGATTGGAGCCTACAGGGGAAAAGATGAGAAGAGTGCTGAAAGACGCCATCTATTTGATCCGGTTTCCTTTGATGCCACCTCGACTGTTTGGCAAAACTGTGGTACCAGCAGGAGTCCTAACTGAGAAAGAGGTTTCTCAAGTCTATTTATACCATAAACAGGGCGCCGTAGCACATCCCGAAATGAAGTTTTCGTGCATACCGCGCGGGCCGTTGCTTCAGCCAAACAACTCAGACGTCCAGTTGTCTCGGTGCTATAGATACAGAGAAAATCAGACGTTTCCGAGTTCCGAGAGTTTCCTCTCTGTATCTGAAAGCCTTAGGTTCTCCACTAGTAGAGAAGTCTACTTTGCAGGAGTTCGTCTCTACGCGCACAAAGATGTGGGAAAATATTTCTCAGCGCAGCTCAGAGTTTTAAGGTGTTACGGTTTAAGAGAGGAAGTGGCTGCTGTACGCGGTTCTTTTACCGTCGGCGCATTCCCGGGTCAGCTGAGCAATAGGTTGGGGTTTGATGTACTGGTCCCCAAGCCGTTTCTTGTGTCCAGAGAAGCTCAGTTCAATGTCAAGGTCAATATAGTTGGCACCGACGAAGCAAGGGCCTCTTCAAACAGAGGTGTCCCGATGAAGTTTGTTAAGTGTGAAGGAATTGAATTCATGTTCGAGGGCCAGTCGAGGCAAATATTGGAAATATTGTTTTTCAATTTAGATTGACTCGCTAGACTCAAACATGGTGAGTGAGTTAATGATAACGAGGGATGCCTTCTTGTCAGAATTCTTAGGCTCCTATTGAACAAGAACCGGTAAATTCAACTCGAGTGTACATGTAGAAGACCGGGCCGCTGATCCTTAAACTCCCTGGAGCTGATTGATTTACACGTCTGATTCGCCAATGAAATAGAGCCAGATTATAGTGGCCTGACGCAATCTTTAATTCCGACGACTTTATACAAGTGCTCTAAAAAAGTGAATTACATAACCTACACTAGGTCGTTTACACACATCCTGTACATTAATGCAGCCATTTTGTTTTACTTATCTGTATCTGAGTGATATTTTTTTCAATGCCAGTTGCTAGCAGTATCGGGTAGCCATATAAATACAAAAACATTAGAGGTAGCCTACTTTCGGTTCTCTGTTAGACCTGATTTCGAAGACGCTGTCAGCTGAGGTGGGAGATTAGCTTCCACTAGGCCTTCTGTTTTCCATCCACCTGTTTACTTCTAACTTACAAATGTTTAATAGGTGGTTTAGGTAGTGGAAATACTTTCACTCAATTCAATAGCAAAGGAAGGGACTAAAGTTACTTGCCAAATGAGTCATGTAGGGCCATGCATGACCATTTTTAACAGTTCAATATACAATACTTCAAACGACATGGAATAATTATGAAATACTCAATTTTTTGCCCAAAACCTACCAGACATTTGCACTCGCTTTACTGATCGTAACGCAAAACCTACAAGTTCCAATGTTCATTTATTGCCATTTCAAAGCTACAGCAATGTCGTGACACATTGATGAGCCCAACACTCGAGAGAGCACCTGCCCTTCTCAGCTAGGCAGATCTGATTACAGATCTGTACAGAAGGGTGGCACTTTAGATGGCATCCCCAACCGAAGCACACTTGAGTGCAAGTATCTGCATCGCATTCCACCAAGCCACAATCGTCCCCATTGCAAACCTGTTCGCACTCTCTCGCATTGCATGATGCCGTGTAGCACTTCCTACCCGAGCAGTTTTGATAACAAATGTCCGAACCCGTGCAATTCAAATAGCAGAAACCATCGCTGCAACTCTGATTGGATATTTGAAGCGGCTTTGAGGGCCTGTTTGTCAGTACACAACCAACTTTCGAATCACAGGTTTGGATGCATGTGTCGTCCTCAATGTTGTCGCAGGTGGATTTAGTTGTTATTCCAGGAGGATGATAGACCGCGTGCTTGCATTGTCCTCCAAAGCATCTAGGGCTGCAGTTCTCTCCCTCGCACGATGTCAAACAACCTCCCCCGATGCAGGTCTGATAACAGAGTTTTGAGCTGGAAGATAAACAGGCCATCTTGCAATTTTCTCCTCTGCAAATCTGGGTGCAGATCCTCGAGTAGCATTCCATGTGGCATCCTCCAGAGATACATTCTTGAATGCAAACGTCCGATGTGCATGTGATCAGTTGACATTGCCGTCCAACGCACACCTGGCTACACTTTGCTCCCGCAGCGCATCTCAGGTAGCAGTTGCCCCCATAACAGGCCTGACTCTGCATGGAATAATTCTTAACACTCTCGAGATGGCAGTCCCCATTCATGCATTGCTGATAGCAAATGTTCTCCCTATGGGCAATGCCCTGATTGCAAGTTGATACAACAGCCAAAGCAGTTGTGTTTTCAGGCTCAGTGCTGTAACTACAATTGCTCCTCTGACATGATCGCACACACTTGTCTCCTTCACAAAGCATCGTGCATCTCCCTGATTCACAAGTTTGCTGGCAATATCGCACTCCTGCTGGACAATGCATTTTGCAGTATCCTCGATTGCATTTCTGGAGGCAACGCTTGGCATTGTAAGGACATTTCATTTCACATCCACCGACGTCACATGTCTGCGTACATTCGTCAGAATTGCACATCATGTTGCAGCGCCCACGGATGCAATATTGGTCGCATGTCTTTGCGTTACAATTCAGTTTATTGCATAGGCTGCCATAACATTGCTGTTTGCATGCATTCGGTGAAGAGCACGTAAGATTGCAGTTCCCAGCGCTGCAGATTTGATGACATTCCTTGAATATCTTTCCACTCACGGAACAGGCCATGCTTTGTCGTCTAGTGAGTGAGTATTGATAACACGTCCTATTCTGTCTCAAGAAGCAGTGTCTTTCGTTAATGACGGCTGTGGTCTGATTGACAATGGCGACGAGTATAATGATAAGAAGCTGCTCTTGCACTAGCCCCATTGTGAACAAATTCCTACGAATTAAGATAATTGTGAGTCTAAAGTTTTCCCTTCTTTGATAGTTGTTATTCAACAAAAAGGGGAATGCTCTTCTTGGCTTGCAGATCAGTGGATGCAAGGACAAGTTTAAAGTCGCTTTTATTGTTGTTGACTAACGTGATTTCCGTGAACAAGTTCTGAATTCTGTTAAATATAATATCTCGAAAAAAGAAGACATTAGTTATGGGGGACGGGCGATTGAAGTCAAATTGTCGAGCACCCCAAGCCGAGCTGCAAGCCATCTCCCTGAAACGACCTATAAAAATAGCGACAACCAAGAGGATGCGATAGAGTTTGTGGGTTCTGCTTTCCCTTTTTTCCTCTTGCATTCTAGCATTTGTCGTAAGGACCTCTGGATGACCAGCAGCTTCTGAGAAAACGTTTGAACCAAGGCTTTTATTCCAAAAAGCTTCCCACTCCCATCAGAACCATCCTAAGATTGCGGAAACGTTGTGTGATAGCGCACTCCGAGAAAGATGATGAGGGTGAAAGGGCATCAAGCTGCGCATTTCTGTCGTTAACATCAAGTGTGAAATACCGACTTATGTTCACCACTACTTGAAGTTATCAACAGCAGTATTCTCCTCTCCAGTTTAACGCATGTTCAAAATATTTTTTGTTTTATCACCTGTCGTGATATTCGTAACGCCTATTTGGATTGCATGTCCCTAATTATCCGTCAACGCATTCATTACGTTAGACTTAAGTTGTTCTCGCATGTCGTGAGAAAACAAAAGACACGTTTTACGATAATGTAACATGATAGAGCGCACAGGCAAGCCCTGCAGCAGCAGGGTCACAGCGAAAAGTGCGTGTTGAAAGATGTGCTGGTCATTTTCCCACGGACGACTTCAGAGGAACAAAACTGTAGCTATTCAAATTGAGGCTACTGATATGTCAAGTTTGGTGGCTTTAACTTACGAGTCTTTGGAAGAAATCAAATGTGAACCGATCGAATGGAAGTTAGCTGAAGCTTTTGACGGGCTCTTCCTGTGATGCTATTACAAATGACAGACAGGCACACGTCCGTTTTGGCACACAGTCCAACGAAGACATCAATCACCTCTATCGATAATTGAAATGGATATGGGGAAAATCAAATGGGTGAAGCAAATTGGCGATGAGTACTCAGCTTGGGTGAGCAAGGGGCAAAGATTTGGATAATTAAACGAATGTTTTTTTTTTTGTTTTTTGTTTGTTTGTTTTTTTTTTTCTGGTGTCCCCAACATCCTAACGCTAGCTACACATTCTCACGCAAGTCACAAAGGATAAAGAAAATATGCAGTCAGGTTACTTATCTTTTCAAAGAATATTCGTGATAAGCAGTCTCCAATCAACTGCAAAGCCATAAACAGGCCTGGACTTCAGCTTAGACGAAAATCTTGTAACATAAATAAAAGGACTTCTGTGTTCCACGCATTTCGCGTGATTCATAACAAGTGTGGTTCGCTTTAGCAGCATATCCTCTATCCAATTGTTACGTGCTTATCTCGAAAAGTTCAAATTGGGGCAAAAGGTCAACCGCAAAAGCAAAAGAATTATGCTCTCCATATTAGAAAGCGGATTAAGCGAGAAATGGACTTAATTGGCCTTGAATTTAGGCTGACTCACTAAAACCGTATTTCCTTCTATATAGCTTGCAAATTAAGTGAAGTTGCGAACAAGGTCATCCCCATACAAAAGAAACATTTTCACTTGGTCAGATTCGTGCGAGGGTTAACAGATCTCTGACAGATCTATGTTTATTTAGGCGGGAAATGGTTGTCTATGTAAACAGAAAAATATTTCGCAACCAAAAGGTGATTTCCTGATCGTTTGTAAGCTTTGTTTCTGATTAACCAAAGGTTATTTACCAAAAGTAGCGTGGCATTGTTAGCTTTTGTACTCACGTATGCGTAACTGATGAATAATTTATAGAATCTTTCATTTCAAAACAATTAAAGTTAACAATGCCGACTTTTGCGCGGAGAATTTCAACAACGGAAATGGAGTCCAGTTACACGATGTTCTATCAATCAAGAAAATAAAGTTATGCAGTTTTGAACTAATATGCCGTTTCAACAAAAATAGAGTTCGCACAGACTTAACGGACGCTATAAGATAAAGAAAAAGCCAAACGTGAGTACATCCTAAAGCGATTAGGGCAACCATTTCAAATTTTCTCGCAGTTGCTTCTCTTTGGTTACATGTTAAAAGCTTTGCCATCTAGAACACGTATTTATCAAGGATTGTCAAACAGAAAATTGAATTCAAGCTGCATATGGCGGGCCACCGAATGCTTTCTTTGGAATTATAACCACACAATGAAATGAAACGCAGATAAAAGAATCGCATACCTCATCTTACCACACAAATCGCTTTTGATTGAACTTGGTCGCAAAAACGTGCTCGAAAGTCGACGTGAACCAGCTAAAACTCGATTTTTGTGCAGTATTAGGCATAACTGATGAATATGGCACCCACCTGCAAGTACTTCTCAGCCTGTGCTTTGCGAGAGAAATATACTGAAGGACACAGGATTAATTTACGATGAGAAGTAATTCGCAACACTCGTCAATAATCGAGATCAAACAGCTTGCGGACGTCACACCAGGTTTCATGGGTCTCCTGTGGTGTGCCGCGCCCGCGGGGTGTGCCTTCCGGTTGGCTCGTCAACGGGATTTCCCCGCTTTCGTGGGTATTGGTTGATTTATCTGCCGTTACACGCAAATTAAAAAAATCAGAAGAGAATAGAACCTAAATTATCTTCTAGGTGTTTTACGCAGCTGTTGTGTAATATAAATAAAGAGAAAAAATACTTGAAATTTTTGTTTCTTTGCAAGGAATTGTGTGCTGACAAGACCTCACCACGAAATTCCTGCGTGTTTTAGCATTTTAACTCCTGGAATTCTAGTGGGTCATAGAGGGTACCGATTCTTTACCTTTTCCATTGTGAAAATGGTTTTGTCAGTGAACTCGGAATTGATAGGGTTAGACCGTTAAGGCATAATCTAATTCCCCAGCTAGCTTATTCTGGAAATTAAGCACCGTCTGCTCTCGCAGGCTTAGGATAGAGTCGCAACTTCTCTCATGACCATTTACGTGAATCGTTTCAACTCTTGGAAGAGACTTGGGTTTTATTTCCTCCCATTCCCCTCTCGCCCTTCCTTCCCACTCCCCCCGCTATTCCTTCGTTCCCCAGAGTTCGTTCGAAACACTGAGCTCAACAGAGATCCTTACTGTGCAGACAATAATCAGTTATCTTCGGCATTGTAAAGCTTGATTACTAGCTCCAGATACACAGACATCAGCCGGTCTGAAGGAAGGCTGGGTCAGCATGTAATTGAATTTCCTCTGACGAAAATAGGATTTCAGTGAAGCAAAGGACACGCCCTAATTACCCTCAGTTTCTACAAAAGCTAGTTTAGTCTCGAGTGCTCGCTCATTTCAAACCATGATTTCGTAGGCGATGTGGTTGATTTTTTGCCCCGAGTAATGGAGAACAATGTCTCGAATTCCAACAGGGTAAGCCATGGAGGCTTACCGCATCATGTCAACTCGTGTTCACGAGATTCCTGTCATTTCAAGCTGATTCACTTATCCTATCATGAAAAAAAATTGTAAATATAACAGTGACAAGAAAGAAAAAAACACATGAAAGATATTTGCATCTTATGGGAACTCGAGTTCCCATATGATACAAATATCTTTCATGTATAATTTCTCATATTACTCGCTTGGGTGGAAGAAAGAAATTATTCAAGTTTTTATCAAGTTTTTTTTTGTGTGTGCCACGCTTAAATAAGAATTCAGATAAAACTGGTTCATTCCTCATCATGTTAAACGGACAACTCAGAACCATGTAAATACATTCTATTTTTTTCTCTGTTGGTCTCTGTCGGCTTCGTTATTTTATGCATAAGCGCTTCCTTTGGCCAAACAATCTCACTGGAAGATTTTATGCTAACAATCTTGTCCTGTCATCCGGCTATAAATTTACGGCCGACAAGTGACATGAAATATTTTTAAAGTTATTTTTGTGGGATATAGAGAAAGGCTTAGAGAAACTGTTTCAAAGGCTTCCAAGAGGGTAGCATGTAGGGAAGGCATAAATAACTTGTAATGTTTATCAGTTTGAACTCGAATGAATAGTGGTGGTGTTCATGACAGGGTTATGCTGTAAAGAAGAAAATTTGCGCTGATCACCCACAGGAAGATAGTAGTGATAGCCAGTGATTGCTTCCGACGATTGCGGTGATGCATTACCAAGAGGCACCCAAGGACAGGTTTGGCCGGTAGATATCCGTTCGGTGGAGGGTAGTTCGCCTGAGGTTTTCGGCGTCGATCGAAGAGTGCACTTGGATTTTCGTAACTGAAACGTGGCCTAAAAGATTCCCAATGAGGAAAAATAGTTATTTCGAGCCGTGTGTGTTAAGTTTGCATTTATTTTTACCTTTTCCTTCATTTAACGTTTCCGAGGTTGTCATTGGAAACATAGTCGGACAGATCCCTCATAAGCTATTTTTATTGCTTTCGACCGCCTCCACGGAAACCCTAACCGCCCGTAGCAAAAGCTTATATTCTCATGATAGCAAAATTATGTTTTATTTACTTATTTGAATTTGAATTTCATGCAGAATTTTGCATAGTCCTTTAGTGACAAGTTTAGAATGGTAATTAAACTGAGTGGAGTGCAATTTGGTCTGAGATCATACGCGTGATTTCAAAATTGAACGAGCGCGCAACCGGCAAAATCCATTTTTCGCTGCGGGTCAAATTGATCGACTCAAGTAGTGACTGTAAGTGAATGTTGAAGGCCGAAGCCACTCTCGAACTGGTACTTTCTAGCTTTCTAGTTTATATAAATTGATGGTCATGTTAACTATAGTACCACAACGAGTCGCCGTTCAAATGTTTTGTTGAATCTCTCCCGCTCAGAGTCAATTAAAATGAAACTGTTATACTTTCAGCTCCCTGCGATATTGTCTCGCTACGCTATGACGTACAAAGTGGGTCTGAATGTACTCTCTCTTTGAAAGCTACAAATCATAATGCGTACTAGTTTACCGTCTGTATAGGAATGTTAATTTTTCTGTCCGGTTGGTCAGTCCTTTCACTGAAGTTGTTAAGTCAGGTCATTTAGAAAAGTCAAACTATTCTGTTATACTGTTTTTCGTGTTGTACTTTGACCATTACGATGAAAAGAAATTCTGTCTGATTCCTTTCTTTAGAAAGGAAAAGCGAACTAAGGAATCAGTTAAACCCACAGACGGACGAATAAACGAACGCCGAACGAACGAACGAACGAACGAACGAACGAATGAATGAATGAATGTAAGTAGCAACCATTCTGGTCCATCTATTCTGTTTTGGTGTGCGATCTGGCCACTTTGGCGCTAGGCGTGGTCATGTTTGCTACTTAAGCAATAGAAAACGTTTTCCGTGTTTGCATAGCCTGATATATACACGAGAGGGGTTGGGAGAATTCGAGACAGTTATGCAAACCCGAGACGAAGTCGAGGGTTTGCATAACTGTCGAGAATTCTTCCAACCCTTCGAGTGACCACGGCACGGCACGCACAAGGGATCAAATTGCTACACTAATAATGCTTTTATCAGACATTTGTTTTCATTTCATCTCTTCTTAGCTTGTTAGCGAGCTCGTTTATCAGCAGTTTTGATCTTAAACTGAAGCCAAAATTAAAAGGAAAACACACTACCGCTCTAATGGTTGAATTTCTAGCACTCCAAGGCGTACCTGATTATAGCCCATGTTTTGAACACAAGGATGAAAAATGGCAGAAATGAGCCACGAGCTGAGTATTTGGCAGTAAATCTGTGGGACGGGAGAATATCAGACTTAGATTACCAAAAAGAGTGGGCCATTTTATAATGGAGAAATTATTCCACTGCTGGAAAGTTATCTTTTTCAATGAATGAAATTATCTTAAGTCGTTAGACAATGGGCGTGATCGAGTCTCGAACTAAAATGTCACTGGTTCAGATCGAAGTTTTTAAAAGAGTGTTCAGTGCGACTACTGGCTACTTGCCTCAAGTTCTAGTTACAGTGTAGGCAAAACCAACATCGCTTTCAGATGGAGATCCAGACACTGTCTCCCTTAAATCTACTTGACTCTTTATGACTTCTTCGTTTTGTTCAGCAGGCTACTTACGCACGTTGCGCGAATATTCCAAATTGAACTGAACATTCGCGAAACGTCTGTGAGACGGAATGCAGTCGTAATTGAATATCTGGCAATGTCATATTTGAGAGCAACTAGGCAATTTGCATTGTTTTGAAAAATAAAGCGTTGTATACATTGGAGAACGGTTAGCAGATTGATATGACAGTCGACAGTTCAGTGCTGCGGTGACTTGGAACTTTAATTACTTGAGCAGTATTTGTGTAAAGTAGCTGTAAGCATGTGAGTGACACTGATAAACTCACACTGCTATTTTTAACTCTGAGCTAATCTAAACGCTGCCTCTTTGAACAGGAAAGGGGAACTTTTTCAGCAGTAGTTCATGAAAGCTACTCTGGCCTGCAGCCAAACCAGATTTAATAACCTTTGTTGGTGTTTCAACAATGACCTTCAAATTAAGTTAACCGTGACTCCACTCAATTTTGATTGTAAGCTGTATTTATGGCATTTATGAAAGTGCATGGTTATTAGCTGGCCCCTAGTTTATTGCCCCAGTAGGTGGAGGGATTTCTTTGAAATGGCCATGCATAAGTGATTTTTTGAGAGAAATGGAAAATCGAAGGCTCGAGGTCCCCAGAATGCTTAAAAGTTATAAATGAAATATATCTTTCCTCGCCTGAAGCCCCAATCTTGGACAGAATAAAGAGAAAAATGAAACTCACCTCTTCCCCAAATCAAAATAAAAAAGAGGGGATGGGGTGTCCTAATTTTTCATTTGCATTGACCAAGATTGTAGCTCGTTATATTTGTGTTTTATTACTGTCAACCATTTCATGATTCTGCCCTTCTGAAACTTCCCTGACTAACTTACCTTGTCTTACATTAATGTAAAACAGTATCAACTTTAAATAGTGAATTTCAGCGCCTTCTTCAAGTTAACCTGGTACGCCTAAAATTGTCACCTAAGGTAAATAGTTTCCGAAGACTTGTAATTTATTTATCAGTCAGTTGGCTGATCATAAAAAGCTTACAAACATGGCTAAACTGCTATTCAATAACAACGAGCTTTTCTTGTTATTTTTAATTGGATGCGAAGCTCATCTCGTTTTGACGAAAGGTCGTATATCAGTTTCTCACCTTAGTTTTCCTCGCGAACCACTGACTGCCTGAAAGCGGAATCTAAGCGAAGTTATGCGATGGACAATCTTGGTTTGCAGGTTCCTTTCGCTGCGTTTTACCTCTTCCTCAGATAAAAGCGCGTCTTGGTTTGGCAATGATGCACTGAGGGTTCAGATTATTATCCCTAATTAGTAATTCTGTCGCAAATGAACTTCTGTTATTTTTGTCCCTTTTTCAGTAATAATCTCTCAACGATTTGTCGTATGACACATGCCACACAAAGCACCACTGTTCACTGACCCCAAAAAGGCACAACCTCTTTTACATGGAGAGAGCCATGAATTCCAAGGCAAGTGGATCCCATCAATAAATTAGCAGCCTTGTGATAAACTTAACCTATAAATCATGCTACCAGAGCCCTCCCCTTCTAGATTTGCATCAAACTGGCCTACAGCCATGATCCCATTTCTAGCGGCCCTATTGCGTGAGTGCGCTACAACTAATCACCCTTCAAGGTCACGATTTTCTTCGGAATTACACAGTGTGTACACAGTGTCTAAACAATCAAAGCATTTTACTTGATGTAGCCAAACACCTTAGGAAAAGAAGGTTTGTTTTCAGCAGAAAGCCTGAAAGTAATATTATTTATTATCTTCTTTGCTCGTACTTACTGAAAATTACAGGTCGGTGGAAAGAACGAAATTCCGCTCAGTTTCGCAATGCCTGCATTGATTTTCGTTCTTGCACTAAAGACTCCAAGCCAACAGGCATCAAGGGCCATAAAGTTTTGTTACACAAACTCAAACTAATATTAATTCATGCACGTTTGAACAAATCAACTGTGATCGACCATTATCCTTTTTTTTCTTCAGGTTATTATTTTCTTGCCTTGTTGACATGGTTGTTTTAAGTCAGGGGACAGTATCAGTGGATTGGTAGAGATTGAAACTAGGGGTGGAGTTCAGATGCAGGAGTTTCGTTTCAGTCAATTAAAAGGTTATGGAGGATTTCATTTTGGATACATTTGTTGGCAAAATACCGCGGTAACTACTCGAAATGCGCTGTCTCTGATACGAATAGCAAAGCCGGATTAGAGGAACGAGAATAAATAACTAATAATAATAATAGTAATAATAATAAGAACGATGCAAAAGTCGGCAAATATCCTCAGAAAAGTGCTGGAAGTCTGAGGTCTCGGGATGAGACTTGACTAGATATTTTTTCCCAGGGAAAATTCCTGTGCTAAATTCTACATAACAATAATAATAAGGAAATGCATTAATTTTCCATTAATTTTCCTGTAGCTGGTTAACATCCAGGATAGGTAATTCCCACTCACGGCACTAAGCATTTTTTAAGGTCGGCACACACGAGGGGACTAGTCCCTGCGACTACTCCCTTGAAGAATTTACACGAAGGGACTGGTTGCAGGGACTAGTCCCATCGTGTGTGCCGACGAAGAGTTTTGAGGGACTAGTCGCAGGGACTTGTCCCACAAATTCAAACCAGTTTGAATTCGTGGGACAAGTCGCAGGGACCAAATTTTGGTCCCTGCGACTAGATTGTTTGTCAAAAATGATGAGTTCACTCGATGGGACTTGTCCCCGCGACTTGTTTCAGGGACTAGTCCCCTCGTGTGTGCCGACCTTTATGGTCACAGCAATTGAAATTCACCCCCAACAAATTGACCAATTGAACTGGACTAATGAGTACAGAAGCCTTCGTTTTTTATTCGCATTTTAGTAAAAAAATAATAAAATAATTTTCAAAAATAGTTTGAGTTTGGCATTTGATACCCGTGAGGAAAAATTTCAAAAATGAAACAAAGAAATACCACTCTTAGTTCTTTGCGATAAGAGCCTAATAAACTTTCCTGGTGTTGTTCAAATATGATCTTTTCAATGACGTTTAGCCGTATTTTCAAGGGTAGGTCACTCAGGTTTTATCTCAAGATTGGTCTTCCCATATTCTGAGCTTTTTTCAACGCGCAAATGACAAATATGACCTACATCATTTTTCCACCAAATGTTACGTTCCTTTCACTTATGTTGTGTAATAAAAGGCTTGGTTTGTGAGTTAGATGTAGTATCACGCAAAGCTTCCAATTCATTGCAGCTCAAATTTGACCACTTTTTAAAATAATCTTCGGCTCAATAAACATCCTTGAGTTTGCACTGATATAAGCTTATCTGTTTGCTCAACGAAGGTGATAGAAACAACTCTCTTGTTGAATTGTTTCAGTTGAATCATGACTTTTCTGCCCGCTGTTTTATTCTTTTGTACGGGCTATCCGTTTTCGATAGAAAACTTTTAGTGATGTGTCTAATTATAAGTAGTCTAACTGTTACATAAAAACGCCGGTTTAGGGTTTCAGCTAAAGCTCGCAATTTTAACTTTCGTGTTCTATTTCACTGTATGTATATCTTTGAATCAGTTGTAACCCCAAATATTTTGTACAAAGAACTCTGAAAAAGGTATTTTAAGTATACATTTTCGAGATAAAATCAACTGACTGACTGAATCCGCCTCAGTGCGACCTCGTTGACTTCTCAGTGAAACACTTGCTCTCGGTTTCGATTCCAAAACACAGCCTGTACACTCAAGAGATTATGCTGTCCTGTTAAAAGTCTTAAAACCCGTTTGGGCTTAATATATTGATGCGCCATCTCATCCCATTAAAGACGATTAAACAGATTGGTTGATATGAGTAGTTAGCGGTTTGTTTTCAGGCCACAAATTGCTATAGTTGGTTTTATCAACGGAGTAGATAATGTAAATTGACCACCGTGCAAGGATTCTAAAAGCTGACGTTTCGAGCACTAGCCCCAGCCGTCCGGAGCGAATCGAGGAAGTATGAGTTGTGTGTGCTTTAGTACGCTCTTGGTGGTAACATGGCAAAAGAAAAACAGGAATACATTAATTGAATGAAAAGCGTACGTTAATACCGTGGAGATCAGTTATAATAATAGTAATAATAACGTCTTTATTAAAAAGCATCCGATAAAATTATATATCTGATGTTCGCAGAAACAACACGACACTTTTTAAAAACATGTTTCGACAGAAACTTCTGTCATCTTCAGTTTGAATCAGTACAAAGTACAGAGTTGAATATATAGTGTGAAACAAAATGCTAATTAAGTGTAAGAACAAAAGGAACCATGGCAATGTACATTGTTGCAGAGAAAGTTTTAAATTAACATGATAAAGTTGATGATTGAGTGTAGGTTTTTCCCATTGAATATGAATGGCCTCTTTTATCTTAAGTTGGAAGGTTGTGGAAGCGTGATCTAGGATGCTAAAAGTGACTCTAGTGACTGTTTTAGCATCCTAGATCACGCTTCCACCACCACTTTAGTCACTTCTTTATATACATATTTTCCGGCTTTCGATAAGTTTTTTGTTCTGGATTTTTAACTCGGAAAATGACTTTGTGATTTCCGAGCTGTATAGAAATAAGGATAATTTTACTCAGTGGTTTTTTAGCTCGATCCTTCGCTCTTTCTTTTTCTTTTAAATTGCTTTTTGGAAATATGCTGACCCATACATAACGCTTGGGCTTATATTGCACATATGTAAGATAGAGGGGAAGAAGCCCAGTCTTACTGTTTCGCCGATGTTTGCCGTTTAAGACATAATTCTAAACAATAATCAATAGGGACATGGGCGTAGCCAGGATTTTTCAAAGGGGGGGGGGGGGGTCACACTATGTCAATCGCAGGGTACTCACCAGATTGTCACCTGAACATTGTAGGTTGTTTGTTTAAAAAAAAAAAAGGCTTACAAAGGGAAGGGGGTCACGGGCACCCCAGGACCCCTCTCCCCCCTAGCTACGCCCTTGATGGGGGGGAAAGAAGACATGGAAGTCGCTTTGAACAGTGGTGATTGCATGAATAAAATTATCATCACACAAGAAAATTGGAAGACTTTTTCTCCTCAAACTAAATTTATTGTCAATTTGAATAAAAATTATGGGCATCGTTTTTAACATCTAGATCATGTCCTCTTTGAAAAAAATCGCTAAATATAAATTTATTAAATTTACGTCACATAACCCAGGTCTTAAAATTGTCTTATGTAACTAAAGTGTATGAAAATAGTTGGAGGAATAGAAGTGTTAGTTTATATTTTTGATTTTAAGCGATCAATTAAACATAACACCTTTTTCACGAAGGACTGAAAATTGACACTTTTAAGGCTCATAAGATTACCACTTTTAAGGTTCCCTAAAATCTTAAAATAAAAAGGCTCCTATTTTAAGTCGTGGGAGCCAAACCATAGGTCAAGAATATGTACTTAAACCGGAGCAGCGCAGGCATTTCACCCCCAATTAACACAATTAAAAAACATTTAACTGTATGACAATTTTAAGGAGCCGTAAAAGTGGCAATTTAAGGAATCTTGAAAAGTGTCAATCATTTTAAGAAGCCTAAAAATTGGCAATTGAACGTATTTTAAGGAAACTGTTATGTGGCGATTTAAAGAAACTAAACTAACACGCAACGGCTACTCCAGTTAAGAGGGCATGCATTCTGGTTAAATTTGGGGATAAACGGGGTGAATTGAGGATGAAAGAAAGAAGGATAGAAAATCGGGGATATACACCGATAAATCAGTTAGTCCGCCAATGGGTTCAGGGGCACCTTGTTGTGGCGGTGGACTAAATGGCCTTTGTCTTCTAATTATTAACTTTAAATTTGAATTTCAACCTCCTTCCAACTCAATATTCTCCAATTTCCCTTAATTTCAGCTTTCCTCCGCCAACTTTTATTCCTTCAAAACAGTCCAAATGTCATCCAAAAATTATGTAGCAAGAGCTCTAATTTAATGGTCCATTAGGCTCGATTTCCGCCGCTCTCTTGTGTCTGGTCTACAACGCGGGCTCCTTTCCCGGACAGCGGCTGGTAATCGAGCCTATGGAGCCATTTTTTTCGATTGAATGAAACCGAGATGAGTTTTTGGAGGAAAAGTCGGCTGAAACATGCCTACATCTGCAATCGCAAGAAACAGGACTGGTCAAAATATGGTTTAAACTTCGTGTTTGCGATTTCTGTTGTTTCAGGGACATACGAACTAGCTCTGATAACAATGGTTTATGTTTACTGGAAGATTGCACAAGTCATCCGCAGCCAAAACCGACGCATTGAGAACAGCCACAATTCAAATTCAATCACGAACGCCAACGTGAGTAGACATACGGTGCACAGCCTAACGAGAAAGTTTAACACTCACAAGGGAGTCATCACTAGTATTGATACTGATTTTCGTATATCTATTATGTTGGTGACCATTTTGTTTTCTGCTTTTCTAAGAGATTGCGACGGGAGAGAAAGTTAAGGGACCAGCCAGCTCAATTGCCATGATGGCAGGATTTGTCAATAGCTGTTGCAATCCTATAATCTATGCCATAAAGTGCAAGAACTTTAGAGTCGCGGTAATGCGTATACCAGGAATAAAAGGGGTTACCTCAGTAGATCCGGGGCTAGAAATGTACTCGCGCGGAAAAGACAAAGGAAGAACTAATCAGCGGAGAGTACGCATGCGATAAAAGTATTCGGAGCATTGCCACTGCAACTGATTGCATGCAACTGAGCAATGCCTGTAAGTTGAATGGGAGTGTCTGTAGCTACTGTACATGCATTTACTTCTTGACTCTTTTTTATTCTTCTTTTTGTGGATTTTTTTTACGTGAAAGCTACTCCCAAGATCTATCGAAACATATAGAAATCCAAAATTATGAAAAACGCTCAATTTTGGGTTGGCTGATACCTTAAACTAAGAGTATTTTGTAGAATGTACCAAATGTTAGGAGGCCAAAGGCACATTTTTAAAGTCATCTGAATTTGTAGAAGCTTTAAACAAATCTGGACCGTTCCTTCGGGTTTTTGGATTCCAACGGTTAAAACAATTCTTTGAAGAAGGGTTAAAATCTTTTGAGAACAGGGTCATTCCTTTTTAGTGCTTTCGCTTGTTGCGAACGTATAGTATACCAAATACTAGGTCAATGTCTGCACTGTGACTTTAACTAAACCGCATCTTTGCCACGAGAAGGAACTGTTTATAACAGGAAAAGTTTTTAAATACTCTCTTCTAAACAAGACAGTCACAAGCACCGCCTTTGACACTAATGCGGCTTTGAATAATACTGTAATCGCTTTTTGTTAGGATGTGGCGGTTAATAACAATAGAACCCTTCTGAAGTATTGTGGTAAACGCTAACATAAGTTGCAAGCGACAGCATATGGAATACGTCCTCAGTTCACTTATTATTATTAGTTTACTTATTATTTCAGGCTTCTCTACGCAATTGCATAAATTGCGTTCACAACTGCGAGGATCAGTCTTCATTTGAGTTATACATCTGTGTGCATGTGTTACTGACAATTGAGTGGAAACATGCACTGCCTATTTCGTCTTGTTTTTGCACTATGCTTATGCGCTTACAGTGCGCAGTAAGCAATCATACGAACGAATGGTGAATAGTCAAAAATGGGCCTCGCGATTTAGGGAAATTTCGGGGGTCTCCTAGTCACATTCGCCCCGTTTTTCTTTGCTTTCTTTACTGCAGAATACCCTGCTGCCATTCGAACGAAAGTTCTTCGTAGCCGGCTAGGCGGTACGCCGAAACTAATTAATTCTTGAAGTATGTCATTTATTCGTGAACAATACTAATACAGCGCCCGCAAGCGGCAAAAGAATGTGTCTATTCGCTCGTTCTTTAAGCTTCAAGATGAAATTACGTGCGTTTGAAATACACAACATTCATTCATAAAGAGAAATTCCGTTAATTCGCGTACCGCGTAACCAGCGACTGGAACAGCTTCTTCCCTTGTATATTACTCACTGCGTACCACGTACCGCGTAGCCAGCAACTAAGACAGCTTCCTCTCTTGCATACGTTACGCACTGCGTACCGCGTGGCCACCATTTTTCAGTTAAGGACTCGATGTGGCAGGGTATTCTGTAGTTGCTCCCCTAAGTTCTTAAGACTAAAACTTCCATTTCCTCGTACAACAAAATGGTGGTCTTCCCGTCTCGTAATTAAAATATCTTGAATTTACCTTTATCGCCAGCCCTCGAGGTGCAAACCAAACTACGTAAAGCAATTCAGTGAGAATTTGCTGATGAATATGAAACAACTTGAACACAACATGGACTGATAATTCTTGAGGCGATGTAAGAAATAACTATGCACCGCTCGTCACACTTCTTTAATCTTTTAATTGAGACAGCTGAGAAAAACAGTAACAATGACAAATATATAAAAAACAACAACAAAGTCGAAGAAATTATTTAGCAATAACAACTTGAAAACTTGCACGCTTGAGCTGGCTTTACCTCGGAGATCCGAAACGGTTCATTTCAGTCCAATCTCCGATCACCATTGATCAGGCCCCGGTTGTTCAAACGTTGGATAGCGCTATCCACCGGATAAATCACTATCCAGCGGATAAGTAATGGGAAAGCTAATTGCACTATCCACTGGATAGTGATTTATCCGGTGGATAGCGCTATCCAGCCTTTGAACAACCGGGGCCAGGCCTGTTAAAAACGAGGATATTGTCATTCATGAACTTCAGCGTGAATGCCACAGAATATTAAAGTTTTCCCTTTGTCATAGAATCCTGAGTGAATTGAAGTAGAACGAATGAATGCTCTTTAGATCTCGCCTTCATATTTAAAGTATGCTTACAGACTTCTCCGCTGTATTAATTCTTCGAACAGGGCGCTCATTAATGACCATTGAAGACATTCTCGCATTGGTCACCGTACAATTAGCCACTAAATTCTTCTTGGCCAACATACTGATAACGGCGAACCTGAATCTTCTGTATTTTATGGAATAGATAACAGGATTGCAACAACTGTTCGCAAATCCAGCCAGCATGGCCAAAGCACTGTAAGGACCTTTTACTTTTTCGCCTGTTCCTATTTCAATGAAAAGCATAATACAAAATGGAGACCAGCATACCAGATAAACCAACGTTACTACCAGCAAGGTCATAACTCCTTTGTTGCGATTTAATTTCTTGGCGACTTTCCCATGTTCAATTTTTTTCGAAGTAAAATTTAAGTCTTTGTCGTCTATCTTGGGCACGCAGCGTGAGACATCTTGACTCCTCCGAAGCTGATTTCGGATGACTCGTGCTATCTTGAAATAAACGTAAACCATTGCGATCAAAGCCAGCCCGTACGTGCCAGAGACAACGGAGATTGCAAACACAAAGTTCAGTCCATATTCAGACCAGTCCTCCGCCTTGCATGTGCCAATATAACTGATAAAACATTCGTACGAGCTTACACCAAATAATGGCAAAAACGCCCAGATGGCGGAGTATGTCCACAAGACGAAGCATATTACAAGAGCACGTGTTTTTGTCATCTCTATGGGATAAAGCAGTGGCCGAGCAATTGCCATGTAGCGATCAATGGACAGCATCATGAGATGCATGATGGAAGAAATGCAGAAAAGAAAGTTTCCAAATCCATTGGCCTTGCCCCAGAATTTTCCACATCTCCATGTACCCGTGTTTACAGTGTCCAGTGCACATGGCATAACCAAAATAGCCACGAGAAGATCCGCAATCGACAGAGAAACTAAGAAATGTGAGTTGATAACAGAGTTGAGCACGTTTGAAAAACCTTGGACCACTATGACAGCGATGTTTCCAATGACTGTTAAAGCAAAAACTATGGTCATTATAACCATGATAACAATCGCCCAACTTTTGGGTAGGTCAACAAGCTTGGCGTCATCTTCGGCTTGTAGTGCTCCCTGTGACACTGAATTTGTGGAGTTCATGACCCGTTTCTGCTAAAATAGAAATCCGGATCCGTTTCAGTACGTAGCAATAATTAGAGCAACTGGTTTCTTTTTTAATTACATATGCGCGGATACCAAAATCATTGGTATTTGCATACTGAAGCCGCTTCTGCTAGGTGACAATTTTTAAGTGCTTGTTCAATGCCTTATCTCTCAAAATACTATCACAACTGAAAGCAATTACGCATCCTTCTACAAGCGTTGAATATGCAAGCTTCAGTTATGCCGATGAAACTTAGACTAAAAGAGGTTGATAGCGGTATTCACGAATTCTTCCTTATTCCGATCAGTCACTACTAACTCTACCAACTCTGTTCCGATGGATAGACCATTCCCCGCCGTTCCACCATATATGCTCTGGAATGTGGCTGACATTAAGGTGATTGAGTCTCTTTTTGTTTCCCTGATTGACTTGAACTGATTTTTCTCGCTAAAAGTTCAAATTAACTGACAAGGCGTTGCTGTCATGTATTCAACACTTAATGACTGGTCCCGTGGGGCCGGGGAACAGTGAATTTTGTTTCCCGAGAATCTCAATGTTTACCGAGATGAAGTCGAGATTCTCAGGAAACAAAATTCACTGTTCCCCAAGAGACCGGTCATTGAGTAATTTGTTATATAGCAAAACAAATCGATCAAACCAGTGAAAACCAAAAACAAAAGCAAATTTTTAAAAACGCGCCGATTCCAGCGACTTTGGGCCACCTTCAACTGCACGCTCTGATCACGTGCAACAGCGGTCAACATTTCGCGGGTAACAGTGAACTGTTTCCCGTTTTCATAGTTTTCGCAATGTTGCCCGCTCATGGCATTTGGCGGTAAACAGTTTCATTGTTAGATGTCATGTAACAATTTGATTTAACACCTAAGCGAGAGGTAGATTGGTAGTGTATTCGGTAACATTTTCGCGCAGCTCCCAACATTAATTATACATGCATCATATTGTCATACTAACGTTCCCTGTTCCAAAAACGATTAGAGTTTGAGTCACAAAACGCATGTATATAATTAATGTATGGGGCTGTGTGGAAATCTTGCCGTGTATTCCAACCGCATTGGTCTGATAGTTTTGCTGCCGACATCAATATCAGGGGCGGATCCAGGATTTTTTTAGGAGGGGGTGCACCACTAAGGAATGGCGTAACTGAAACCACATAGTTTTTTTTTCTTTTTTTGCAGAATACCAGTTGTATTAGAAAGCCGCAGGTCATCTCGGGGGCGGGGGGTGCGCACCTCCTGCACCCTCCTCCTAGATCCGCCCCTGAATATTGTCCTTCATCAGGACTAAGTATAACAGTTATCCTGTTCAATCTTGCGGAAAATCACCTTAGTTTGTCGATATTTCGCGCGATTTCGCAAGATAATAATTATATGGCAAAGTCTTGAGTTTTCCGAGTGTTCTTATTGGCTCTCTCTTGGTCGGGATTTTGCCATACGGACTATTTTCACGGAAAAGGTCATAAAGCCCGCCGCACACTTGAGGAAAGAGCTGAGCAAAATTCCTCGCGAGGCAGTTAGCTCAGCCGTTTCCTCACGTGTGCGGCAAATTTGCGGTGAGAAATTCGCCTCGCGAGGCGATGAGGAAAATTTCAAACATGTTTGATATTTTTTTATCGCCTCGCGAGGCGAATTTCTCACCGCAAATTTGCCGCACACGTGAGGAAACGGCTGAGCTAACTGCCTCGCGAGGAATTTTGCTCAGGTCTTTCCTCAAGTGTGCGGCGGGCTTAAGCCGAGTATTTTTCTTATCGAACTCCGGTAAATTCAAAATTTGCAACATAAACTCTGCGAAAGGAAAACCTCAGATACTCTCATTCTTCGCAAAGAAACTACCCAAAAGGGGACTGGTGACAACATGGACGAAGAAGACGAATAACATTCACCAAGCGAATTATACTTAAACTGGATCTGGAAACCTCCGAAACTGGCATCCGCGAACTGAAAGCCAAGAGGCCATAGACGATTTTATAAACAAACAGAAAAGTGAAAACACAAATAAGAATGCGGCTACTGATATCAGTGAAAACTCTTCTCCGCTGCATGGAAGGTAATGAGATGAAGGGTCAAAGAATTGAAAGCCCACGTTCTTGAAGTCTTGTTTATATTCAGCACGATTTACCGCTGTAACGTTCAATAAATTTGTTTTCAAACTTGTGGAAGCTTATTCTGGGTTGCTCGCCGCCTCAAGAACACGTCACGGCGGAAGCAATTTGAATTCAATTTGAATTCAAGTGACCGGAAGTGCTTTTCAAAAATAAACAAGTTTGGTCCGAGTGCCATAAAATAAACTAGTACTAACCTAGCTTGCTCGAGCCATACTTGGAAATATTGACCCTCGGTCTTTTCTGTACGGACCTCTAGCTCCGTACTGCTACGATCTCAGGCCAATATTCTCCATTACCGCCCTCGAGCTCGGTTGGTCACTGAGGGGTTATTACGGAGTCTAAAAATATACATGAAAAAATCACTCAATTCTGATCGGCTGAGAAAAAAAAGTGTAATTCAGTGCAATTTACACATCTAAATTCTGGATATTGATTGGCTGAAAGACAATAGAAAATTTTCTAAGCCAATGATTTAACGCAAACTGATGACGAACATTTTGTGTGGAAACTTCGAAAAAACGTTTTCTCGAGTGAGAATGCTCGATTCCTGTCTGCAATAAGATCTTCCGGCACTTCATACTCGAATTTTTTCATGTATATTGTAAGTATAGGTAAACACATGAGTTAGAGTGCAATTTGGAATAAAGAAGCACGAGTAAATTTGTCAAAGACTACGGGCTCGTGCAATTTTGTAATTTTGTTGTGCAAATAATATTGCATTCGCCGAAGCGGGCCTTCATCGAGTATCCCAGTTAATCAGGTTTCTTGAACTGAGCCCAGTATCGTCAAATCAGTTTCGTAGCCTTTTGTGACCACCCCAGTTTTCAGTATTTTGTGATTGTTCCGGTGGGTAACGCTGTTTCGGTGGTTCCGTTGGTTTCGTTCCAGTGGTTTCGTTCCGGTTGTTCCGGTGGTTTCGTTCCAGTGGTTTCGTTCCGGTGGTTTCGTTTCGGTGTTTCAGGTTTTAGTACATGCCCCAAATTAAAACAAGCCCTGAACATTAATTGGCCCTTTAATCAAAAGAAAAAAAAAGCAATCAAAATTCGCGTTTCAACTTCTCTCGCTTTTATTTGAAATATTCCCAGTTTTCCCTCAAATATATGAGATAAGACACTTCAATACGGTTTATATGTCCTACTTTTCAAACCTCGCTTCGAAAGAACAAATATGGCTTCGCCAGTTACTTTGGCAAAGCAGTTGCGGTTTGTATCCCGAGTAGAGTTCTAGCATTGCTAGATGAAGAAGGAAGTAACAATGAAGGAAATTGCAATGATCAGGAGAGTGATTTCGATCGTCAGCTCGCAAATGAAAGCAAGAAAACAAGGTAACAGCTCAGTTACTCAGTAATTAACCAGCTTGAGCTTTTGTAAGCGAGCGCACACGTGGTCTGTAATGCAATACAATTTTACTTAATTTAGAGTTGTTTCTTCGTTCAAAACTTTGCTTTCTGCCGGCGTGCTTTGCGTTTTGTCTATTTTCTCTCTCAAATATTTTTCTAATCGTGCAAACCGCTCTTGCGCGTAACAAAATAAAAAGGTCAAGCCGACAGGCATGACAGATCGAGTTCGGTGACGCCAACAGCCTGGTCAAAAGTGTTATATTATTACGTAGATTTGTGCGGGTTCAGGGATGTTTTGATATTTTGATGCACTCGTCTCACAAGGAATTCGAGCCAATATTATTTTCACCTTTGTGATGATAATTTCATAAAGATAGCATAATCGCTCTGCAGATCAATCTTCATGTCTACGGCCATATTTATTTTGAGAGAAAATTGCATCTTTCTCGAGGACTAATCTGCAGTTCACGGCTGAATGTATGGTGGTCATATATTCACATTCGCTTACTACTTCAGTACTCGGGGGTTGACGTGCCAACAAAATGACCAGCTCCCAGTTGGTAGAGCATTACACCGGTGTTTCAATGGTCATGGCTTTGAATGTTCTTTTCGCAACTGCTGACTTCAGAAGAATTTATTTCCAGTTCATCTGGTTGAAAACATGATTAATCACTACCTCACACTTACTCGCCAAGACTGTAATCCCCCGGTTTCTGTCTCTGACACTACATATACATTTTACTTTAAATTACCTTACACTGGTCCTTTCTCTATTATCACGCAGAAAAAAGTTCGCCACTTTGCTAAACGCTATTGTAATAACATTGATATTAAGCTAGTTTTCTCATCATTTAAAATCGGTAACTTGTTTAATGTAAAGGATCCTAGCCCTCGTGGGCTCCGTGCGGGTGTGGTATATAAGTTTTTGTGTGCGGGCTGTAGTGCCTGCTATGTCGGCGAAACCACCCGGCATTTTTCCACGCGCGTACGTGAGCACATGTTCAGTGATAGGACCTCGCATATTTTTAAACATTTACAAAATTCTGAACATTGCCGTACTTTATGCTCTAGTGACTGTTTTAGCATCCTAGATCACGCTTCCACCACCTTCCAACTCAAGATAAAAGAAGCCATTCATATTCAATGGGAAAAACCTACACTTAATCATCAACTTTATCATGTTAATTTAAAACTTTCTCTGCAATAATTTACATTGCCATGGTTCCTTTTGTTCTTACACTTAATTAGCATTTTGTTTCACACTACATATTCAACTCTGTACTTTGTACTGATTTAAACTGAAAATGACAGAAGTTTCTGTCGAAACATGTTTTTAAAAAGTGTCGTGTTGTTTCTGAAAATTTCGTTACAACTGTGATCATTTTTAGTAACACTCTAAAAAATCTTAAAGTGCCTATAACCCCAAAACATTTTTTCACTAAAATAAATCTTTGCACATGTTCGAAACTCGTTGCGGCTAATAAATCCAGCCCTTTTATAGGCTTCAAAACTTACGAAAACCACGCATCGTTTGTTTCACGAAAAAGTCAGAAGGGGAGTGAGTCTATTCCTGATTTGACGTCACAATCTACTTTGCATGTTTCTTTACAAGGAGTTACGACCATTTTCGAGCTAGCGTGAATGGCAAACATTTTTCCGCGTTGTTACACGCTCAAAACATTCAAGTTTGTCCAGACAAACTTTCATGTTTTTTAGCTTGAATATGTCACATTTTGACAGATCCGCCTAGACAAACTTGAATGTTTTGAGAGTGTAACAACACGGAAATTTCTGCCGTTCACGCTAGCTCGAAAATGGTAGTAATGCCAAGCAAAGAATAGACCTATGCCCCTTCAGACTCGGTCGTGAAACAAACGATGCTCAGTTTTAAAGCCTATAAAAAGGTCAAGATTTGGTAGATGCAAAGATTCATTTTAGCGAAAAAATGTTTGGGGCTATAGAGACTTTAAGTAGCCCTTGTAAGCTTATTTTCCCACTTACGGAGTGAATGACATCATCAAACCATAATGACCAAGATTTCTTTAACTACTATATCGTGCATGGAAACTATAAATATTCCAAACTTTTAGCTGACAACTTGAAATATCGGAAAAGGTTTTCTGTTGTGTCATAAATGACTTGGAAGGTAAATCACTTTGACCAATTTTGCTCAGGAAAATCAAGTAAATTTAATTTGATACCGTTGGCGACGAAAAATATAACCAATACAGGAGAAAGGTGTTTGTTATGTTTTGACCCGAAGAAAGCGAGACAGTCGCCATGAAATTATCTACCTATGTCTTTTTAAAAGGCATCGTAGTGTCATTTTGACTTACGGTTCCAGTTTACAATTAATTGCTGAGTTATAAGTTACTTCCTAAGAAATGTTAACGAAACCTCATTTTACTCACCAGCATACCTTCAAATAACGCTGTTTGATTTCCTCAGTTTCCCAAACTAAACCTTTGAGTCTGTTTTCTCACCTTGGTTTCTTTGAGCCGTGCAATGTTACAAGGTAGACAATACGATATAGTCGATAACGTGGATAAATTTACATTGGTTACAGCATAAGGGTCCAGTGTTTCAGCTCTCTAGACACCATGTGATCTTTCGTTCCCAAATTAGTACAGACGCAAAAACATCACTAATGAATCAAAGACAAGGTGATCATCAACCGTGGATATTGATCGCTATCTTTAAAAGGGCATTAATTATCATAAATCTGTTTTTAATTGAAGATGAATTATAAGAACGCCTTCAATTTCTTTTAAAATCTATTTGTCATGGAGAGTGTGGCAAACGCACTGAAGAGAATACGATTAATTTCCCCAAATATAGCACGCCGCCTTTTAAGTTATTTTAGTACCGGTCATTAGTCAATCATTCTCCATAGACTTAAGTGAGTTATTAACCCCCTTTTAAAGAAAACCTGCGGTCTGAAGCAGTGGATACAACATTCTTAATAAAAACAAATTAAGAATGTTACGGTAGGCTTTTAGATAAATCAAATGAAAATTTGCCAAAGCTTATGCAACAAGCGCTTCCATAACTGTACAAAGCAATAAAAACTGATAACCTTATGTTCAATATTCCGCCGCTAGAAAAAGAAGTTCACCACAAAAGAAACAAATTTACTTCCTCAAAGTCCGAAAAAATTGTTATTCCGCTTCCTATCGAACACGCATATAACACGCGAGCCACTGCAACTGTTTTGAGTGATTTAAGGCTGCAATAGCATTCGTAATTCAGTTCCTGAAGGGAGGAGGGTCCTTGACGCTATGTTTCCTACTATATATAATCATTTATCGTTAGTGTTATTGACAACAGAACACGTGTGTTTTAATTCACCCTGAGAGACCATTAAAACTGAATTGTCATTTGATGTTAATAAATTCCTCAAATCTGTCAAGCGTCACTTCTTCAGAGCCACGCCTCGACACGAGGACGTACGTTTGCAATTTCATTTGTTGCTTGAAAGACGTCGGATGTCGTAGATGCATTATATTTCGCTTACTGTACATGTCATCTTTTATTGACTCCATTTGTACCATACTTCAGGCTGAAGGATGGTACAAATGAAGTTACTGCGCTTTTCAAAAACACGCGAACTCTGAGGTTCAAAACTGTCTCCTTACAATTACGTTTTTCGCTGCCGTCAATCATAATTTCGATCACAAGGAACGAACCTTGAAATTCAGAAACACACAAAACGGATCGAAATCCACCAATCACCAATCACAAACCATGACCTATTGAACTCGTTGAAGTAAACTTCTGTTTCCGATGAGGTCCGCTAAGATGATTGACGGCAGCGAAAAGCGCAAACGTCAGTTAGCTTTTGAACCTCAGAGTTCGCATGTTATTGAAAACCGTAGTAATAAAAGATAACTGAGTTCTTTATTATTGTCCTCATTTAGAAAATACCTTACTTTCCTTCGCTTTTAAACTGCAGGTTAGCCACCCAAATGAAGGTTTTTACCAACGAAAAAAGTACAAAGATTTGAACGAAATGCGAAGAAAATCATCTAGTAAAATTCTAGTCCAGCGATTTGGCACGAGAGGTGTCTGATGCTAGAAATTCATAATATTGGATCAATAGTGGCATGCAGGTTTCTCCTTTTATTGTAGTATTTTGGTTTGGTAACATAAAGCCAGAAAGTTATACCGGTACTTCAGATTGGATTGGTCCATGAGATCATACACATCGCACTATTTTATCTGAAATTTGAAAGCAACAAACAATTTTAATTCAAACAGTGCGTTACCTTTCTCATATTGAGTGTTCCAGAGTTAGATGTTAACTTTCATGTATCTGCTAAAAGCGTCTGTTGACGAAAGCGCAATAGAAAACTTAATTTTACTCGACATATATTACTATCGACAGCTTTTCACATTTAGCCTGTCTCAGCATCATGCACATTTGTTATGGTTGCGAAACGTTATACCGAATGGAAAAAGTTAAATGAAAACAATTTTCGTCTTAAAATAACAATGGTAAAATATAAAGTTAATAAGTATTACAGAGCGCACTGGACGCCTGTTTCACGCTGTCGGATATATGTGGCGAGCGAGGAGCAAACGCTGCAATTTTAGCGGAGCCTCGCTCGATTTCTTCTCCCCGCCCTTCGTTTTTCCCTCGCAGCAGTATATAAGATGTTGATTGTGACAAAATTTGTGGCAAGCTCTGCTCCACTCGCGTTAAATGGCCACTAGTTTGAAAACGACTACATATTGGAGCCCGAAATCGCAAAGCTCGGTTGGAGAGATCGATCAGTTTCGTTGAATTGTTGGATTGCTCAATCGAGTTGCGTAATCATAACAGGCTTTTAACGAAAAGCAAGCTATCGATTGATTTCTAGAATGTTTTCGCATACCAGATCAAAAGCCTGGGGAACACGGCGGACGTGTTCGCTGACCAATTAGAAAACACACGCGAGCTTGTCTGTTGGCTAAAGGCTGCCGCACACTAATCGATTTTTTGTCGGCCGAAAAATGTTCACTTGTCGGCTAGTGCGCGGTGAATTTAGACAAGTCTGTGGCAATTAAGATCGGGGCTTGTCGGGTGACATCTGACAACACTAGATCCCAAAACGTCTTGTCGGGCGTTGTTGGCTAGTGTGCGGTAAACCAAGAAAATTTGTCGGGGCTCGCGCGCGCCGCAACCAATTAGGAAACGTCATGAGGGTCACTTGAATTTTCAATTTTCGCCGCGTCAGTGGAATAGGCGCATCTTAATTTTGGATGGCTCGGCCTTAAGCCTCAACGCGGATAGTCGCGACAAAATTCGGCTAGTGTGCGTCAAGCTGATTGCCCGTCAAATTTTAGCCCCATTCGACGCCGACAAAAAAATCTGCAGTTCTACGACAAAAATTGGCTTGTGTGCGGCGGCCTTAAACCAGTCAAATTGCTATTTGCCAACATACTTGTTCTTGCGATTCTATTTCCAAGTAATAACATTTCAAGGCCAAACTGATACCGCTCTATGTACAAATAATTGAAGGAACGTTACTGAAGTGTAAGACAAACGATACGCATGGAATTATGGGAAGGCTAAAATAGTGTGCATTAATATTCTAAAGCACTGAAATAGTAAAGCATTGTCGATCGATGATTTATTTTCGAAATTAGATCCGTTGTAATAACTCCCGTTATTTGAAAGATCTTCGAAGTTTCGATGTGAACAGCGCAACTCCACCCGCCTGGAAATATTTTCAGTTTCAATGTAATCGACTTCCGAAATGAAAGCCGAACTTTAATGAAATTGAACTTGGTATTCTTTTAAGAATTTAAATCCGGTACTTAACACCAGAAAGATCTTTCAAAGAAGCCGCTGGGTTTAGAAATTTTTGTCAATTACTGCTTTGCCTCAAGGCTACACTTTTGTTGAGAACGTTCCAGAAAAAAAGGATAAAGATATGCAAAATAGTTTTGGAAATACGAAACTAATTTCACACTAAATAATAATAATAATAATAAGAAGAAGAAGAAGAATTATAGTAATAATATTTTATTACTTATTAGGTTGCAAATTAGCATGTGAATATGATCAAATGCGCCTTACAATAATAAGCTTTACAATTCGAAATCTTTACAATTCTCAAATCAAACCAAATCAAATCAAATGTTGGTTTTTGGAGAGAGGGGAAAAACGAGTACCCAGTGAAAAACCTCTCGGATAAACGAAACTTGTAAAATTGGGAGACTTAAAAAAGAGCTAACCAAAGTAAATATAGCAGCTGAAGCCATAATAGTTTCTTAGCTCACTGACATTAGCCACAATAAATTGTCGCCTTTTGTGCCATTCAAGAATGAAACGCGTTGACTGCAATTGACCCATTCAAAAGGAAGTGAGAAACTTATCAAATCACTGACGGTATATTTACTTACCAAAGTATTAGCTCACTCGTTCAACGGTCGGAATGGAAAAAAAGATAAAAAAAGTTTAGACATCGCCATGTGATGCGAGTGCCTAAGTTATGAATAAAAGGAAATAAAATAAAATAAAACCTATGCGAAAACGGCTATATTTCAACACAGCACCATTTGAGGTTATTATATCTTATCTCTCTTTTTTTGTTACCGTTATCTCCCGGCTGTACAGCTATAAACTTTTACGGATATAATCTGATATAATATCTCTGATTGAAGCTACTCGTTACGTAATAAGTAGTGGAGATTGATTTTCTCAAACTTCATGTTTCTTTTTTTTATAGTTCCGCTATGATGATGATGATGATGATAATAATAATAATAACAATATTTTATTACTTATTAGGTGCAAATTAGCATGTGAATATGATCAAATGCGCCTTACAATGACATGTTTTACAATTCGAAATCTTTATAATTCTAAATTCTTTACAATTTTTAATTCAAACTAAATCAAATCAAATGTTGGTTTTTGGAGAGAGGGGAAAACTGGAGTGCCCGGAGAAAAACCTCTCGGAGCAGAGTCGAGAACCAACAAACTCGGCCCACTTATTACCACTGGTCCGGGAATCAGGGAACCCGGGACATATTGGTGGAAGGCGAGTGCTCTCACCACTGCACCAACCCTGCTCCTCCAAGGAGACTTTGTAGAAACTTTATTAACATTTCATAGTTTATTTTAATCATATTGCCTGATTCAGATACCAAACCGACACCATTTGGCAATTTAGCATTAGAATTAGTCAAGTCGGAGAACTGTACATATCAGGAGCCAAAGAACAACGTGCCACAGGTGTTACAACACAGAATCTGGTGGGCACCACAATAAAAATAATTACGTAATATTGCGAAAAATGTAAGGATTATGAGGGTAAAAGCTTTACGACTTCTCACCTGAACTGTATTTTTTGTGGCGGGCCTGTGTGATTTTTCGGTCGATTGGAATCGATTCTTTGCGGTGTTTTTTTCAGCGGCTTCATCTTCTATATAACGGGAAACAGGACTCCAAAAGACGTTCACTTCGTTGATGTGACGTTCACAAATTACTTGTGGATTATTCAGACCAGGCGTATGTAGCACTTCTGACTGCTCGGGCTGACACAGGGTACAAATATGTATCACATATACCTCGTGAGACAGGTTAACAACCCACGTATTTTTCAGTTGAAATGATTTTTATTTCTAATTTAAGTAGAGGTGATTCCTTCAAGATTTCGATACTGAAAAACCTCCCAGCATGTATGCGTTGAATTACGAAGACTGGAGTAATTTTCAATACACGAAATAGGGCGATAGAAAGTCTCTGGGCCATTTGCAAATTCAGTTGCCTATAATGGTGAGAAGAGAATAAATGTACTCACGTAAACATAGCAATCACATTGTTGTTATCGCTTACCCTTGCTGTGTCAGCTCTATGGATGTAGTGGCTTCCAATGGATTTCACAAACGACAAGGACAATTTGGACCAAAGCAAAGCCAGGAGTGATCATTTTTAGACTCAGCTTGAGACCAAAATATGAATCTGTCGAGCAGTGTGCAATTATCTTACTACCAATAACTACTCTTTTGCTTTCGTGGACTACCTATATTGAATGACTACATCCAAACCGAGCCGACTGAAACAATCGTTAGTGTTTACTAAACAATTTTTACGTCGCTTTTATTGATAATGCAGGTGAATATTATGTAAATCGCACCAATCCTACCACATAAGGGGCCATTATGACATCCCATGCGCATAAATTTTTTCCTGAATTTTGAAGAAGGCAGTGTCAAAGGTTACTTTAACTGAACTATTCATATAACTAATGCTTTTTGCTACAAAAGGAGCTGGTAGGAACGGAATGGTTTAAATGCATGCTCCAGCAAGCATCCAATCATTAATTTTGAGTTAGGTAATGCATTCATAACTCGTGTGTGGGCCAGTGCGGAAGTCTTTTATCGACTATTTCCAATTATACTTCCGCGATTGATAACGTTTCCTTCAGAGTCCTAATTGTCCTACGATTCAGTGCCAAGTCGTTCTGAGAATGTCTTTTTCTCTAATATTCAAACCTTGCATTAAATGTCCCACCTGCATTGGAAATTCCCTTGGATAGTTAAATTCTTTCGGTCGGTGTGTGCCTTTCTCAGTAACAAGTTTACATAACTTTTTACTTTTTATCTTAATCCTTGCGTTTTCTGAATTAAAGGTGGTCGCTCGCGATAGTCCTGTTATAATGAACAAAACCAGCTCTTTTCTGACTGATTTAACAAGGAAAATCTTGCATTAAAAATGTATTCCTGTACCGTGCTGATGCTACTGTACATACAGTTGTTCTAAGCTCATATCGCGATAGCTGTATCACTATGATAAGAAATTTCTTCTTGAAAATTCATCCATGCAATTCATGAAATTACTTCTTCCAATACATGTATTCTACTTGTCATTATTGAATAAGGTTTGAGTGATCATGTTGCCTTCTGTGGCCCGTAGCCAAAAGCTTGTATAGAAATTCGACAACGTGTCAAACATTATTCCTTTGGTGGTTCAGACTGTAAATTTGCTGCTGTGTCTGCTGGAAATTTACCAGAATATCTGGCAAAAAAAATCTGTCAAAGGCTCCCTTAAAAGAATAATTGCGGAAATGGAGTAAGCCTATATTACTGTTTGAAAAAAGGCGATGAATGGTCAATGATTGTTGAAATGACTTCAATGTGATGACTTTGACTTGAAGAAGATCATAAATTTTTGTATTATTGTACTCAGTCCATTTCATCGTTTCTCCATCTCCTGTGATCGTCGATTTAGAAAGGGAATTCGATTCAGACGCTGGAAATACCTGTTAGTGGATCGAATTTCACCTGCCAAGGTGAAATTTGTATCATTCTTGGAACCTCAAAGCAATCAACATTATTCGTGCAATATATTTAACCGTTTCCAGGTTTTTTCACGCAAATTATCATTTCATCAGAAAGAAAAGGATTAGTGACTGTCACACCAAAATAAACTCGTACTTACTGCAAAGTAGTAGCTCTCTCTCTCCTGTGATTTTTCGATTGTGTTTCAGTTGCAGATTTGATACTTTTACACTTTTCGTGCACAAAAAATCTAAAAAAAATTAATCTCGGCAAACTGACTTTGTTGTGCGTGTGTGTGTGGTGTTTTTTTTTTTTATGATAGTGAAAGTGAACCTTGACCAAAATAATGCGCGTGAGGCTAAATTAAAAGCTAATTTTAATTGCCAGCTCAGCATTTAAGTGAGTATTAAAAGAGTTCCCCTTTGTGTATTTATGACCAGAAAGTAAAAGCCAAACGAACAAAAAAGATGAAAATGAGTCTGTGGTTAATAGGCTCGTTTTCTAGATGTTTCCTATTTTGTGTTTTTATGACCGTGGATCTGAATCATGATACTAGACGAAACAACATTAAAGTGAGCTTTAGTCTGATGGTTTGATTTGGAGAAGCCTTTTATTCGCATTTGAAAGCTAGGCCAACCACCGAGCTTCTTACGTGGCTATGTTGTTTTTATTCAAATGCAAATTAAACTCATTTTGTATGAAAGGGCTTGCGTCGACCTCGCTTTCACAAGATGTTAAACGTACGTCACTCAAAGGTGGGCCAATTGGTGGCTTAATGAGCTTAAACCTGTTGGACAAGTTTTGACAATTTTAAATTTTAATCACGCAAAGAGCGTTAGTCAAGTGACGAAAGCGCATGTTAAGGTTCAAAAAATTGTCATGCCTACAAATTTATACAAATGATTAAAATAATATGATTGTTGCCCACAAGCGGGTGTGCTTATTGAATTCTCGTTTAAATATATTTTATGTCTAAAGGTTTTAACTCTAAAGAGCAATTCTTATCAAAGCTTTCTTTTAAATTGTTGCCAAGGAGTACCCCAGTCAACAATCTAAATATTCACCAGGGATATGTATGCCCAGGTCCTGTTGACACGTATCCGGATATTTTTGAAAACGGAAATTTTTTTCTCTGTATTTGAAAAAAAATATGCGTCCACACTTAGAGATACGTCCACTGGTAAGAGAGCTTACCCCTGCGCAGCTCCTGAGCTGTGGAATAGTCTACCTCAAAATATTCGATCCTGTGCATCTGTTTCCATTTTCAAAAGCTTATTAAAAACCTGGCTCTTCAGACAAGCACATCCTGAATAATCAGCTTGTTTTTTCTCTTTTCTCATTTTTATTATTTATTTATTTATTTATTTATTTATTTATTTATTTATTATTATCGTCATAATTGCTTTTAATGAATTATTTATTCGAACCATATAGTAATTAATATAAATATATTTTTGCTCTTGTAATTTATGTGTATAGATATTCAAATCATGTAAAGCGGTGTTGAGCATTGGATATTGTCGCTATAAACTTATAACTAGCAGTAATCACAGATTATAGAGTGCGTTCAATGTTAGAGGGACTTACTGTATGCTTTGCCGTGGAACTTTGAGGCTGGGTAAGTATTATATTGATTAGTCCTGTCGAGTATGATGTTATTTAAACGTTAATTTTTTGTTCGTTTGAATTTTCTTTGATTCCTGCAGACGTTGTAGCTGAGCGCGTTTAACATCCAGCGGTGGACTGACAACACAGAACACGCTGGAGTGGTAAACAATTCCTTCAGATTTCGATAAATGTTAACCTCAAAGTAGCCTGCGAACAAGCTCCTGGTGAGCCCGAACGAACGTTTAAATAACATCATACTCGAAAGGACTATTCAATATAATACTTACCCAGCCTCAAAGTTCCACGGCAAAGCATACAGTAAGTCCCTCTAACATTGAACGCACTCTATAATCTGTGATTACTGCTAGTTATTATTATTATTAGCGTATTCGAATCGTATTTGCCCGATTTGAATACGCTAGCCTTCCGTACAGGGCATGCGCGGGCATGCGCTCTTTACAGTATCTCCAACCTCTGACGTCATTGTATTCAAGAACTTCCGTTTTAGCCCGTCCACATGTATACGATAAGCCGGCGTTTTCCAAAATATCCAGTATGGAGAGCGTATTCCAAAACCTCCGGTTTCGGTGACCAAAAACGCTCCTTACGTGTGGACGGATGGCGAAGACGGAGAAAAAAATCTCCGTTTTCAAAAATGTCCGGACACGTGTGGACAGGGCCTCAGATACACAAGAACTATAAAATGCACCGTACAGGCTTCAATCAAAGCAAAGTTCATGTAGATTGACTAATGGACATGTGCGATTAGTAACTTGTATGAGTGCTGTACTGCTCAAGATGCTCGGCTTATGGAATGGGTAATGCATGATTTGTAATTGTATAACTGTGTATGCGTTTTGTTGTGCCAGGGAAAGAAAGGGCAAAACGGCGTTAAGATAGACAAATTTTAAAATAAAAAATACACTATGAATATTTTTTCGGATATTTCCGTTAAATGGACAACTTTTGCCGGGCAATAGAGTTTGTAAAAACCTTAAAATTAGAAGAAGACTAGGTTTGGGGTCATCGTATTCTAATTGGATTATTAGACGGCATTCAAATGAAAGCTACCCAGCATTACTTATCCTGTAAGTCTGAGTGTTTATCATGCTCGAGTGTGAAAACTGGTGCGAAATCATCAAAGCAGGTTTTAGTTTTATCAGTACGGTGTGTGTATTATATATGTGTTCTATTGTACAATAAGGGAGGTAAGTGTTTCGTGCCAGTCCATAACTTAAAATTCTCCGCTGTTTCTTTCGTTGCTTTTTTTGTTTCCATAGAAAGCGTTGTTATTTGCTCTATACTGAAGGCCGGGCAAAGCAAGTCGATACGGTTTTCACGTGAACTTGATCTTAAATGTTTTGAAAATCATTAATGGAAACTTTACACCTCATTAACATAGTAGAGGGAAATGGAGATTGAAAAGCCCCGAGGTTGTCCGTCATTAGGTTAGCACGTCGAATTTAAATTGTTACCGTTATATGACAGATTCAAGGCACTTTTTTCCGAGGCAATTCATGATCGTTCTCTAGTAAATTTATCGAGATTCTAAATCCCGCTAATTAATAGTCGACACTGCGGGAGTAATTTCGTCGACTGCAAAAAAGTAATTTCAATTAATATACACCAGTTTCGAGCAAAATAAAACATCTCTTTCTTGTTTGTTTTTTATCATCAAAAAATTTTCCATGCATTGGAAAAATGCGACGTTTAAGTGAACAAATGAAATCAGACAGGAACGAAAGCTTTATTTGGAAGGCTTCTGTGTTTACCTAAAATGCAGGTACCGCTTAAGTATATATTCCACTGACATCTAAGGACAGTTGAACCTGTCTTACTCCGAACTGAAATTCCGCAATAAACTCAGTTTGAAATATTCTCTTACAAAAAATATCTTGAACTCGGGGTCTCGACGAAAGTGGTACCTAGTCAAGTTATATCAGAAATCAAATTTCTGTGAAGCTGAATCCGGAGCCACAGTTAAACTTAAGTCTTTTGACCAGCTATCATTTGAGAGCTAGAGCCAGATCAATAATTGTCTCGGTTAAGGTGGTTATCTGTTATCTCCTTGGAATAAAACCATGATGCCGAATCTACAAATTTTAAATATTTACGTTTTGATACTAGCTAATTATGTTCGACTTGAGACGGTGTCCACGAACGAACACCATTACCTGACAATGTTAGGTTTCATAAAATTCCAACTCAATTCCTGAGTTCTTAAATAAAAGACTTACCTGTACGCTGGAAACGTTGTGACGTTTCTTAGTAAAAGTTGCAGTGCATGGAAATATAAAGCAAGTTTTATCTTGAAAATCAAATTATAACCAGAGATATCACGTTTACCATTATTTTGCTGGCCACATGAGCTCGTTTCTTACTGGAAGTGAACAACGAATCTACCGCTCTCACACAGTCGCTCGCTTAAACTGTGAGGCGATTTATGGTGGAAGAAAAAAAAGCTAATATCTCCAGCAGATATTCTTCTAACGTTTTATTTGATTCATATGAAATGATAGCGACGTTAGTTAAGGGACGGTTCATTATTTATGAGGATGACCGGGTCGGGAAAAAACCAAACGGGCTTTGGAAATTTTTCTTGCCGCGGCGACGGGGTTTGTATTTTTTTCCCTAAACAAAGAGACCGGGCTTTAAAAAAATTCAACATAAACTAAAACTGTGGTAGAAACGCGGTAGTCGTTTGATGATAACAACACTTGGAAACTGTATTCGTCGTTGAAATTGACCTGGTAAATTGCTGTACATTCATATCAAATAAATATTGCTACAATACTTTTGGTAATGCAGGGATATACTCGCACGAAAAAGCTCACGCAGTGCGATTTTAGACAGGCCACGGAATGACAGAAATGTCATATTATGGCGCGCCTTTCCAGTCAATTTTCAAACAACCTTAATATACAATTTACATCCATTACATTTCTGTGCCATATTTTTTATTTCCTTTCTGTATATTTTTTTATTTTGCACCTTTATTTTTCATTTCACTTCTATATTTTTTATATCTCTTCCCGTTAATTTTTATATACGTGATTAGTTCATCTATTTTTTATTTTGTTCTCTTTATTTTATATGCGTTCTATATTTTTTATATTTAATCCATATTTTTTTTCGTTCCGAGTGGGATATTTTATTTTCTTTCTAATTAGTATGCAACGTGATCACATGACCGCGATGCACTTATTCCATTCCTCCATTTTGGCTTTCGGTCACATGGAGGAAGAACTGTCTACTGCTTGACGTGCGGCCGCGGTATGCCTTTAGAGATTTTAAGTAATTTGAGACCAGGTTTTACGAGAAATGTTATACCTCGGATGAATTCAACGGCACTCTCTGTCACTCAGCCAAATAACGAGGATCGCCAGGTGAAAAACGAGGAACTTCAGTTGAACGAACGCTCGACGTCGCCAGCTTCAAGCAGTTCTATTCAAGCTCGGCTTGCGACCCTCTTTCCGACAGTTGGCTCGAACCGAGGTAGTAGGAAAAGCACTAGTGGAAGACCAGCAAGGTCAAAACATAACATAACATTAAGTCGACCAAAGGCCGCCCAGCCAAGGCACTTTTTTACAAGGATCTAGTCCTTGTTCCCAGTCCCAAGATCAACAAATTGCCTACACATACAACCCGACTTCAGTTAGATTATGCAAACTCGGTTTCCAAACCTTTTGCTATTTGAATATGTCAAGGCGGGGAACTTTCCGCTTGTGTTATAAGTTAAGCTTAAACATTGTGTGACGTTTAATGCAATAACAATAATATCATTGTCGTTCAGTTTGTGCATTTGCTGTGACTGCACTATAACTATAAACACACATTTATACTATTTTTCCAAAAATACACCCACACAAGAGGATACCTGCTGCAACCCGAGTAATGGACTTACAATTTTGGGCTATAGCAGCTTTGAGGGAATTTGCATCCCAGCTCTTGTCAAAGGGAAACTCGTGGCAGACAAGTTCTCTCTCTTCTAACTGAAGTCGGGTTAATGGGAAGAGATATAAAAAATATAGAAGCAAAATGAAAAATATACAGAAAGGAAATAAAAAATATGGCACAGAAATGTAATGGATGTATTGTATATTAAGGTTGTTTGAAAATTGACTGGAAAGGCGCGCCATACTCTTGTCAGCTGCTGTGTTGTTGTTTATATTCCTTGACATTTCAAAACTTGTAATCAAGTAAGAATTCCAAACGATGCATGGACAAGGATTTTAGTTATTTTTTAAAGTGAACTTCAACGGTTGGAATATTAAATCGTCGGACTCTGCCAGACTGTACACAAGACAACAAGATGTTTTGAGGATCTCAAGTTACAACTCCTACTGAATTGAAAAATTGTTTTTTCTGTCACGTACCGCGGTGCCGCGGAGTCTTTTTATTTCGTGCAAAAATGGGTTTACATTCTTATCTGCCTCCGAAATAAACTTTTATTATTTAAAAACGTGAACAATTTTTGTATCTTGTAAATGTGACAAGCTGTGACATTATAAAGTTAAAAAAAAACTGAGCAGTCCGCATAGTCTCTGAAGCCAAGCGTCTTGTGTTAGAAGCTGTATTTTCACAACAATGATAAAGCTAATCAGAATCTTCGTCTGAAGCCTGGGAAGCGGAAGTATATCCCTTAAAAGTTTTTTCTTTCTCATGCATGATTTCGAGTCGTTCATCTATCATCTATCTTGACCGCGTCTTCGGGAAAAAACCGTTCTTCAAAGTATTCAATGTCCTCTTGAACGTGTTAAAAACACATTTGTGGAAACTTATTCACTTCAATAACAAAATGTCGAACACTGTCAAGGGAAACGTTACTCCACAAGAAGTTCTATTTGGAGAGGCTGGAAGACTCCAAACGGTTCTTGCAAGTCATTTAATATGAAAGGTTATATATCCGTGTTCAAAGATATATTTAGGCTTTTAACGTATTTTGCAAAAGATGAAATGCCCCCAGCTCAATGGCATTTGTTAACGTGCACTTTTCACAGATGTTAATATATTATTGTTTGTAATCGCTGAACTCGGTTGATAGCCGTTTGCTGACTCGAACGGCGAACAGTTGTGTATTTGATCCGAACATGCACTAGTTGCTCTAGTCGTAAATAAACATTCAATGATCTTCACAAGGCACTCACTTCAATTTGAACGGGCTTTGGAAAATTTGATCCCAAATACTGAACGGGGTACGAAGAAACAAAATGCTTTTTTGGCGGGCTTTAGGAAGAAAGAGGAAACCTATCATTTTTTTCCCGACCCGGACATCCTCATAAATAATGAACGTTCCTAAATTGAAAAATCAAACAGAACAAAAATATTATACTCACCTGGGCATAAACTCCGTGAATGATTTTTAGTTTCTTGGATGAAAATTCTGTGACGCAGCGCTTCTCCGAAATTATTATATCGCTCTCAGAGTTCCGTATGAGTTAGACCAATTATTACCTTTTGTTAGCTGACGGCTTAATTTCCATTGCGAAGCGCAAAGGGCTTATTGCGTTGTTTTCAAAGCCATCGCGAATATTGCTTAAGCTTATTGTTGTTGACACAAAACATCAGGTACACATCATTTCAGAAAAGAAAGCTTTGATTTTTGTCGAGAGTTGAACTAAAAGCAAGCGAGTTAAAAATAAACCAGTGGCAAAAACAACCCAGCTGAAATAGGAAGTTATCAATATCGCAGCAATTTTTAGAATTGAAGGCGTTTCCACGCAGTTTATTTACAAACAGTACAATGAGCACAGCAATGGTAATATGACATGATATATTTCGACTCTCAACAAACTATGAAACGCCAGCAGGCGGTCTGTACATCAAAGGTTCACATACGGGCCTTCTCCTTATAGAATGAGATAAAATTGCCCTCTATAAAAAGTATCTCCCGTGCGTCATCGGATGGAGTGGCCAAAAGTAAAATATTTTTAGCTTGATTTCTGATGCAATTAGAAAGTGCCCTCGAAGTAGTATTATGGTAATTTTCAAACGTCTTGCAGAGTTAACAAAAAAGTGCATGCAATTTAACTTCCATAAAGCACATGCACGTCAAAGGCCTTTGGGAGGTCTTCTAAACATCATTCAGACCTGCCCTCAAAAACGTGACGAGTCTGGCACGGGTGCCGTTGTTGTGAGCCGTTTGCTTCAGTGTGAAATACTTACAATAGAGTAAGTTGAGCCATACGTACCTCGCCGATTTTTAAAAGCCGTGAATGCTTATGAAATATCCGACGTACTCTCTGGGTTGGACACAAGGCGTAACTGGAAGGCTTCTAGAAACAATGATATCAGTCAGAATTTTACTAGCCAAGCTGACATTTTAGGCTCATTTTTGTGTTCAATAAAAGGCTCTCACGGTTAGTCAGTGAACAGTGAGGAAAGTTTGCGTACAATTATTTGAAATAGTTGATATTAATTGGCAGTATATGTGATTTAGCAATTGGCGGTAAAAAAAAACCCAAAATACTGAAAATCTGATTTGCAGTATTTATGATAAGGCGGTAGCACTAAACCTTAGTGAGATGATGTGAAGCGGCTCTTTATAGTGGAGCCTATGCATAGAAAATTTAATTCAATTCAATTTAAGAAAGAAAGCGGGACGTTAAAGACTCTATGTCGAAGAAGGGCATGCACTGCGCGCCCCATCTTAAGTTTCGTGGACCACGAAACCTCCAGAGGTTGAGTTATTGTTTTGTCTCGGTGTTCAATCCCTCAAAATCCAAGACATCCATCCAGTTTATTCGGCATTTATTGTTTGATAAAAGAAGTTTGATTATCTTATGTAATTAAGATCAGAATTTGTGCTTCTACGTCGTTCGTTTATTAGATACTTTGGTAAGTTAAGTAAGAAGCGACGCATAACACATATCTTGGCTATGACGCCGGCTACGAAGAACTGCAGTGGAAGAGCAAGAAAGAATACAAGAGGCTTACTTGAGACAACCTGTTCAAGGCCAGTGGATGAGCAAAAAAGTTGACACGGATTCTCAAAGCACAGCGACAGCGAGTTTACCCAAATCTAGTTATTATACTACAAGTAAGTGATAATTCGTGGCTCAAAATTATGAACATGTTATTTTGAGTTTGTTCGGCTGGGTACAGTTTGACGCTTGTAATGCTGTAATAATAGTAATATCAATAAGGTCAAAAGCCATGAATGTTTTGGTAAAAGTTGTTTTCTATTACAAATAAAACATCGCCGGAAACAAAGCCTCTTCAATTTATAAGCCAAAAATATGTTCTCGCGTTCGCACATTGTTTTTGCACAGTCTCGCATTTTCGTTTCTTATATTTGTCTATGCAGGGGCTCCCAACGGAGGTGTTCCGCAGAATATGTTTTCCGCAGGGGCTGGATGTGCTATCTGAAAAAATGTATTGGGCTGTCGCTGGGAAAAGGTGGTCGGGACTGTGCTGGGAGGAATATATTTGTTGTGACGGTTATTGGTAATGAAGGTCCCCGCCTTTCCTTCCCTCCCCACTGAAGGCTAGATTTGGGGGTGTTTGCCACGCCCAGATACGCGCACGATGACAGTTATTGGGAATGAATGTTCCTATTTTATTCCCCGCCCCCAATGGAAGAGGGTCTCAATGGGGTGGTGGCTTTTACGGTTATCGGCTAAAATTTTGGCTCCGTTTTACGGCTATCGGTTAATTTTTTTCAGTTACGGTTAACAAAAAAGTTAAAAATTAATTTCTTTTGTTGCAAAAGGTTAAATATTAATAACCTGTGTTTTTTTTTTTTAATCTTTAAAGCAAAGAAAAAGTCTTATGATCATCTCGGGCTTAAATAAGTTATTCTTTTGAAACATTTTAATGTTTGATAGATTATACCACTTCTAATATTATTTTACGTATAGAATTGTGAACTACGAAAAAGGATTCAATACAAGGGCATAGACAACTTAACTTACGTCATACATTCTTACATTTACTTGTAGGAGTGGTGTTCTGTTTGTCCTTATATGGTGTTATATGCGTGTTAAATTGTCTCAAAATATAGCCATGCTGGATGCCTCAAAATCCTTCAATGTACAGTCTAGCTTGCCTCGGGTACCTTTTTTTGCCTAGACTTCAAACCGTGTCCACACCTCGACTTGCCTTCCGGACCTTGTTACTACTGGCTTGCTCTTGATAAGATCCTCTGAGTCACTATCCGTATCAACCTCGCTGATTTCAGAAGATCTTTGAATATGAGATTTTTCGATCTCATTTTCTTAAAATAACATGTGCTCTTTGTTTAAAACAGAAAAAAAGGTTTAAGCTATTGCCAGTGAACTAAGATCAACTAATATTTCTTTTGTGAGGGATGAAAATGATCATTCCTGATAACTGTTCATTATGAAAATAAATCAACTTCCTGTGAATGTCAGAGGCGTATTTTGCAGCTTCTAGTATCTGTTGTCCACCCGAATCAATAATGCATCTGCAAGTAGGCATCCAATTATAAACAAAAAAAGCAAAACAAACAAAAACAAAACAAAATTTCAGGGTCCAGTGTTTTTTACGATAGCGACGGACTGTACAGAACGACTGTCTGCAGCAGAGTCGGAGAAAAACAGGGAATTGTTACAAATTGACAATGTTTACCGGCAACATGTTTTACAAACAATGACATCTCTGCTAGTTGCTTTACTGGTATTTCGAGCAAACGACCTCCTGAAAATCACAAATATTAATCCCCAGCAAGAAAACCAGACTTTCGCTATCGAAACAATTAGCTCCCCAAACATTTGGGGAGCTAATTTAGTTTCTGCAATCCGCAAGATAAAAGTCCCGCAAAAATTTCGTGCCACGCGGCATCTTAGTACAAAATTCATAACTTTAAGAGTACTTACTGTTCAGCTCGCTTTCACTATCTGAGTCAAGCAACAGGGGTAGTTCCAGATCTAGCTGCTGCTGGGTCGATAAAGAATAATTTTCTATTTTGCCGCTGATTTTGGCCAGGCGGTAAAGTTTAAGGTCAAATGACCCAAGACCGAACTTCCTCGCTTGCTCGTTAAGACCAAGAAAGTCAATAACGTTTTTCTTGAACGTTGAAAGTGTCCGATGCTCTTCTTGGACTTTGAGTCTTGCCTTGTACCTTTCGATTGGCCTTTCCTCACCCGTTCGATAAAAACTAACAACAGCTTTCAATACCGACATCGTTCAACTCACATGTACACTGGGTGAAGAAATTGGAGATCTAAAAACAAAAAGCTGTCAACTTGTCCTACAAAACACAGGCCAAGTGAGGTCAAGTGAGACTACCGGGGGTCCTGAAAACGAGCTTGGCCTATAAAAACGTATAAACCACATGTACGACATATACGGAGTCAAAAGTAGCAACGAAATAAGAAACGCAACAGGTCATAAGTGAGTTTAGCACCTTCCTTAAAATTAACAAATCTAGGGAACAATTTTTTTTACGGTTAATTCTTTTTACCCCATTTACGGCTAACGGTTAAAATTTTTCAATTGTTACGGCTATCGACTAAATTTTTGGCCGTTTTACGCCTATCGGTTAACCCCATTGCGACCCTCATGGAAGGCTGAATCTGTGGCGTTTTGCCACGCCCATTTACGCGTACTATGTATTAAATTGTCGTTGTTATGCTTCCTGGCTGGTAAACTTCCGCCCGGCCCTGCTGGCAAAAGGAAATTTTGGTCTGTTTTTGCTGGGAGTGCGGGACAGATAAAAAATTTCCAGCGGGTACAGAAATTGCTCCAAAAAGACAAATTTTTGGTTTATTTTATGGCCATGATATATTTTGAGGAATTTTGAAAAAAATATCTCGTTGGTTGCTCCTGTTTATGCTACATTGGCCACGTGGCGAAAGCGATCACAGGCAGCACCATCGTTTTGCTTGAATTTACAAGCGGATTTGCAGTGCAATGAGACCTATTTAGTTTTTCTCATCCTACGTCTCGCTTCCTTAAACTCGGTTTACTTCGACATTCGATCCGGCGCATCGTTGAACAACACCTCCAGACCGCCGATCAAATTAGAGGTTTCAATCCTTCAGACACTAAAAACATGAATGGACCACACGCCTGTAATTTTGCCCCTTAGAAGCTAGCCTTCTTGAAACATTCCCTCCGAAATATTCGACTGTAATATGCCGTTCGCCATTCTCTCACGTATAAATCGCCATCAACGGTTGATTCCAAAACACTGACTACGCCAAGCATGCCGGTCGACAGAGAGTCTTTAAACAAAAAGAAAAAAACACGATCGATACATTCAATTTACGCCATTGCATAAATTGCGAACAAAGAGAATCGTTCTCCATTTCATTTCACGACACATTCAAGAAAAAGAAAATGCTTTCTTACAAATTCGAAGTCTCTAAGCTACGTAGGTTGACATCTTCCTCTGGGTGTTCATCTTGGTTAAATGATTTAGTGCCTTGTTTTCTATTCCTTCGCGACGTCGGGGAAGAACCTGAAAAAGTAGTTGTCCACAGTTTTCAAGTTGCAGTCCCTTTCAATCCTCGCCATCCGTAACAGATTAAAGAGAAGTTCAAATAAACTGGTAAAGTAATGTTATAACAAAACGGAATCATTAATTTTGGGGTTTTCTTATGGCTTTTCTTCAGTTTTGGTTTTGTTTTGAAGTAATATCAAGAATTCGTAACAGCTCCTTTGATGTGCAAGCCAAAGGAAGGATACATGCCTACATTTTTGGTTTAGCTTTGCAAAGTACCCGAAAAATCAATCAAATACTTGACAGAGGACCTAATGGCCAAATTTTAGGTTTTCTCGAGAACGTGAGCGTATTACCGCAAAATCTGCTTTCTTTTTTTTTTGCTTTTACACCGCTCACAGTAATTTAGACCCTGGACAGCTCGCCAGCATTGTGCATGTTAAACAAATTGGAATAATCACGAAAAATTTATGAAAACGAGAAGTTATATTTTGAGATGACGTTCTCGTTGCTGTCGCCGTCGTCGTTGCTTAAACTCCCTATTAATTGATACGCCATGCTACCAGGTTGCGGCATACTTTATTGGTATTATTCAGTAATTTTCGCGGGACTTGATTTTCGCGATTTCAAAACAATCGCGAAATTTAAGTCCCGCTGGAAGACATATAGAAACTGCCATTCATATATAAAAGCTAAATGCCTTTTAGGTCTAGACATATCGTAAATTTTGAACTGTATACGAGACTTAAAGGTTTTGCATTGAAAAATTAAAATGAGACTATGCGGATCCTCAATTTTCTCGAAAATTAATTCCCTTCAACACGGCTTTTCTGCTAAATAGCGAAATTTAAGTCACGCGAAATATTCCTCTTTCTTCATCTTCGCGAAATTAAGTGATCGTGAAACTTTTAGTACCAATAAGGTACTTCGTGGTAGCATGAGCTTGCAACTTGGCTAATAATGCCTGACGCAAAATATTTTTCAGTGGTCTATCGCTTGCAAAACGAAATACGCGGCAAACTGAGCAGACGATCGTCTAAACTAAAACGATCCTGTAAACTGTAAGGGTTTTCATTACTTATTCATGAAAAGAAGGCAAATAAAATCACAATATATTGGGGGAGGTTCTACTTTTGATTAATTTTGGTCAACCTTAACCTTGAACGTTCTCCAAAGTTTACTATTGTATTGAGTATTGAGAGCCTTTGTTTTAAAGCTGGTAATGAAAAAACTGTCTGCGCCTCGTTTGTTCAGTCACTTCTCAATGTTTGGGTATCCGGCTGACAAAACACCCTTCGGTTTGTTTGACATGCCTTTCAAGCCTGTCAGAAATTTCTTTCTACTCGGACTACAGAAATCGCACGGACAAACAGACACGTATTGTTTTGCTCCAGATGTAGTATATATTAACTTTACTGTTTAATGTTACTTATAGCGTGAATCTAGGATTTAGTATAATTAAGGTAGATTAAGTAAAGATAACACTGTCGGCGAATAGACTACACTGATTCTAATCCATGGTCAGTCAATTCTAACTATCAACTTTAATTATTTTTTTGGATCGGGGAAGGACAATTTCCTGCTTGTCTCTTTTTTCAACATGACTATTTGTGTTTCTCTTGGAGCAGTTACTCAACATCTCTCTTATTCTAAAACTAAAGCTTTGAACAAATAAAAAGCAAATGACAGGATTGACTGTTGAAGATAAATAAAGCATAAAAACGACAAAGAATGATAAAAATCTAAACATAGCGCAAGAGTGGGTATACTGGTAGACCATATAGGGTACAAAGCAGACACCATAAGCTAGCATCGAGCAAAAAGACATTTTTGCTGCCCTGGAGTTCTTATTATACGCTTGCAGCTGAATATGTGGCGAAAGTTGCGCCAAATTCTTGTTCCTCCTTTTAAGGGTTATCGCTATTAAGAAATACAAAATAGTAATCGAAATTAATGGGAACATAAGAAATATAATCTCAGTTGTCAAAGTGAAGGACCTGAAAACGTTTTCGTTCTCAAAGACTACAAAGATGTCCCACAAGCCGCAATAAGTCATATTTTTGTATTGGCCCAAGTTTACGACCATCACATACGGAGCCCTTACTGCCAATGCCAATCCCCACGTGCAAGCAATAGCGACACCACGGTGTCGTGGAGAAATGTTTCGAGCTCTCATTGGAAACATAATTGCTATGAACCTGTCGACAGAGAGCCACAGGATACTCTGTAGTGATACGGTACAATTTGCAAAGAACTGATCCTCCAACGCCATTCACGTGCCAGTGAAACGAGTTGGAAGACAGCTGGATCAACTTCATCGGTATACCGGCCAGACAAAACGCTAAGTTAGAAATGGCCATGTTCATAATGAAACAGTTCACTGTATTCCGTAAATCTTGGCCGCGCTTGTAAATCACAACGACGAGTGCTGAATTCCCAACCAAACCTATCAGCAAAACTGCACAGTAGGCGAGCAATTTGCAGATTTGAACGGCAAAGGAATCGTCGAAGTAACATCGCTCGAAACGTATCTGGCCGTTTGATTCATTCGCTGGCAAAGAGGCGTTCTGGTTTAAAACAGACATCCTTCTTCCCTGGATTGTAGCTTAGCTGCTAACACTGTACGCGTTGGGAAAGTTGCCTTCAAGTGTTCTTAAAGATCTGAAGCCGAAGCCTTTAACCGAGTGCTCAAAGCCAGCACTGGCCAAAACACCGGAAGAAAACCTAAAGCAATCACATATGTCCAGCTGGAACGTCATTCAGCTTCTCACAGTACGTCATAAAATTTATATTACTCTTCCGTTAATTCTTTCATAGCATAGATATTAAAATCACTTAAGGCGCAGTTTGAACTCTGTTAATGACTTTCCTGACAAACCGTTCCTCTCATGTTTGTGCAGCCGTCTACCGCACGTTGTACCATGCAATGAAATTTTCTTACGAGCTTCTGGTTTGATTAGTGGTAGACCAACAAAAATCAGTGATTTTTGTCAGTCTATCACTAATAAAGATTATCCTGGTGTACAGAAAGGACGAACGTAACATTGTAATAAACGTCCCTAAAGAACTGATTCTAAATCAGTGTACTAACGCGTCAGATGATTCCCCATTTATAGCCTGGTAGTCGAGCACACGACGGTTCTGACATTGAAACTTGGCACATGCATGACCGAAGTAGAATTTGCTGGAAGTAGTTCTAGACACAAACGACTCTCTTCATTCCGACGTAGAAAGAAGTATTTTTGACTGTTAATTAAAATTTGCCTTTAAATGACAGGAAGTAAATGTCGTTTGCTGCTAATGACAACTTGATTTTCCCCAAAACGGCTTATTCTCTCCGAAGCTAAGTGCTTTTAATTGGGTAACATGACCTTACTTTTATTCATATATTTTGCGCATCGCAATAAGATTTTAAAATAGTGCTTAATCTTCCATCCTTCCACATTTCAACTTTTTCTAAAAACAAATACTCTAAGTACTTTGTTAGGGCGAGTAAACTTTTTCATAGGAACGCCTTACATGTCCACGTTCACAAAGGTTCTGTGCGTGCTTGTCCTCGTACAATTACTTATTACTGTGTACAAAATTCTCATGTAAAAGAAGATCAATGTGTACGAAAAACGTTTAATTTCTTTTGACTGTTACAACAAAGTTAACGTACACGACTTAGCAAGGCAAACAGTTTCGCAGTTCAAGATTTGCGAATTGCATGATTGATTGCATGCCTCGACGTTGCCCGTGCATTTCATTCGGCAGCCTCCTCCGTGGCAAACCTGTGTGCAGTGTCTCGAATTACATTCCATGTTGCAGTTGGCCCCTTCGCACTGTTGCAGGCATTTGCCGGCCATGCATACCATCGATTTGCAGGCTCCCTCGTGGCATGTCTGGGCACATTTGTTGGACGTTATGCAATGCATTATGCTGCAACCTCCGTGATTGCAGGACTGATAAATAGAATGAAATGCACCAAAATATACCCAATTAAGGAATGCACAATTTCGTTTTGGAGGACACTCTTGATGGCATTCTTGTGTCTCTGTTGAGCATCGCACTGTTCTCAAGATTCCCTTCAGTTTAGCAGCCCTAGAGGAAACAACGCAACTTCCCGGAACACAGTAATGTTTGCAATGCCTTGCACTGCATCCAAGAACGCAGTTCCCAGCCGGGCACCATTGCAAACACTCTTTCACTTTTGACAAACATCTCATGCTGCAATCTCCCCCTCTGCACGTCTGCAGGCATCGCTCAGCTTCGCATTCCATGTTGCATCCTCCAGCAATGCATTCTTGAATGCAAAGCTTTGAATTGCACATATATTTCTTGCACGCACCACCAGAGCAGACCTGCGTACATTTGAGAGGTGCACTGCATTCAAACTGGCAATTTCCTCCGGAGCAAAGTTGAAGTAAGGAGGCATGCCTGCTGTATTTGTACTTCAACTCACAATGTCCTTCAGGGCACGTCTGAATGCACGTATCCTTAACAGTGCCCTGATTGCAGTTCAGGTGTCGAGGGCCAGGATGCGTTGCTTCACTTCCATCACTCAAAGCTTTCATACTGTAAATGCACAGCCCTCGAGCACAAGATTGCTCACATCTTTCAGCTTCGCATATCATGGTACACATCCCACCTTCGCATTTTTGTTGACACAATTTGACGCCAAGGGGACAACGCATTAAACATTTCCCTTCCTTGCAGCTTTGAATACAGCGTTCGGCATCGTTTGAGCAGACCATTTCACAACCACCCGTGTAACAGTTTTGCTCACAGTTTTTTGCAGCACAGTTCATCCCCTGGCAGTTGCCTCTTATGCAACTTTGATTGCAGTTTTCAGAAGTGCAAAACATATCTTCACAATGACCAGCCACGCATTGCTGTACACAGGAGATTGACGCGTGGCAACGCAGGCGGCAACTGGCACTGTTGCAAGTTTGTTGGCAAAAGTGATACGGTGGGTACTCCCGACATATGATGTTGTGCTCGCCTGTCTCGCGGTACTGGTGACACGCGTTTTTGAGGATCAAGTTGCATTGGCTTGGTGAGAATGGTGGAAGACCACTGTGACTTCTAACATGGAGATGTAGGGCAACCACGGAAAGAAAAATTCCACCAGCGGAAAACATGGCTTCTGAAATTTAGTGAATAAGCTCAGTTAGGCCATTATCACTTCATGTAAACTAAGCACTGTGTATGATAGTTAAAAAATAGTGTTCAGTAATAACTATACTTCAACTGGACAGAAATACTAAATAGTACTTTTGTGTTAAAAATTCTGAAAGACTTTGACATGCAAATCGGCTAACGAGCTAGAATATGAGAACTATAGGAAAACGGTAGTCTGAAAAATGTATATAGCTACATGTCGATAGGTTATTCAATTGTGTTTCAGTGTTCAGAAAACTTAACTTACCCAGTTGAAATGTCAAGGAAGGACCTTAAAATTTCGATAAACCGTTGCTGAATATTGTAAAGCCAAACTTATCCATTCGGTAAGAAATACCACCAGAGGTTTTTTTATCATGAGCACCTGGTGTGAAAATGAGTTTCAAATTTATTGGATGAAATTTTGCCAAGGTTTTACTCCCCTGAACTGGTTATACTTACCGTGATAGATAGCTGTCGGAAAAAACAGATACTTCTACAATATTGTGTTTCATTTCTTTACCTCTTTTGTGCTCGGTGGTTGTTTATTTTCCTCAGTATCGGAGTTTCCCCATGACGTTCAAGTAGTTGTTGCTCACTTTCATTGGTTCAGCCGGTCAGCAAGGTTGGTCAGTGATTGAGTTAACATCTGAAAGGTCGCAAGAGAAGAACGTTTGTTTTTCAAAAGTGATCGTAGACATTCCAAATTGTCTGGATTGGAAACCAGTTGTAATCAACCGCAACATGATTGTACTTTAAAAGATTGAGTTCTGGTGTTGATAACCCAAGGTGCTCTCGTATGTAGCTAATTAGTGTTGTCAAAGAGGTTCTAGCCTTCTTGTGCTGGTGTGCGATACAACAAATGCTACGATTGGAAACTCATGATTTCAAAAGGGCATATGTTGGGTTGGTCAGAAAGAGAGTCATCCCGGAAGGATTATTTTAACACATACACTGATCAGTGAACATAAAATTTTGTTTTCGATTAGCTTGGGTGGTTGTTGGAAAGGGGACATTGATGGTTGGGGAGGTGGGAGTTGATCTTGTGTGTAATAACGGCTTTTATGTCTTCATTCTATCTTTCTATCTATAAGGAGTGTTTCAGTTCCTTTTGTTATCTCAAACTTGTTATTGGGTCGCGATCAAGCAATTTCTACCATACCTATTTCATAATAGAGAAAGGGGATAATCCCCACTCATGAAAATTGGATAACCTGGAACGTTCGAATCATTAATAACGCGCGATTTAGGTTATCCATACCGAACAGTCTAAGATTCAAATTATTCGTAGGTCATTGACCGGCCCTGTAATCGTTTTTATGATTATCTTATCTTGACAAGGGAAATTACGTCCGATTACGTTCTGATGTCAAGTTGCTTTCCCCTATTTCGTGTATTTTTAAGAGAGATAATCTTATCTGTATGAGGGCAACAGTAATTAATTTATTCATCATGATGATCTCCAGGCCATTTTTAAATAACAATACATACTATCGATTATCAAGTGGATAGGATGGGAATACGAAGGGTGGGGTTTGGGAAGCTGTTGCTAGAGTAGAATCTCTTGCACCCACTTTAAGAAGGCTCCAAAGCATAGATCGGTGCGAGTAGAAAGTAGGCGTCTGAGTCCAGTGTACCTTGTGATAGATTATAAATTAAAGCTACGGCTGGCAGTGTTTGATTATGGAATAGGGTAGGTTAATATGTTTTCATTAGTCTGACGAGTGTTTCATTTTAATCTGAAGTTACTGATCGGATTACGCTGTTGAGTTCACGCACTTTCCCTCCTAAAGTGCACACGAAGTATAAACAAATTTCTCCCTATAGAAAAAGTCCGACTAGGAACTATGATACTCACCTTTAAGCCTCCAGCGGTATGTGGCGCGTCTTATGTGTTTATATATATTGAGTTTCTTGATGTAAAATAGCGTGGTAGGCTTTATTACTTTTGTCCTTTATTGCGTATAGATTTCATTGCATTCTGATCATTCTGTAGAGAAGCAACCGTTTTTAAAAGATGAAAAATATACGAATCCTAGTTCATATTTTAAATCAAACCAGAGGAGTAAGGAAGTCGCTTAATACAACATTCGAGACCGTGTCAACAACGCGATTTAGCCTTAGGCACTAAAGATTTTGTTCGAATTGGCAAATTTCTTGCCTCATGGCTATTAAAGACTTAAGTGTTGACGAATTTAACTTTGTGTTTACTATTTTTTTTATATGTTTATGCTAGTGTTCCAACCTCCTTTCCCTGAAAAGTGAAATGGTGAGTCCATACTGATATGGGTATAGATTTGAGTGACCAGATCTGAACTCCCATTGCGAAATGAACTCAGTCTTGGCACGGCGGATCTCACTCGCGTGTTGATTGGAATTCATACTTAATGGACGGGTGTAACACAGATTTCAAATTCAGTATCTAGCAATTATCACAGCTAAATACGTGTAGAATGAAATCTCAGAACGCCCTCTTTCATTTTTAGAAATTTTTAGGGCGGTTGGTGCGTTCATACTCGAATTTCGTGGCAAAATCTTACTTTTTTCTGGCTCGCGTTCTATTAGCTGACATGGATCAATTGCCCGGGGGAGGGGGGTGGTACCCCCCCCTATATAAGCTTTATAGGTATGTACCCCAAAGGGTATGGTTTTTAAACCGTTTTGGTCTGAAAACGAGTATAGATTTTGACCATTTTGGACTGAAATCGGGTATGGTTTTCAAGGGAACCAGGAGAGCGTATAAACGTTTTTGTCATGTCAACTCCAAATGTGTAATAGAGAAATTAGACAAGTAACCAAAATATATCATTCGAGCTGAATTTGACCAATTCATGACTTCAGCATTGATGCCAAGCTTAATTACGCTACAACAAAACCAGAGGGAAAATTTGGAACTGACCAGGCCAGGTCTGAAAACGGATGTGGAAAATTGAATATTTTGGTCTAAAATAGGGTCAGGATTTGGAGAACCAGGCAGCACACCCCTACCAAGAATTTCGAGGAGTAGCCCCCCCCCGGATCAATTGTTTTCATTGATTGCGCTACATGGGAATCAATCCAAGGGTCACTCGGCGTCGTCATTGTTGTTGTCATTGCGATGGTGGCAGCATGAAGAATTGCATGTACCCCTGGTCTCTCTCCAAACTAAAACCGGAAATCTATGAATTTCAGTTGTAATTAACTATATACGCAACATGAAAAAGTCGATGCCAAAAGAAACAGAAACAGCAGCGGAGTGGTAAGCGGCTAGTCTTCTGTCTCCCTCTATGCGTAGGATTTGTGGCACGACAGACGCCGGCGCGCCAGTGTTTGTAAATCGAATTATTATCCGCCCCACCATGCCAGTGGTTAATAACTCTCCAAGTTTAGTTATCATTGATATTAAGCTGCTTAGATTTCAGCCTATAGTTCACTTAGAAAGTAACAAACAGTACATCTCTGAAAAAACGCTCGAGATTCGAATTAAAAGTGCACACTGGACTTGTTCATAGCGATTTTTCTTGGTTTGAAGAAAATCCGTGAGTACAAGCCTTGGGAACACAGTTGCAGTTAAATTTCTCCGATCGGTTTAAATTGATCTTGCGACTCGATATTCTCATCGTACTTAGGATTGATCAAAACACCGATGTATATTTATCCTCGAAATGCCAAATCTTAGTTTCAGCTGGTTTTGAACCAAATCACGGTGGAGTACTTCTTTTTCGGAACTCTTCCAGATGGTTCCTCCCCACCCCCTCCCCGGACATTTGATGTTCGTAAAACCAGCATATAAACTCGAAGCTTGCCGAGTGAGCAGTTCTCAGGCTTATATTTGTGTCAGGAATATTGAAACATTGCTGTGGGGCGACTATCGTCAAATAGTCCTTCGACGCAAACGCTAAATTTGTTTGAAAGGGAGTACTCGAAATAAATTTTTTTCATGCAGCTGTGTTTTTAGGACACGTTTTCGTTTCGCTTATTCTTCTTCCGATAACAACAAGAACAGAACAGAACAACCAAAGGCTCATTGGGAACAGTAGAGTTACACGTTCTTTTGAGAAGATTTTGGCGGGAAAATCACACGCGGAAATCAAGAGCAGAAGTTATGTATCGCAACCCTGATCGCAACTGGCCTCCAAACCGTTCCGTTTTTTTGACGCTTGGAAGCGCCCGTTTACCTTTACTGCTTTGAAGCATGACATCACACGATCAATCGCTTAATTTAGGATCTGCAGCTAATACAACAAATCTCCTGATATTAGTTAAAACCATTTACTTTATAGTTAAGTCTGTGCAACGATCGACATCCAAAGAAGGTCATTGTGGAGAGAGACTGAAATCGTGTCTAGTTGATGCGTGCGGCATGAAATTCGTTTCCTCGATTTGTAAAAAGGCGTTTGTAAAGTGCTGCGTGTAAGTAAGGGTTGTCCTCCCACATTACAAGAAATGTTATCCGTATGATTACATCAAATGAAACAAACAAAGCACAAACCTTCAATCTACGTCGCAGTATGTCCTCTGCTGTACTAATCCTAAGCCACCAAGCGTGTAAAAAAAACCCGTCCGCGTTGGTGTAGTTTTTTGTTTGGTGGGCAATAACTGAATCGTAGTGTTTGTTCATAGATACTGACAACTTTCGATTATTCAAAGCTTCTAGAAGTTTCTTTGAAGTCCCGCCGATTTACAAATGAGAACAAAAACAACTTCCCTTTCTTGTTTTAAAACCAACCTTATTTACACAGAAAATATATTTAATGGTTTTACACAATGAGTATCTTCAACAGTAGATTGAGGGTGTTCTTTGTGAAGGAATTTAATTTACTCGCAAAAACCCAGTCAAATGTTATCGTTTGATCAGCCCCGTTAATGAACGAGCCAGTAGCCTCGGGGAAAAATAAAACGACCGCTTTCGAAGATCAGATCTAAATCATATGAAACAGGGATGTCTGTCACTAGAGTCGACAATCGGATTGTTGTAAAACAAATGCGTTGATTGAGCTGCTTCAAACAGTGAACTCATGATCCTAATATATTTAATATTGCCCTTGCACTTCATTGTTTCCTCACTAAACAGTGTTTACTGAAAATTAAAACAGAGAAAAAAAAAGAAATAAATACATTTGGAAATCTATGGAACGAAACAGTCAATCAGTAAGTCACAGCTGTATACCGTATTTCAGCAGAGGCCTAGGAGGGTGGAAACGAGTTCAGAAGGCCAGCATTCCAACGAACTAAAGACCTACTGCTGATAAAACCCTCCAGACTCGAACAATTTTACTATACACTACCGATGTGAAAGTAAAATTGTAAAATCACGTTACACTGTACTGACATGATTGAGCAAAAACAAATTCAAAGCCAAGTGACTGTATTCAGTTTATGATATGTGATTACAGTGTGTGTGGATATAGCAATGAGCTTTATTTACATGCTTTTGGTTGCGTTTTTATACTTCTTTGAACTAAAGGTAC
>OX419342.1:6180995-6188495 GCA_948470475.1 Galaxea fascicularis | reverse complement strand
TACAGAGGTTCTTACTAGAGTCCTGGCTCGAGTCCTGGCATTGATTTTATTTTATCGGTAAATGCCATACAATAAGAAAAGAACTGTGGTGCTCCGCTTTTAGGCTTGCCTAAATATATATATTAGGTGTTTCATTTTACCCACGGGATACGGTAAAAGCCTCATTTACGAAATGTTTATTCGCGCCAAAGAATTTGCATATTTGTAGGGAGGTATTAAGTCGATCTATCGAACTATTCTTGAACTACAACTTCACTCACTTTGAATTCTCGACCTTAACCTGTGTATCTGTTTTCATAGAAATATATTCGACATTACAGAGGCAAGTCAGAATATTGGCTCAACGTGATTTCGCCTGCAGCAAGTAATGTATCAGGCGATTCAACTCCGTACTGATAAACTGTTTAGCGATATTCCCGAAAACAAGGACTTGCGTGAATTGCCCAGACACGGTTTGGTAAAATTTAATTTTGTGTTATTGAAGAGTCAATTTCGTAGTAACATTCTGCTAAAATAGGGGCAGAACTTTGCTTTTTCTCTGACGACGAAAATTTGAAATTAAAGGTGGTTGTCAATGAAAAGGCTCGCTTCACGTTCCAATTTTCCCATTAACAACGGGACCGTCACCTCAGTCTTTTACATGGAATTAGGTCAATTTTCCGTAGTTGTTGTCCTTTTCTTGTTGATGCTTAACCATACCCTGATTCGGACTTTGTTTTGTCGTTTGCAGCTTTTGACCAGTGAAACTGCCGGGTTTACAGTACGTCCAACGGTATTTCCTTTGAGGTTGGCATCCGTTATATCCGTCACAAGAGATTATGAAGGTTACCAATAAATAAATAAGTAAATGTCCTAAAATGAAGAGATAAAAAAATATCCAATAGCACAAACAATGGCGCAAAGCATTAAATTTAGTACAATAAAGTTGCCCGTTCAAAAAAAGGCAAATTCAAATTGGTTGCCATAGCACTATCGACATTTATCTATGTACCACATCATATTTTTCTTCAAGAGGTTTGGTGTTGTTTGCCCGGATGATAAGAAGAGTTATAAAAGTTCAAAGTCCACGCGGGCAGACTCCACCCTCCATGGTCTAGATAACGTAAAGCTCTTTATTCAGTGCAATTCAGAATATTCTGAATGAGTTGCCAGCAGGTGGAAGAAATTCCTTATCACTGCACAAAGATATATCCCATGGCCTTGATGTGTTTATCTCCATTGTCTCCGTAGTTTTCAGCCTCGTTGCCACAAGAGTTGGTATTGTCAGGTATGCCTCCAGTACCAAATCCAATTCTGGAGTTACACAAGAAGCAGGTCTTCCAGTCATTCCCAAGGATACCGATTCTTGCTTTGGAATGGTTATTATCCAAACAGCGAGCGTTAAACCCTTGCTTGTTACAGTTGTGCTGCAGAGACGCTTGCGAGCCAATTAGCTTCTTCCAGGTGTCACGATCCAGTGAAGTGTCGTGGTATCGGTTGTCAGCGATCAGCGAATGTAAGGAGGCGGCCGACTTATCTAAGACCACAAAGTTGTAATGCCCATCGACCTTCATCCCGAGACAGATTTTGGAGAAGGATGTGTTCCAATAGGTAGGTAACTTAGTTTCAAATGTGTCAAACCCAGTCTGTCCTGCTGAGAGATCGAAGGTTTCCTTATTGCTCCAAAACTTGGAATCATAGTGGAAGGTTGACTGCAAAAAAGACACGTTTCACACTATCTTCTGACCTTTTAAAACACTCAATAGAACGTTACACATGTATAAAAAAGAGAAAAGTAGACGGCCGGTGAGTGGGATAATGTGTTGCCTTATCGAGTCCGAAGAAGGATTTTTATATTCCTTGTTGTGTTTGACGAGAAACAAGTTTCTCATCCACTTGGGTTATTCCTGAGTGGTTTTCTCTCCCTTTAGTTTGAATCCCTGGTCCTAACTAGTCTTTTCTCTGGAGCCTATCAAAGCCAGTTAGTGGGGGCTGTATTCCTACACCATCTACAATCTGCACATCTCTGGACGGTTCTCTTTGAATTCGAAGAAAGGCTCCAAAAAATGAGGCTTCCGTTTCGACTGACTTAGATCATTGCTACCACCCTCTTTAAAATTTACCCAAATGAATTTGATCTATTAGTTTAGGAATTTTTTGTCAAGAGAAAACTATGAATGAACTAGGGTTGTGAACTGTGATATCTTGTTAATTTTTGACGCTCGTTCCGGCTTTCGACAACGCGCGAAACATCCTTTTTGCAATTAGTGTTATTTCTAGCTTAAGAATACTCGGGGCACAAAATTGTGCCCAAATTGTAATTGAAATTTCTTTGTAAAATCCCATTCACACCAACTAAACATGTTTAATTAAACCAGGTTTAGAAAAATGAAAACTATTGAAGATAAACTGGAACTCAGGCTTTTATGCAGGATTTCGATGAACTTAAACATGTTCTTTAATTTGCGCTGAATAAGCAGCTTTTATAAAGAAAACAATTTAAATGTTTAACTAAACAGGTTTTAAGCAGGTTTAAGCTTTGGTGTGAACAGGGCATAGTCAGGTTGTACCTTACTACCATCAATCTTCATGACCAGCGTCCACCCACCATCTCCGCATGCTCCATTTCCTGTTGAATTCATAGTCATATGACAGTAGACATCGATGACTTCATTTTCCACTATCAATGGGTGGGCTTTACTCTCAGTGGATCTGGAAAAGAGGAATGCTTAGGATTACTGGTGGGGATAGCCTCTAAGATTATCGTCACTACAGAAAAAAGAAGGAACCTCTGTCTATAACAGTTAGGGAACTGTTTGTTGTTGTCTATTGCAGTAAACGTTACTTACATCTTCTTGTCATAAATTTCCTTGCATGATGAGACTGAAAAACAAAAACGTTGTCATGCTTAATATAATGATTGGTTATAGAATGAAAAGATCACAGCGACAAAAATTATATATGTTTATATGTAGCTAAGCCAAAAAGCTTCGCTGACGCAATGCTATTCTTGGTTTCATCAATAAAAGAAAATTTGTTTGCAAGACAAATTGCTTAACATGTCAATCTTAACATAAATGTCCGCAGACACTGAGACAAAAACAGAGCTACATAGTAGCGCCTCTTCACACGAAATCGTTGCTTTTAAATTTTGTTGGAGCTACAATGCAAGAGGGGTAACATTCGCGTCTAAGGAGTCTTCACAGTTTCTCTGAATATCGTCGATAATAAACAACACCAGTAACTACATCTTCAGGTTGTTGACAACCGCAGAAGTCATTGTCTAACTAACTAGCAGAATATGATACTTCCATTACCTTTGTATTGTTTACAATTCCTTCCATCTCCGTAATATCCCGGATTACAAGTGCAGTTGTATGAACCCTTTGTATTATTGCATAAAGCATTAACGTCGCAGTTGTGATTTCCTTTAGCACACTCGTCAATATCTGGAAAAAATAGTACTGAGTGTTCACTTTACAAACTGCGGAGATGCGCAGGGACAAAGGTTGCGGGCAAAGTTTCAAGCATTTCCTTTAATCGAACAAACTAAGACAAGCTGGCTAACCGAAAAAAGACTAGCTTTGTGTGCATCATGATTATCCTTGATCTGGTAGCTTCATCGTTCCAATCGACAGCCGTCGTACAAGATAAACAAATAGGCCATATTCGTATTCTCGGTATTGAACTGGATCTAGCATGAAGTGGAGGCTCTTGCGGAGGAATCTTTTCATGTGTAAATGTATTCCCCCGCAAGAGCCTCCACTAGATGCTAGATCCAGTTCAATACCGAGAATACGAATATGGCCTATTGTACTTCATCGAATCTGTCGTTAACCATGACACAAATATTCAAGAACGACTCGCTTGTTCGTCTTTGTCGTCTTGAAAACTAAATGTGTGCAAGAAAGGTACAAAAAAGGTTCGTAAAGAACGGAAACAAGAAAAAGAAAACAGAAAGAAACGAACCCGTGCATGGATGATCCCCGAAACAAGCAGGCCAGTAGCAGGAGGAGGGGTAGGAGGGGCTCAAGCCCCCCCCTCCCCCCCCCAGAATTTCAAGTTAAAAAATAAATATTTCCAAAAAACACCACAACGGTGACAGTAGCGCAAGCGTCATCTACATGTTTAAAGTGAATTTGCCTTCTTTCAAACTTCATCGCGATTCTTCCAACTCACTAAACTGTGTAGGCGAATTCTCCTACGGTCAAACTATGGATCAGTTCCAATTTCAAAGAGAAAAACAAAAATTTCTCGTCGGGTGTTAACGTCCTCCATAAAACGTGAAATTACTTAAATTTATTAAATAGAAAAGGGTTTTACTGACGAATGTGGAGAATGGATTTTGCCTTGCTACGGGTCTGACAAGAGCTAGATAAGCTGAAAATGTGATCCCCAACTTCGCTAAAAAGCACGAGGTTTTTCACCGATGGGGCCCCTCTAAAACGTAACTGGAAAATCTGATCACAACTGATGAGTTCTGCAGGGAAACAAGTGTACTTTAGAGCATCACAGAATCGATAAGCCGTCTTAGCTTAACCTGAGGGTTTTTAGAGACATTTGATTGCAATTTACCTTTCTTGCAATGAGAACCTCTAAATCCAGCTTTGCACAGACATTGGTAACCTTTGCTTGTAAAACCAGTCTGACAGGTCGCGTCGTTTTTGCATGGTTTCTTCAGACAAGCATTCTAAGATAAACAACAAAGATAGAAATTTTAGGTAACACATTTATAGAAGCATAATGATTGCAAACAGTACTAAATGAAAATATTTTCTTCAAAGTAAAAAGATAAAACTTAGAATGTAGCACTGTGACGCGTGCCACACTGTGACGCGTGCCACGCGTGTCTAAGTTGCCAGGTGGTTCGTTTTTCGTCAAGAATTCGAACACAAATATTCTTGCACCACTCCCGCGAGGTAATGGACACAACATTTGCCACAGTTCAACACAGAAGTAATAATAATAATAATAATAATAATACGGACGTGTCGATTAAAATAGATCGTTTCCGTCATGTGACCAGCGGCCATATTGGTACAGAGAAACAAAAGAAAGTATTTGCATAAAAATAGAGTTCAATTCCCAGAGGGTTAGCCTTGTGCACCAACATGGCCGCCATTCCTTTGTTTTTGTGCTTTAACATGGCCGCCGTGACGTCATGTGGAGACGATCTATAGCAGAGAAGAAACCCCTCTGTTAATATGAGACACCTAACTAATTAAAATACTATCAATTAAATTGGTTTAAATTGATTGAAAAACCTAATTAAAACAATAACGAGTAAATCTAAAATCATGTATAACATTTGTCAACAAGGGAAATTAAGATTATGAAGTGCAATTTATAAGATTATGAATTGCAATAAATATGTCTCCAGTTGGTTCACTTGTTCTTCGAAGGTAGAATAGGGGCTATTCCGAAGCTGCGCAGGGAACTGGAGCGAGTTTCAAATTTGAAGTAATCGATAAATTGACACAATCACATAGAAGATACCGTTGAGAGTGGTCGTTTGGCCAAGTTTGACTCTTTTAGGTTGAACAGAGACCAAGTTATGGACTTTAAAACATCGTTCAAAATTCATACAAACGTTTCTAATTTAGAGGCTGCGTCACACCAAAACCATATTAACTCTTAAAAATATTATTCCGTTTTCTGACAACTGTAAAATCCTGTCATCCACCTACCATTTGGAAATGTTTGCCAATTTTTAACAATATCACAGAAATCATAAAAAAAAAATACAGTTTGTATGGTTGTTACGAGTTCGATTGTGTTGTGACGAGTGAGAAGTGGGTTGTTTGTAGACTAAACAGAACGCAGGGTTGTCGGAACAGCAACAAGGTTATTTATTCCAAACGACAAATGTAGTAAACTCCACACAAGGCTTCACAATAAGCTCACACTAGGCTTGTAAAATTATACTCGACCTCCGTCACACTTTAATACTCACGGCCTCCGCCAAATGTATAAACGACCTCTGTCAACTTCAATAAACACGGCCTCCGCCAAATGTATAAACGACCTCTGTCAACTTCAATAAACACGGCCTCCGCCAAATGTATAAACGACCTCTGTCAGACTTCAATAAACACGGCCTCCGCCAAACGCTCTCAGCTCTCAAGTTACTTCTCTTTACTTTCTTCAACAAACACACTAAGACACTCTTCTTCTCTTTCTTAAGAAAAAAACTAAAGCTTCACCGATCGGATTATATACTCTACACAATAAAATTCTAGAACTTTCCGACTCGACTAAATAAAGAAACATTACAATGAAAAACTATTTACAGCTACTACGCAAACGGCTTAAAATAGAATTACGGAATCACGATGATTCAGCACTAATTAAATATGCAGAACATTCTAGACACTTCCAGACAGTAACGCGAGTCACGCAATAATTTTTCGCAACAATGGTTTTGGGGGAAGCTGTCACAAAATTAGAGATATTTGTATGGATTTTGAACTATGTTTCATGGTCCATAACTTGGTCGCTGTTTAACCTAAAAGAATCAAACTTGGTGAAAATGACCAATTTTAAAGATATCTTTCACGTGATGGTGTCAATTTATCGATTACTTCAAATTTGAAACTCGCCCCAGTTCCCTGCGCAACTTCGTAACGGCCTATAATCACCGATAAGCTCTTTCTCTGATTTTACACTGTGTCGTGTTTTCCCCTTTCCGACTTTGATCATTTTGTTTCTTTTTACTCTATTTTTACTGTATATTTGGCAAACCTTTCCTCCACGGTATGTGTACTCTGAATTTGTCTCCAGTTTGTTCCCTCGTCCTTCAAAAGTAGAATTACTCAGCTCACACTTGTATCTTCCATGTTGATCAGCCACTCTTTTTAAGTTGTAACTGACACAGTTGGCTTCCATGTAACAGTTCAGCTCACAGAGATCACCACTTAGGACGTCATGGGAGCGGATCATATGATTTTTCAGACGTTTGCCATTGAATGTGTGATCAGGCCTAAACTCCAGTTGGCGGCAATTCTCTGAGATTTAAATCCACAAAATAATTAAATAAATGTTCTGACCTGAGGTATATATTAATTTTTTTCAATCACCGGCTGTTCCGCTCTTCACCAGCTTCATTCGTTTTCTTTTCCCTTGAGAACTGAAGAACAGCCAGGTACTGGTTTATTTGCACTCAACGGGACAAACTTGGACACGAGAGAGCAAGCTATTGAACTGGAAATCTTTATCTAAATGGGCCATATTCGTATTCTCGGCATTGAACTAGATCTGGCATGAAGTGGAGGCTCTTGCGGGGGAATCTTTTCATATGTAAATGTATTCCCCCGCAAGAGCCTCCACTTCATGCTAGATCCAGTTCAATACCGAGAATACGAATATGGCCTATTTCATAACTTCTAGTTCTGCTGGCTGGGTAACCAGGCACTTCTCGTTGTGTACCTTGATGGAAAATAGTCCTCCTTGTGGCGAATTTAATTTTTTTTAAACCAGTTTTGCCCATCGAATTCTCAGGAGGACGGAAAACTCATGATGATG
>OX419342.1:6170995-6173495 GCA_948470475.1 Galaxea fascicularis | reverse complement strand
CTACGAATTGTATGAAGTCGTGCGACTTGTAAATTACTGCGTATTTTAATAAATTAGTCTAACAAATCATCCCAGAGAATGGTAACTTCGGTTTGCGTGCGTTTTCATCCAGTTTCACCCATCAAAACGTTCAATGATTGCAACGTTTGGCTGTTCTCGCGCAACTGTTGCCATGGAAACTTAATAGGTACTCTTGCCGAGTACTATTTGGGGTTAATTGTACTGCTCTCGACCAATCAGAATTGAGTAATTTTGTTAAGTGTAGTATAAAATTACAAACAGCCATTTTAACAAGAAAATGAATTAGCATTCGCCTGAGGAAAAGGTCTCCGTCCAAACCATTCAAATTTCTTGTTTTTAATTGGTAAATTACAATTTGAAGCGAAAGACAAACGGAAACTTGTCATTGGGTTGAATAGTTAGACGTAGGACCATAGGTCAACAATGGAAAACTAATAACGAGGAAGTAAGAGGTAAAATCACTCGCGGAAAAGCTTTACTTTAGCATGGCCAGTTGGACGTTCGTTGGGACATATTTCCTTGGCATTTTGAGCCTTGTGGGAAATGGCCTCGTGATTTATCTTACAGCCACAAGAAAAAAACTACAGTCTTTAACCAATGCATTCATTATGTCACTCGCTGCGGCGGATTTTTGTGTGGCCGTCTTCATCCCACCTTCGTCTTATGCAAGCAGTATTTTGTCAGAACCTCAGGGATTAAGGATGTTCACGTCATTTCAGTATTTCTTGTTCTATGCATCAGCGTGCAACTCATGTGTAGTTACAGCAGACCGTTACGTTTCTTTGACCCTTCCACTTCGGTATGTAACCTGCATAACATGGAATCGGGTTTATTCTTTAATTTTTCCGGCCTGGGTTATCCCCTTCGTGGTCTATTTGTTTCCTCTTGCGTGGATTTTCGCCTCGTCTCCGGAAAATAGGAACATCTGTGATAAGTTTTTTCGTAGCTTTCTTGTTAACGTTTCTCGAATTTCTCCCATGCGTCGTCATGGTAGCCACCACTGCGAAGTTCAGTTTCACATTTCGCGCGGACATTCGTGCCAAAGTTCAGTTCTGCTATCTGAACTACGATTTAATCATCCCGAACTCACAATTTCAAGGGTTTGAAAAAGCACCGAGACCGCAACATGGCTTCGGCTAAACTCATCAGTACCGTGGTTGGCCTTTTTGTTCTTTGTTATTTTAACGAAATGACTGCTTCATTTCTTCGCCTCTTGTTGTCCAATCAAACGTTGGCGAGCTATTTTACTAAGGACGTCCGATTTTTGTTTTTGGTAGCCAACTCAGCGGTTAACCCTTCGGTCTACATTTGTTAAAAAAAGGATTTCAGTTAGAGTTTATCCAGGCTTTCTTATGCAGACATCATCGCAGTGGGATCGCAAAGATCTCCGCGGTTGATGGTAGGTGTTCACTGTACAACACGTCTTGCGCCATGAACAGAAATATACAGTAAGCACATGCATATTGAAGACATCACGGAGTTTCATCTTGCCACTAAGATTAAACAAATGGCTATTTTTTTACTAAACGATTAAGGCAGAAAATATTAAATTTTTACACTGTTTCCATCTGTTCAAGGAACTACCATGATAGCAAAACATTTTCAATTCGCATTGAGCCTCCTCGGTGCCTATCATTGCTCAGCACGATTTAGTTAAGCATGGATAAGTCTCAAAGTTCGTCTTTTGCATAAATTCAAACCTGAATATTTTACATCCACAGCCGCTTAGGACAGTTAATGTGAATGGAAAAAAATAAAATGTTTTGCTAAAATAATAATTCTTAAAACAGAATAAGGTAGACTTAAAATTTATATTCCCTGGTAAAGCTTGACGAAAATTTCGGAAATGAACAAGACAAGCCGTAAAAAGTTTATTTGCAGTTTATACTATGAAAATGAAAACTCGCTTGCAGAACCTTTCTAATTCAGTCGGTCACAAAGTTTTGGGACTTGAGTAGTTTACGAAATGCAGTACACTTCAAGTTCAATTTCAAGTTCATTTAAAAATAACTTATCGCAGTACGTAAGGCATGATATAAAGAGAGGTATGACTCGAATACAAATCCAAAACTGAGCATAAACCTTTTAAACAGAAAATTTGAAACAATGACAACTCAAAATCTTTGACCTATTTCTGTATTGGAGTATACCTCTGTCTATTTAATTAAATACTTCGATTTACCGTTACACAAGATTAAGCATTTTGCTCAAAACCAAGTTTAAAACCTCCACTGAAGTGTGTCGTTATGTACCAGTCAATTCCAAAACCGCCCATCCCCCCCCCCCCCGGGCAATCCCCTGGCATTTGACTCGCGTTAAAGACCCATGACGGACCAATATGCTTTGCGCTCGTTAAGTCAAGTCGCCATATTTTTTGTGAGTCGAAAGGTCAAGTGAAGACCCTTGAATCCACAGCAATCCGCTTCCATCCGGCGTTTATGGAGCTTGATTTTACGTTTCGTTGCCCAAAGGATTTCAC
>OX419342.1:6158495-6168495 GCA_948470475.1 Galaxea fascicularis | reverse complement strand
GGTTCAGCAATTTGCATTATTCTCTGCCATCCTAATATCATTAAAGTTGCATTCCGAGAGGCAATAGTTTGTCAATAGTGATATTAAAGACTGTATGGGGCAACGTATCGAAAGCAAGGCGGTTAACTTTTTTCTCGTCTCGTCATTTCACAGGTCGACGTTGTAGCCTTTAGAATATGTCTTTTTTGAACTGAAATGCGACCAAGTGAGAAAAATGTAAAAGAAAAGAAACAAACCAACGTGGACCGATAACGCCTTATCATTAAGTGGTTTTTGCCATCTTAGGCCATTATCGGCAGATATTAGTCCTTGAGCTAAACAATACACTGAATGAATGTAGCAATATGGAGTTGCAGAGCGTGGAGCACCCTAAACGGTATAATACACAAGGGACACTCTCTTGGGGTCCATAAAAGCGAATAAATATGTACCAAGACGGGTTCCACTGGATACATTTTGTGCCAAAAAGTAAAGAATTTGCAGATTGGTTTGATCTGGCATGCAGTCCTTTTGCTACTGAAAATTATGCCTCAGAACCGAACAATGTTCCCCTCCAAGTTTCATTAAAAAGAAGAAGCTACTCGGCCTACCACAAATCCTGAAGCATCTGATCTCGAATTCAATCGAACACCAAAAGTTAATGGCTCGGTAATCGAACATAATCGAACTCACAATAAAATTCTAATACCCTAAACGGTCGACACTGAACTCCATCGAACGATGCAGTCCGAAAAAAATCGAATCAGATTAGATTTCCGTTGTTCGATTGGTTCGATTGATTTGATAAGTGAAATCACACCAAATTGATTAGATGTTCGATTTTGTTCGATTTCGTTGAACTACCGAACGCACTCGAACACCAATCGTTCGATTGAGTTCGATTGGTTTTTGGTTCGATTTTGTCCGAGTAGATACGCTGGGCCAAATGGCTTGGAAATGGTGAGCCTTCAATCAGGAATAGCAGCCCTCCTCTCATCTCGATAGATAAGCTTCTGTTGACCCAATTTGCGCTCGTGCTCAAAGGAAACGATCAGTTTAGGTGATGGTTTTACCTGTTTGTTTTCCGCATTATGATATTTCCAATTTTCCGCCATTTTTGGAAAGGTGTGGTACTTGCTGCTCGTCAAAACTATTATTATACATTGAATTCGCTATCTCTTTTCTGATTGGCCGAAAGCGGACAGTGAATTTTTGCAATCAGCGCTTGTGACATCATCTAACTACAGATTATACAATAATCTTGTCAAGGTCACTGGTAACATGCCATGTATTGACCGCGGTGCATGATTTCCAAGGATTATCATGTCAAGTTCACGCGCTTTGTGTGGCTTGCCGTCGCGGGTGATGTCCAGATTTGCAAGTGAATGTTTGCTGCCTTCGGCTTCGGCTGACAACTCTTACCTCGACCTTTATTATTCTGGATATCACAAAAACCTCATCCAATAATTGTTTAGTATCTGCAGCCAAGCATCTTGTTAATTCATTAGGTAAATTAGTTTTCATTCTCTTTAGAAGGAAACAAACTAAACTTTCACTTGCAATTGTAAGTTGCATTTTGACTGAACATATGCAATCAAAGTTGCTGCCGGTTCTTTGTTCGGATGTTCTTTAGTTTTGTAGCGAAAACAAATTCCTTAATCGCCACTTAGCGTCCACCTTTTTTATCTGTTAGGTTGTGTTGCCTGACAAGTAAGAATGGTTTTTCTATCAATCATACCTCTGATGTCTACTATTGGTATCTTGGTCGACGCGGCGTTCTCTAAGACCAACTGTGATTTGAACCCAGGCCGTCACTCCTGCTTACAGAACTCATGTGTGCAGTCCCCTTGCACTATGTCATGTGGTTTGATGATGCGATACGACACTTGTCAGCAGGCGTGTCGCACAAGTAAATGCGACGCTTTAAAATGCATTGCATTGGACATGTGCCAACAGGTTTGCTCGAGGAGAAATTGCGGATCCTTGACCTGCAACGCCAGTCACTGCAGTCAATTTTGTGCTCTTTCAAATTGCAGTAGTATGAGCTGCCCTAAGACCGTCAATACCTGTCGACAAGTGTCTGGGAGTAAGACTATGACCTGTGAAGCAAACTTCTGTACACAGGTTTGCAACGAAAACTCTTGCCAAATGACATGCCCAGTCGGAGGGAAAAACTGTACGCAAACTGTATCGAAAGCTAAAGCAGACATGAATTGTAACAGAGGTGTATGCGTGCAAGCTTGTTCCTCAGGCCAATGTAACATGAGCTGCACACCGAGTGCAATAGATCTAGAAGGACGCTGCCGACAGGGCTGCGGGTCGGGCGTGTGTGAAGCCATGGTCTGCAATGCCACACTTTGCAACCAAGACTGCGGCCACGGTGCTTGCGGCATGACTTGTCCACGTGGAGTAACGACATGCAAGCAGGATGCCATTGTTGGAAATATAACCATGCGATGCGATGGAGAAACATGCGAGCAGGTTTGTACAAGTGGAAACTGTAACATGATTTGTTCAGCTAGCGTGAAAGAATGTCGACAAACCTGCGTTAACGGAAAATGCCAATACTCGTGTGACGCTGAAAAATGCTCGCTGGATTGTTCCAGGGGATCATGCACCAACATTAAGGCCAAGCCTGTTGCAATTGGTAACAAGGGGTCATATCAGCAAGTTGGCTTCATTTCAGTCTTGGGTGTTTTTGTACTTATTGTCTTTCTAGGCTTCTGAAATCATTAAAAACGCAATTCTGTAAAATTGTAATAATAATAACAATAATTTTATTATTATCACTTTATTTAAGAATATCAATGCCAACACTATTTACAAGGATAAATACTGGTAAAAATGTCAAAATTAAAAAAAATCATTAATTACAATAATTATTACTACTACAAGACTCCTGTACAACTACCATTACCATTTTAATCTTTACAACAACTTTTTACAACGATAAGGAAAACAAATACTGGTGAGAAAAACAAATGTCAAAGTCAGTAGTAATAGTCATCATCATCATCATCATCATCATTGCATACTTTTATAGCGCTTCTTCTACCAGGTATCAAGTAGCGCTTTACAATCTTACAGTTTAAACAGATTACAAACTAAGTTAAAAGTATACAATTGTAGTCAAAAGTTCTAATGAATTAATTTAGTAATTAAGACGACATGTAGGTTTTTAAAACGAAAGTCTAAACCTTTGAAGGCAACACTATTTTATGAAATCGAATCTTGATTATGCGTTTCTTTCTACCGAGAGAACCGTTCATTAAAAACGAATTCTATGGATCTTCAAAAAAAACAGAAGCACATACTGAACTTATCAATAGTTTCAATGTAGCGATTGGGATTACGCACGTTTGGATTTGGTGCTGAAGGACAGTGTTATTGATGACAAAGAGTGACTTCGCGAAAAACAAACGGATCGCTTTTGTCGAAACCGTGCACGAGCCAAGAACGTTCCTGGAACAAAGGCAAAAAGAGGAAAAAGAATCCGTGCCGGGTATCCGACGCTAAATATCAAAACAAGCGAAAGCAAAGTGCAGTAGTGGTCATTGATTTTGACCCGAGACCGCCAGAATACCGTAGAGTTTCACCGGAGCAAATCAATCGCTTAGTTTCAACCCTAAGTGACATGTCGCGGTATACCAATGCCTTATCAGTGTGGGAAACACAGCTGAAGTTTACCCACAAAAATTATGATCTTAGTGAGCCTAGCTGCTTGAAACAAAAAGTGAAAATCCTGTATAACAACATCACACCGATTCTAGGCACTTAAGGACAAAGTGCATGTGAGAAATGGTTCGTTGAAAAGTGGTGCCGGTTAACAGCGTCCAAATGTCATCCAGCCTACAAAGTTGACAAACTTGTTGTTGAAGCACAGCCAAATGCTGCCTCAGAAGCCTTTAAGTTTATTTCACAGAATAACTGAGGAATAGACTCTGAACCGTTTCAGTCAAACTGGATGCTGTAAGTAGAATTATTCAGGAAGTCATTGTTCATCTCAGGCACTTTATTCCTCGCTGTACTCTTTTAAATATCTATCGTTCCCTGATATTTCCTTACATGTCTTATGGTTTAGCTGCTCGGGGTCAAGCTGCTAAAACCCATCTACATAAACTCCTTGTACTGCAAAAACGTGCCCTTCGTTTAATGTATTTTTCCGAGCCCAGAGCACACGCCGTGTCTCTGTTTATCACCTCAAATATTCTCCCCATAAACATGCTGTATGTTGAAACTGTTTCTTCTTTAATGTATGACGTCTCACGTTTGTCTGTTCCGTCTAATATCAGTGATCTTTTTACTAAAGTTAATGAAATACATACGCACAAGACCAGAAGCTCCTCTTCAGGCAACTTTTATATTAAATCTTCGTGTCTGTGCCTAAATCAGAGGTCTTTTGCCAGATTTGGAGCTAAACTCTGGAATTCCTACCGAGACAAATTTCGACAACTTTTTAAAAGTACGTTTAAAAAGCATGTACATAGTTTACTACTCTCAATAATGGAGGCTAAGGATAATTATGTTGAAACGCCTATTCTTTTGCATGAAATTGCAAATCTTACATAATTTATGTATACGATGCATGTCTCTGTTAGACTTTTATTCCTTTAATCTAATATCTGTTGTATCTTGTATTGTAACTGTACCGATAACTACTGGTAATTCGTAATGGTTTTAAGCTGTTGTACTTCTTGATTAGTTGATTGTTAAACCACAGACTGCGTGTAGCTCCGCCCACCGCGATTAGCCTTTGCTATTTATGGGCGGAGACGGACTGTACTTTTTGTTCAACAGATTTATTGGTACCAATTAAAGTATAAAAGTATAAAGTGTATGGCCTGGAAAGCGAGCCAAGGGCGATCCTTAAACATAAGGAAGAAACCGCAAGCAAAGTGTGTTCTTCAGGATTATGGGTGAACTTCAAGAAGCCCTTTCTTGTCTGTTCACCAGACGGTCTTGTGATAAAAGATACTGTGATTGAGATCAAGTCCTTGAAGATCTTCAAACAGAGTACTGCGGTAGAAGCTGTTACTTCACTAACCTCCGCTGTTCTCAAGGAAGTCTTAAGTAGGCAGTGTTTTTGTGTGAGAGATGGGAAATGTTTGTTAGAGGGAACACGGGATATCACGTGACCAAGGTATTGGACACCCTTAGGAAACAGCTATGATGAGCCTTGACTTAAACCCATGGTTAGGGTTGGGATTGCAGAAATGATGTCAGTTCCATTAACCTCTGCCAGTGTTTTGGCTTAGAGCTAGATTTGGGTCAGGTGCTGGGTTTGGGCATCCACAAGTCACGTGACAAGCATTCTCATCACACTCCGGAACCCTGGTGCGCCTAGCCACACCGTACTGGTCTTGCTGAGACCAAAACATTTTGCGCTAACCTGGTAATTCAAAAACTGACCACCCCCCTTACTTGCACTTTGTGTTCTGATCCCAAATTGAGCCCTGCAAGGCTTTTGCCAACTACTCTCCCCATCTAAATCTTTATCCTTTACTACGATTTACACAAAACTTCCTAGTGTTACTAGTACCACACGTAGTTATCAGTTTGCATAGTTTGCGACATCAAAATAGCAATATAGTGACAAAAGCAGGTTTTAATTAGAGCGTACCCATGCTTATTACTATCAGTGCCAACACATCCTCCGAGAGACCGGCAGGAAGTTCTGTGACTTTCTTTTTACCTGTAGCAAATGGTCAAAATTCAATGGTGAGGATTGCACGAGACGAATCCCTCATTGCAAAAATCTCAGAATTTCTCACAGCATTCTGGATGAGAGTAGTAGCTCCCAAGATGTTTGAAATGCGTGTCCCCAGGGATCTTCTGTCTTTCATTTTGCCACAACTGAATCCAGATGGCATTGATGACATGAATGAATACTGATATCTTTCCATCAGCTTCACCTGATGATAACAGTGAGCTCTTTGGTCCTTTGGCAGAAGCACAAGATTGTGTAGTTAATACCTCTCATGCTGACAGCACAGGTACTTACACCAGTGAGGAAATTTATGCTGAAGAGAGATAATTGAAAGTATATTTCTAGTTTTGATCCTATGTAAAGTTTTAGTGCACAAAGGTTCACGTCATGGCAAAGGCAACAATCATTCTGAATGACGGAAATCATTACTTTATTGCTATACTGCAAGAAATGAATTACATTAAGTCATAACATGAAGCTGTACATTGAGCAGCAAAAAAACAACAACAACAGGACTGGTGTTGTAGTTAGAGTGTAGTTAGAGATATCAAGAAATTGTTATTAGTCTTTTTTACAGGCGCAACTTAGACTCAGTGAAATTGTGTTGCACCTGATAGTTGTTACCTTCCTTTTTCATGTTCTCTTTTGAGTGAACCTTCAAAGAAAATAAAACAAATTCCAACAAAGCAGTGTCAGATGTGGTCTATGTACAAAAAATCTACATGTACACCCCCCCCCCAAAAAAAAAGGATTGTTGAAGGTCATGCACCAAAACCATAGTAATTGTTACGACAGCAAATCACAACAGTTGAACGGTGCAATCAGGTAATCAGCATTTAACACAATTTACATGAAGCCGACACGAAGGGCAAGAAAATTTTGCACGTCTAACAAGTCACAATTGGTTTTTGGTTTCCTTCTGCACAATGACATTCAATGGTAAAACAGCTTAATCTATTTACACAGAGTTTTCTGAAAGTTTACTAGACTACCAATTGTGTTGAAAGGGGGGCAAGGGACAGGGGTATTTTCCTCCCAACGAGCCTAAACTGTTTGAGGCGTTCATTGAAACGCTCCTCATGGATCCTTGCTTTAGCAATGCGCCGTGTTTCCAACTACTCTGCTGCAGTTAAACTATTTCTTCCTTTTAAGAAGGAAGGTATATCACAGTCTTTAAAAATCTGTACATCATCAATATCACCCTCAAACAAATCCGAGATAAAACATGCACCGCCATTTGGGATTACTGCAATCAGGCCCTTGAAAGTATTACTATGCTTGTAAGAAGAGAAAGTATTACTCTCAGAGCTCTCAAGAGACTCACGCAATCAAATTCAATGTTACGCTCTCACGCTGAAACTATTATTTCTCACGCATTTAAAATTCCTTACTGCTTTAGTGAAGTTCCTTCATAATAAAGTATATTTTATGATATAAAGTATATTTTTATGATAAGTCTTTGTTTGGTTTGTACGCGCTCCGAACACTTTATTCTTGTTCAGAAAATTCTGGGATCTAAATAGTTACTTCTAGAGCATCACATTTCTGCTCAGAATGAAGGAAAACACGTCTTAGTTACTTCCATTTTTCAAAATTTAGAAGATAAAAGTGCAGCGCGAGTCTTCAATGTAAATCCTCGTCTTAATCGCACAAGGCAAATGAATAGTTTTTCTCGGAGAGTAAACTCGGACTTAGACCATTATTTGACCTCTGTGAGTCAACAGATTCTCTAAAGTTCCAATAGTTAATCTTCTCCATTGGGCAAACATTTAAGAAGCTCAACAAAACTTCAAACTGGGAAGGTATAAGACAAACAAAGTGTTTCATTAACTCTGGATCTTCATGGATAACTTCGTAAGACAAGCTACTCACGATTTTAGATTTCTGTTCTTTCATTGTCGAAACTTCAAGGTATTCCTGGAGGCTAAAGTGACCTTTTCTGTTCGAGTTTAAGGTTGAAGTAGCGTCCTTAGCCAGATCTAACGATTGGAAAACGTCCCGTTTACGAAATATAAGCAGTAGAAGATTCGTTTCTTTGGATGAATTTCGCGGCAAAATAGAGATATGATGCTGGCGTGAAATGGTGTTTGCGGCTAGGAAAGAATTTCCTGGCATGTCACTTAACGACAGATCCATTTGATAAAACCATTGAACAATGAAACACGAAGCCCTCATTGATCATGGATGTTACACGTGAAAGAGCTCGATCTGGCGGCTTTCGACAGAATATTTCAAGAACATGGGTAAACGGTCTGCGGTGGTCTGCGACACACGATCGGAATGATCGGAAGAGTTGACTCTAGTTCTACTTTCCCGATCACTCCGATCGTGTGTCGCAGACCGCCGCGGACACATGTTTCCATATGTCTGTAGCCTGCGTAGCTTGGCGGTTTTGTTGGGGTAAAATGCTCGTAAACACAAGCGGCGAAGCCGCGAGAGGCCTAGGGAGGAAAAGAGCGAAAAACCGCCTGCCCGGATCGGGCAATTTTTTTTACGCCCACTTCAAGATGGCTGCCACTTACCGTTGTCGACTGGTAACTAGCATCCAAACACGATTTAGTACTGGGATCTACTAGAAGAATTTGCTTTTAGTTTACGGTAACATACGGTTTAGCCAGGATTCTTTGATTCGACAATTTTTAGAAAAAGCTCGAACTGCCGGCCATTTAGTGTTTTTAAAACCTTGGCTGGTTACCGGCCGTAAAGTGGGCTTTTGTTTACGGTAACAATGTCTCACAAGTATGAAAACTGTAGGCTAAAACTCGTTCAAATTGGCCTCTTTTTGCCCCAGTTTTGACTCTGAGATTCGATGTAAGTGTCGATATTTTACGCGTTTACATTTAAAGTCTAAATTTTATGACAGATGGCTATGTGAAGAAGTCGAACCGTCAGCTGTTCTTTCGAGGGATAGCTTGACTTCGAGATTTTGTCTCAGGCGCTAGGGTATGAGGAGTTTCGCTCTATTTTTGTTTGCAGCCCGACTTGCTATGTCAAAGAAGTTTCAAGGGTTCTTTTAGCTCGCTCGAAATGTGGGCGTAAAAAAGAAACCGCTCGAAAATTTACGCCCACTTTACGGCCGGTAACCAGCCAAGGTTTTAAAAACACTAAATGGCCGGCAGTTTGAGCTTTTTCTAAAAATTGTCGAATCAAAGAATCCTGGCTAAACCGTATGTTACCGTAAACTAAAAGCAAATTCTTCTAGTAGATCCCAGTACTAAATCGTGTTTGGATACTAGTTACCAGTCGACAGCGGTAAGTGGCAGCCATCTTGAAGTGGGCGTAAAAAAAAATTGCCCGGATCGGCTGCTTTGATCGGATCGGGATGCTAGCCACGTCAATCAAATCTCCCAAAGGTGCATGACGGGTGCGCTTGATTTTGACAAGAAAATTTTTGCCGCGTAGGTCGCAAGTGAACACGGCAGAGGAAGCGTTGGCGAAGGCTTTATCAACCATATTCGCCGCGAAGGTAAAGAAATTGTTTTAAAGGAAGAACAAGAAACGGCCGTGATCAATTTGCTCCGTGGGCAAGATGTGATTTGCCAACAGGGTTTGGCAAAAACATGATCTACACGTTGTCTGCCCTAGCCAAACAAGAACTGACCTCGACAAGAACATGTGTTCTCATTATTTCACCACTGAAAAGCACCATCGACGATCAGATATCGGAAATGTTGTCGCTGAATTTCACAGCGTGGGAACTGTCGGCTGAAATGATAGATTTGATGCGATACGATCCACCGCAATTTCTTTACTGCTCTGCAGAGGCAGTGCTCGAGAAACCATTTCTGGCAGTTGTAAAGGAAAACAGCTAACTCCATCGAGCTGTATCGGTGATTATTGTTGACGAGTCCCATACCGTTGAAGCTTGGACGAGGAGAAGGAAACCATACACAAGCAAACTCTTATGCCAAACAGAAAGAAGATGACGTTGCCTAAAGAGCAACTGTATTACTCAAGCCATTCCCGCCAACTGATGAGATCGACAAGGGAGAATCTAAACCATGGTCTCGGCTATCATTTAATGGCGTATCCAAACACAGCCCAAAACACTGGCATAAACAAAAGGAGGAAAATACTACTGATAATGACAGTTACAGAGCGGAGCGAAACGATGGCAAAGACACAGCCGTAATTAGAGCGGATTTTAGCGCTCAATTTCAAGTGTTGCATAGCTCTCTAAGAAGCTAAATACTAAAGAAAGGATAAAGAGACGAATAGTCGCAAAAGAAACACAATGTCTTGCTACAAAAACAAATAACCAGGTCCAGTAATGTACAAACACTGCAAGATAACGATTATCATATTGCGCGGCTT
>OX419342.1:6138495-6148495 GCA_948470475.1 Galaxea fascicularis | reverse complement strand
CGCATTCCAGGCCAATACATCACTTCTCGGGCGCGGCGCACCATGCTTTCACCACCCTGGTGGCCTTGGTGAAGTTTTCTCACCATGGTAGACTGTAATTGCAGGGGAATGATGACCTTATGGGACTTGTACACAACACCATGATACACGGCCAACTCATCCCGACATGGGTAATAATGACGGAGCACTGTTGGAACATGGGACTTGTCCGGCGGCCAACCATGAGCTACAAACTGACAAAGGGCAGACAGCGTACGATCACCTTGTGTTGCCACTCTGATTTCCTCTAAGGTACTTGGTTGTATTTCAGGGGAATCTAGTTCTAGGGACTCGAGCTCTGCTCTGAACAACTCTTGAGCATCCCCTGAGTAACACTGAAACACTTCCTCTTGGGTGCCCGAGGGTGCAGGCTGCTTCAAAGCCGCTCTTGACAAAGTATCGGCCAAGTACATGTACTTGCCCTTCTTATACACCACCGTGAACTTGAATGGCTGAAGCTGAAGCATCATGCGCTGCAAGCGCTTGGGGGCACTTCTCAACGGTTTCTTGAAGATGGTTTCAAGCGGTTGGTGATCTGAATGAACTACAACATCTTGCTTGCCATACAGGTACTGGTAGAACTTAGTGCATGCTACTTTGATGGCCAAACACTCTTTTTCAATAGGAGCATAGTTAATTTCAGTGGCTGACAATGTGGAGCTGGTAAAAGCCACAGGTTGGCCCTCTTGTAACAATGCTCCACCCAAACCTGTGTCGCTGGCATCTACTTGTAAGACACATGGTTTGTTCACATCAAAGTACCTCAACGTCGTGGCATTTGCGATTACACGTTTGGCTTCCTTGAAGGCTTGGTCATGCTGTGAGGACCACGACCAGACTGCATTGACGTGCGTTAGCTCTGTAAGTGGCTTCACAATTTCGGCAAGATTTGGTGTGAACCGTGACAAATAGTTGCACATACCCAGGAAACGCTGAACCCCCTTAACATCTTGTGGTGGGTTCATGTCAACAATGGCTTGGACACGATCAGGATGTGGAGCAACCCCATAGCCACTGAGGAGATGTCCCATCCAGGTAACTTCCTTGACTTTGAATTGAAATTTCTTAGGGTTTAACTTGAGGTTTACTTCTTTGCAGCGCAACATTAAGTTCCATAAGTTCATGTCGTGATCCTTTTCTGCCTCCTCGACAGTTTCTCCACTTCCAAAGACTAAGATGTCATCTGCCTTGTTAACAACACCTTTCAAGCCCTCCAGCACTTCGTGTTGCCTTCGCTGATACTCTTCTGGCCCCAGACTGACACCAAACGGCATACGCAACCAACGGTATCTGCCTATTGGGGTATGCATGGTAGTTAAAAATGATGAACTCTCATCAAGGACAATGTTAGAGAATCCTTTGTACACATCCACACAGGAAAAAATTTTGGCATTGCTCAGCTTTGGCAGTAACTCATCAACAGTTGGAATAGGGTACTTTGGGACCTCAATGGCTTTATTTATGGTTTGACTGGGGTCGATACACACCCGCAGGCTACCATCTGGTTTTTCTCTGTACACACTATTAGAGATCCACGCCGTGGGCTCCGTGACTTTCTTCAAGATACCCTGTTTTTCCATGTCTCGTATTGCCTCTGCTACTTTGGGCTCTTTAGCTACAGGGCACCGATGGGGGTGAGCTTGAACTGGAGTCACATTAGGGTTCATGGAGATGTGCAAAGGCGGGCCCAAAGTTCCTAATCCTGTATGGACATCCTTGAAAACCTCCAAGACAATGCCTTTGGTTAACTTTCCCCAAGGAACAGGCACACGAGGAACACTAAACTGGTTGCCACTACTGACGATAGGTTTCGTTTCGGCACCAACTGCAGCAATACTTTCATCCCCACCGTTAGGGGCGACTGGGTCAATACTACCGGGTGGGTCTGACACACCAGATGTAAGCTCTTGTGCAGTAGTGTTTTGGAGGGTGGAGGCTGTGATGTCCCCGTCAACACTGTCACTGTTCCCCTGGGCACTTGACTGAAGTTGATGCACCATCATATCCTTGCTGTTCTGGGCACTCTGAACTGACAGCGAAGTACTTCCTTTTATCTCAATCAGCCCAAGCTTGACACAGTCAGATCCACTTAAGAGGGGTGGTTGTGATCCCATGATCTTTTTACTCAACAGCTGAAATTCAAGAGGGTAACACTTTCCTTGAGTTTCGCAAACTAACTCAACCTGCCCCACAGGTGTGATGACACCTCCTCCATAGGTGTGCAAAGTAGCGCGAGATGGCTGGATCAGGGAATTGACATCAAATCCTACTGGGCACATACTCCAGAGATCCTCTACTGCCAAGGTATTGGTTGTCGAAGCCGTATCCAACTGGAGTGTTTTCCAAACAAAATGATTTTTAGCTGCGGATAATTTGATCGCGGCAAAGAACTTTTTCCCTTTCTTCACCGAAACAGCTCTTACAGAGTGAATGTCCAAAGTAAACAAGTGATACACGTTTTGTTCACAAGGAGACCCAGATTCATCCACTGCATTCACATTCTGGGGTTTTCTCATGCACTTCCTGGCAACATGCCCTTCCTTGCCACAGTTCCGACACATGTACTTCAACATAACTGCACGACACTTTTCTCTAGGGTGACTAGGCCTGGCTCCACAATAATTGCACTCATTTTGGTACAATCCTTTGCGTTGATTATCACCTGAGGGCTGAGGATTCTTTCCTTTCCAACGAGAGGTTTTATCTGCCCAGTTGACTTGCTCCTGGTCTCCCCGCACTTGTCTCATCAGTCTTTTCGCATCCGTGGAGGATTCATAGTTCTTAGCTATTTCAACGACCGTACGAAACGCTACAATGACTCCTTCCTTGTTCCGATGGCCATTAGTATTCAACTTTCCCTGTAGAGTTTCATCCACTAAACCAGCAATGAACCTGTCACGACAAGCCTGATCCTCAAAGTCCCCATATTCACAATACTTAGCTCGCTCTACTACTCGACATTCCCAGGCACTTATTGATTCTCCTTCAGTTTGAAACATGCGACCCATTTTTGTTCGCTCAGCTTGAACACTCACACTGCCACCAAATCTCTGAATGAGAGCCTGAAGAACTTTAACTGGGTTACTATTATCCGTGACAGATAAACCAAGGGTCTTATTGCTTGGGTTTATTAGTCTCTTCATCCTCGGCGGAAGCGTAGCACGAAGTGTAGACATACACAAATCCGATTTTTTCCACTGAGCTACCCCTGCTTCGCTGCCAGAGTCATATTTGCAGCCATCTTTCGGAACGAACCATCCCATCACCGTACAATAATCAATGTAATCTAAAATAAAACAGTCTAGAGCCTCTCGATCATCTAAACCTTCTTGCATTTGAGGGACCGGAAAACCGACCGGTGTGCCAGCCATTATAACAGCAAACACGACGAACGTGGAAAGAACCCACTTGACAACAAAATGGCGGGAACTTATCGAGCGATTGCAAGCACAGTTCGATGTCATGCAGTCTAACCTGGACAACTAAAACTCACAGTAAACTTCAGGCGAAGATTCGTCTTCTTCTGACACCATGTTGACCAGCAGGTACCGGTATAAACAGGAACAAACAACTCGACTAACACAACGAGCATATACTTTACTTAGGCTGTCGGCCATGCTTCTTTACACACTTCACACTCGCATGCGCAACACTGCTGACCGTACAGCAGGCCTACCAACATATCGATCCTAACGATGGTGATTGTGATTTGTTAAGTGGTTCGAAAGACCTTTCTAGTATCTTCGCATTCCTTGAATTTGTCAACACAAGACGCTAAGTAAGCGTTTACTCAGTGATTACTCGCAGGGCCTTACCAATCAATGCAATCGATGATCGACGACAATCGATGGCAATTGATATCAATTAATCGATTGATATTGGTAATCGATGAACAATCGATCGTGTAAAGTTTTGTGATTATCGGTTGTCATCGATTATCAATAGCAATCGATAATCGATAAAAATTGATCAATTAAATAACATCGATTTTCACCGATTACCAATTTCATCGATTACCAATATTAAAAAAGACGTGGATTGTTTTATTGAACAAGCTAATAAATTCCACAGTACCATCAAATTCACGGCAGAAATATCAGAGAACGAGATCACTCTCCTCGATACAGTAGTGTTCAAAGGGGAAAGATTCGAAAACGAATCCATCCTGGACATAAAAACTCACCACAAGCCGACTGAAACCTTTCAATATACACACTTCAAGTCATGCCATCCCCCAGGCGTAAAAAGCGGTTTCATTAAAGGCGAAGCAATGAGATTGCTTAGGACTAACTCTTCGAAAACAACATTTGAAGAGAGCCTTGTGAAATTTAAACAACGCCTGAGAGCACGCGGCTATACAAAAACAATCATAGAAAAGTATCTGTCAGGGGTCAACTTTGCCTATGGACAATCGACTCTAACACAAAACAAAAAAACTAACGCGAGGGTTCTGCCTTTTGTCACTACGTACCACCCAGCAGTTAACAGTCTTAAACAGACAATGATGGAACACTGGGGTCTTATACAAAATCAGCCATCGTTTAAGACAATTTATTTGAAACCTCCGATAATATCATACAAAAGAGGTAAATCTCTTTGAGACATGCTTGTTAGGGCAAAAATATAATCTAAGGCTCTAATGCGAGGCGACCACAAAAGCCGCATCAGGAGTCCGCGCAGGCCTGTCACTCATTTCCTCTCTAATCTCTATACTGTGAAACCACAAGCGGAAATTAACAAATGTGTGCCGCTCAGGCTGGTATCATCAAGAATCTTTTTACCCGCGCTAGTTTAATTCCCGTCATTCATGAGGTTGTACTTATCACTTCAGACTTTGCAATAAACAAAACAAATAGCTGGCAAATAGTTGCAAGATTTTATTCACGTGTCATATTACTGATATATTGTGTCATATTTCACAGTTTATAGTGCTTTTTATAAAGCAATACAACGTTGAATACAATAATCTGAACAAAACCAGAAGCTCAGTATGTCTCATGAGAAATTCCTGGGAACAAGATTGCCGCTTCCGCTTCTTGTCTTTCTTCGTCGCCCTTGTAACACAGTAAATCACTCTTGGGAATCCCACGCGGTTACCTTGGATAATTTCATCTCTCAGTGTGTACACAGGGATCTGAAAAAGAAGAAAAATGTTGAAGGCTTAACTGAGTTTCAACGACGACTATTGTCTGTATTGTGCAGCTGAATATTGCGTGAACCACAGCAGCCAGGAACACTAAGAACTGCTGTTTACTAATTTGTGTCACGATGAACAAATGTATCTCATCTCAAACATTGCAACTAAACATTAGAAAATAATATTCGCGCTGCGTATATACTCTCACAAAATAGCAGAATTTATTTTGAACGGTAATCGATGTCAATCGGTGTAGTTCACAACTACTTTTCTGTGATTATCGATTGTCCATCGATTGGCCGATGCCAATTAACTAACCGTAATCGATTACCAGCGTTTGATCGATTGATTTTCCGATCATCGATTTCATCGATTGGTAACGCCCTGTTACTGGGAATACCTCGTGGCCAAGCAGACGCAAGAAGTAGACGCACGCATAGGGCCTCTCCATATCCGTTCATATGAGCCCGGTTAAACGTTAACCGGGCTGGCTCGGCTACCGAGATCAAATTGGTTTCCGTTCAGTAGCGACTTTAAGCCCGCTTTCCGAGATGAAACATGAAACAGTTTCTTAGTTCTCTACTCGGCTCCGAGCGGTTTTTCTCCGGGTAATCCGGTTTTCCCCTCCCCTCAAAAACCAACATTTGATTTGACTCGAGTTTGATTGAGATCCCGGTTGGAAAAATCGAGATCTCAGGAACCGAGCCAGATCACCCGTTTATGTGAACACGTCGAGATTTTGGGATCAAGGGATGTGTCGGCTGCCAAAAGAAAAAACAAGAAATCGATACCAGCGATAGAGTCTAGGCCTCCTGCTGACGATAACTCAGTGGAGGAAAGTTGCTTAGCATTGTTTGTGGGCCAATCGAAATTTTCCTTTGCTGGTATAACGAGAGCGGGAAATTCTAACGCTTCCTTTACAACAAAGATTGCATTCCCTTTTTTCTCGTCCCTACCCCATTCTCGAGGGTCCAACATACAGCGGATTCAGGTTGAGCGTTTAATGACGTCGGTTACCGCGTTCGTTATCACGGTTGATTGGTTGCGTTGTGAGGCAAATTGTCAGACGTTGTTAGGCGGGGATGATAGCGTTCTGTCTTTTGACAGAACGCTATCATCCCCGCGGTAACTGGCGTCATTAAACGCTCAACCTGAATCCGCTGTAGGTTTGGCGGAATGCGGGATGAGAGCGAAAATGGAGGCAGGATGTGGGATGCAAAAAATTTTAAGGGGCGGGATGCGGGATAAAAATACTTCGGCGGTCGTGGGATTTGGTCATTTTGACAGGCGGGATGCGGGATAGGTAAAATTTTCTACCAGCTTTGTTTGTTTGTTTGGTTTTTTTTTTGGTTTTTTTTGTTTGTTTGTTTGTTTCTTTTTTGTCGTTATAGAGGAGCTTATGTTACACCCACAGGGTTCAAGCAAAAGGCAAAATGCATTTTTCTACAAAACTCTCCCAGCGTGGGAGCGGCTGGTCTATTTTGCAAGTTACATTCCACAGGCCAAAGTACAGGTCACCGCGCTATTTATCGGGGGCACCCAACGAGCCAAATCAACTAAAACCAGTAGAAACGCATTTTTAAGTACCTTGTGGTGTTGGAAGCCTGTTTAAAGTGATGTTTCCATCAGCTAGACGAATTTGATCTGTTCGGATTCCTTAGCTAAAACTTTAATTGCCCGAAAATTTTAGGGAACAAAATCTTTCTTTTAAGAAACTGCTACAGCTTTTGATCCCTTTATCGATAATTAGTAGCCACAACTCAGCTAGGTTCCAAATAGTCTCCTTTGCAGACGCTCTTTTGCTCGTCACGCAATCTTTCCTCCCCAACGCAAGGAGGTTCCAAATACCCTGAGTGGATGATAATAATAATAATAACTTTATTTAAGTCTCAAATCTTTCTAGCTGAGCACAGATGCTCTACTAATTGGGGAGACTGTAAATCAACTCAAATCAAATCAATTGGAGTTTTCGTTCGCGGCTTTGGTGTCTCACCTATACAAAGCGCCGCGCAAACGGTTTCAACATGTATGCTGTGTTAGCCTGAGTATCAGGCGTTTCTAGGGTGGGGAAGGCAAAAAGAGCGAGAAGGAAGAAACACCTGACACAAACAGCTTCTCAGAAGCCTTCCATCCCCACACAGCGCGTGTTATAATTAGCCAATCAAAATCAATCCGGTAACTGTCATGTGTCACGAGAGTAAACTTCAATATGGCGTTTGTAATAACCCCTGCGCTGGAAGCTTAACTTCCGGTTGACTCACGTGACGTTTCTTATTGTCTTTTGACCAATTAGCGTAACATCCAGAATCTGGATGTTAGACACAAGCGAATCAATGGCTTTGTGTCAGGCCCTTCTCCTCTTCCTTCCCCTCGTCCCCGCTTCCCCGATAGGGCCTGATACTCAGGCTAATGCTGTGTACAATATAATAGCTATGTAAGTCAACAATTTCCTAACCACTTAGACGTTACGCGGAGAACTGCGTCTCTAACCAGGCGGGATCAGGATAGAAATTCTGAGTAGGACTGGATGGAGCCAAAAATAGCACCGGAATGCGGGATTGAGAAAGCCTATGTTGGACCCTCATTCTCTTCTTTGTTTTTGTGCTCGCTCCAGTCCTGGCACATTGTTAAGGGCTTGCGTCATCGATTATCCAGAAAGGGACTGCAAACTGGCAGTTAGCCCTAAAGATCTTCGATTTTCCTGAATTCTTAAAACTAAAATATCGGACTGCCGGTCATTAAGTGTTCTGAAAACCTTGACAAGCTGCCGGTGATTTAGCCACAGCGTAATCCGCAAACTCCTGATTCTCCTGACAATTTATTGACCGTCAAATGCCGGATCGATCTCCGCCTAGTGGCGACTGGTTAGACGTTAAAAAGTCATCAGTTGTTACGTGTAAAGGCCACGTTTCAGTCGGCGGATCGATCCCTGCCAGCGTTAACATTTTTACACTTGATTAACGACTGATGACTTTCCAACGTCTAACCAGCCGCCATGCACTAGCGATTTTAGTCATACTTTCAAAATCCATGATATTTTATTTCCAAAACAGAGTCGTGTAAATTGTCAGTGGTTGCTTATAACTTAATGCCACTTTCAAATTGAATCCATGACAAGTGTTTTACTGTTTCTTAAATTTTGAAGCCTTAACCGATCATAAATGCAAGCTATAACATAAACTTGGTGCATTCCAATCCAACAAGGTCACAAACATGCACCGAACTCAGAAACGCCGTAAAAGAAGAAACGGGAAATGCAAGTAGGATGTGCAGTGGTTAGTGGTTATAGACTTGCATGCTGTGGTAAAAGTCCTAGTGCAAAAGACTAAAAATTTTGTTGTTCGTTACTAGATTTCTTCGAATTTGAACTAATGGCTTTCCCTTTGGTTATTGTACTCCTCCTTACCACTGCAGCCTTCGTTGACTCTGCCGCCAATAAAACCGACTGTGACGGAGTGGTAAACAACAGTTCGTGTACACAGTATTCATGTGCGGCATCCCCTTGCACGATGCTGTGTGGGTTAATGCGCCCGTACGACACTTGTGAGCAGTCTTGTGTTAGTAGCAGATGCGATGGCGTTAAATGCCGTTCGTCGGAAAGCTGCACGCAAACATGCCTGCAAACCACTTGTGGAGCCATGACCTGCGACGCCAAAAAATGCACCCAGTCATGCTTAAGAGCTAACTGCAGCAGTCAGACCTGTCCGGAGACCGTAAAAACCTGCATCCAGACCTCAGCCAGTGAGATGACTTGTAACGCGGATTCTTGCACCCAGAATTGTATTAAGGGAGAATGTCGCATGACTTGCCCAGTTGGAGGAAGCAAGTGTAACCAGGTGGCTCACGAGGGGGTCAGGGCTTTAATGAGATGTGATAGGGGTGTGTGTCAGCAGTTTTGTCAGTCAAAGAGATGCAACATGAGTTGTTCTTCGAGTGCAACGGCGGGACACTGCCAGCAGGTGTGCAACAATGACGAGTGTAAAACCATGGCCTGCGATGCAACCAACTGCACTCAGGTGACAAATGCTGGGAACATAACATTGCGTTGTGATGGCGAAGTCTGCGAGCAGGTTTGTCGTGGTGGAGACAGCAAAATGGTCTGTCCCAGCGGGGTGAAGAAGTGCTCCCAGATAGCAAACAATAAAAACATAACCATGCGCTGTTATGGAGAGAAGTGTGAGCAAGCCTGTCTAGAACGAGACTGTAACATGTTATGCTCCACCAATGCAACTACTGGACAATGCTTACAGTCGTGCAATCATAAACAGTGCGAAACTATGGTTTGTAATGCAACGAACTGCACTCAGATGACACATGGTGGAAACACAGCATTACTATGTGGCGGGGACGTCTGCGAGCAAATATCTTTTGGCGGAGACAGCAACATGGTCTGCCCCATTGGAGTAAAGAAGTGCATCCAGATAGCATACGGTAACAACAGTTTCATGCAATGTGATGCAGAGGTCTGCCAGCAAGTTAGCAATGGTGAAGATGCCAACATGGCCTGCTCCCTCGGGGTGAAACTGTGCGAGCAGGTAGCATCCGATGAAAACACAACTATGCGCTGTGATGGAGAGAAATGTCAGCAGCGCTGTGGCGAACGAGCTTGCAGCATGATATGTTCCGCAAGTACCAAGGAATGTCAGCAAACCTGCCTCAGTGGGGACTGCACTTTTAAGTGTGATGCTGAAAAGTGCGAGCGGCACGTGCAGCCCACTGCTATTGCTACCACCAAACCTGATACTGTGGAGACCACAAAACGTAACACAAAGAGCAGTAGAGCTGCCCTGCAAATGGCTTCGTCGGTCATAGAATCTTTAATGT
>OX419342.1:6115995-6130995 GCA_948470475.1 Galaxea fascicularis | reverse complement strand
ACTCTCCGATGTTAGGCCCCGAAAAGGTATTAGCTAGTGATGGGCACTTCAGCTGAGCAAATAGCAGAGTACTCCGCTTTCAATGATGGTTTGATTTCATCTCTTCGCAGCTGGGCTAACTGTGTCCCAGCATTGCAATGGTGTCAACTTTTTTAGCCATTATTTTGTTGTTTCCTAGACCAGTCGGATTTTGAATAAGCACATTGGTCGTTTCTAACGTCGCAAAAGTTATTTTGCGGATAACCTGCTGCAAATTTGAGATCTTCAAGTCGGTTTTCTTTTTCTTGGCATTTAATTGGCTCCATATCTCGGGGTTGACTTTTATATCCTTTATGTCAGAACAGTTCTGAGGCTGTTTATATTTGTCTGAGAAACTTTTAGTTTTGTCAGAAGACAGCTTCTTACCCCATCGTCTTAGAGCAATATCAGCCAGCTCTTGCTGGATTTTGTCGCGGGTGGCGTCATCATCGTCAAGGCAGTTTGCAAAGTCTTGGAGGAGCTGTGTCTCCTTGGTGGGTATTTCCCGCTCTTTTTGGTCGGTGGCCCTTGAGCACTCGGTGAGCATTTTAATGTCATCTGCGTCGTCCAGATCATCTGTTACGGGACAGATTTTATATAACAGGCACACCGCAGGGTTTAGTAGTTAACGGCTTTATTCTTGAGTAACTGGCTTCGTCGAGAGTGATAGCACAACTAACTCAACCTTACAGAACATGGTCTATTTATGCTAAACGATTAAGTTAATTGGTTTTTACAAAGGTAAATAGCATTCATATGTAGAAAGTAGGTGTTTCCAGGTGATCGAAGTCAGAAAATTAAAAGAATTGAAATTAATTGAGCTGAGTTCAACAGTCCGTGCAAAAATTTGCAAAACGTAAAATATCTTGAAGGCTTAATTCTTATACCACAATTGAAATCGCTAGTCTGAAAGTAATCAAATTTTGCTAGGATTCTGTCGAAACAGATTTTAGTTTAAAGTTGAAAAGGTAAGTAAAATTTAGCTGTAAATGGTTCAGCTGAGAACAAAGAACTCAAAAGGTGTTAGGACGCGTGGCTAAGCTAGATTTTAATGAGGTAAGCAGAACCGATTAGTATGCGAGTTCTGCTGCGAAGGTGTGAGCGATAGTGCGCCCTGAATAAACAAGGTTCGTTTTGGAAATTTCTTATTTTCTAATTGACGGCGGACTGACACCTTTGAAAGAGCACGAGTTTCTCAGCACGCTGAGAACACCAAGCGGAGCAACTACAGAATGCAGGGCCACTTTTAAACATTCACCAAACGAGCCGGCTCGTTTGGCTCGGCAGTGGATGAAAGAACGAGGAATAATTGTATGAGCATTAAGTGTGGTGTTCATATATTTAGTGGCTCGTTTGGCCCGTTTGGCTCGGCAGTGGATAAAAGAACGAGGAATAATTGTATGAACATAAGTGTGGTGTTCATATATTTAGTGGCTCGTTTGGCTCGTTTGGCTCGGCAGTGGAAACATTTCTATGTGGTTCATAGATTTAGCGGCTCGTTTGGCGCGGTTGGCTCGGCAGTGGAACGTCAGCGGAAAGAGCAAACGAACCAAACGAGCCGGCTCGTTTGGTGCATGGTTAAAAGTGGCCCTGTATTCTGTAGTTTAGCGCAGTTGAGCGCACCAAGGGAACCGTTTACTTAATTTAAACAAGGCTACATCGTTACGTCCTGGATATCAATCTTCATTTCACTGACAAAATTTATGAATATCAAGAGTCACTAAATGAATGAAATATCAGGAATGATAAAATCTTAAGAGTGTGTGTTTACACATCACTAGCGTGAAGACTAATATTATCATCCGAGAGACTAGTATGACGCCGTCGTTTGCCCGACTTGTGAGAGTTCTCTTCAGGCTCAGAGTCTGAATTATCCGATACAGCGGATGTTGACTGCCTCTTTAAGCCCTGTGGGCGTTCGTCAGGGGCAGGCTTTTTGCATAATTTAGCTAAAAGACTAGCCATTTTCCCCATGTTGTTATTTATGTTATCTAGCGATAACGCAAGATCTCGGTTAGAGAGATTAGGTGGATCTTCCATGCTTGGAGAGCTGTCGGAGGTGCCGTGCACATCTCCCGACGTTGCTATGTTTTCATCAGACATTTTGGGAAGGAATCGCTCGAGCTGTCAGAAGAAAAAATCTGGTAAGTTTTAAAATTTAGACTTACTTTCCTTTCCAGGTGTGTAAAAGGTGGAAAAACCCGGCGATGGTGCAGATTTATAAAGATTTAGAATTGAAAATACTCACAACGTGATACATGTACTGTCAGCGAAACGCAAAGCACACTGATCGGCAACGCGCATGCGCTTCTCATGTGACTCCGTAGTGCCGTAGACTGATGACAAGGTAGAATTACCATTACTGTTTGCGGTTTATTTTTTTCGCGTGTGATTGGCTTTTACTTGAAACACAACCATAAATATTTCTAGCGTTCACGGTTTTCGGATCTTGAATGGCATGGCATAACTTTTCGATATGACGCACATCTGTATCTTTGAACGTCATAGCTGCATTTCAATTTCGGATTTCCGCTAAGAAGGTTAGTTTTGTGGCATATTCTGCGTTTGCTTTCGCCTTCAAACTTAGCCCAGACTGAAGGATAAACCTAGATGTAAGTAGGAAGTGGACTGGTTTATGTCACTAGCTACATAATGGAGGCTTTCTTCAAGGAAAGTGCCTAGCTCTTATTAGGAGGTTTGCCTTTGTTTAGAACGTGCCATTTACGTTGATTTCAAGAGCGAAGCTTTGAGTTTTGTTATCTTTATCTTTATTGTTTTTTCACACCTTACAAAGTGAATAATAAGTGGGCCAAAGCCAGGGGCTTAAATGGCTTTTCGTCAGAGACATAGACTATTTTACAGAGAACAGTAGACTTGTTTCAATTTTTCGGCGAGATTGAATTCTAATCTGCACGCCGTGGATGAATGAGCGGCAGTCAAGGATTTCAGAATACTAAAATAACCTGCCATAAGATCTATCTTTTGACAAAGACTGAAAATTTGAAAAACTCATCTGATCCGGCTTAACTATGGCATTTTCGTTTTGGTGTATTTAGTGATTCAGACGACCTTAATAGTTTTTTAATACGGTTTACTGTAAGAATCCGAAAACTGTGAACACTAGAAATATTTACCGAATGTAATTGTGTTCCAAGTAAAAAACCGATCACGCGCGAGAAAACTAAACTGCAAACTGTAATGGCAATTAGAATGTGGTTTCTTGTCTGATTGGTTGCTGCACATTGGGACATGTCAAAATCAAATCAAAGTGTTCACGGTTTTTGGATTTGCGCAGTAATATTTGGCCAGTCAAGGTAACAGACCGGCATTGCGATTTGTTTGATAATTTCACGGCTGTCACCGAACTTATCGATCTTGGTCGTGACGTGTTAAGTCTCTTCGCGTTCCATGAATTTGTCAAAAGCGTTTACTCGGAATACCTTGTGGCCCTGATGTGGCGATAAACTGGCACTAGATAAGCAGGTCCTACGCAAGAAGTGAGACGGACGCGGTTAAGGTTTAGAAGCAAAATACCAGGCCGTAAGTTACGGCCTGGTATTTTGAATCTCGACTGACCCCTTCTAAAATTCACTGGAAATTATAATATAATAAACGAACCTATCAAGGCCGACTTGAACCAATGGAGAAATTATTCAGTTAAGACGAGATTTCCGCGTCACGTAATCGAGAGCGAATAATCTAATTGTTTTAGTATAAATCTACTAGTCTACTACTACTACTACTAAACTAAACAAGTAAATTATTATAATTCTCCCCGCAGACACTTTGAAAACACGAAGAAGCGGCCGCCATTTTGTTGAGAAACGCCACTCACTTTCACAGAATAGATAGCAAGCCAATCAGAGACCTGCATTCGTGATAAGAACGCTAGCTATAGAAGGTTTGTATTAAAAGCAGATGATGAACACGAATTATCCAGAGAGTTCGTCTGGACGGATAATCCGTCTGTTTGCCCGTATTTATACGCAGACGAATTATCAGACGAACTATCGTTCTTTGCCCAAGTTCGTCCCAGACGGATGATCCGTCTCTAGTATAAATCGGGCCATTCTCCTTCAACAGCAAAAAAATACACCGTTCAATGTTCACGTGATCACGTGTGTTAACCGCGTGATCTGTCCACGAGCAAAAAAAAATGTTTAAAATATGTAACGCTAATCTAAATGTCACACAACGAACAACAAATAATCCGCGACAGTCTCGTCCCTACCCCATTCTCTTCTTCTTCTTCTTTTTTGAGCTCGCTCCAGTCTTGGCACATTGTTAAGGGTTTGCGTTATCGATTGTCCAGAAAGGGATTACTAACTGGCGGTTGGCCCTGAAGATCTTCGATTTTCCTGAATTTGTAAAATAAAATATAGGACTGCCGGTCATTAAGTGTTCTGAAAACCATGACCAGCTGCCGGTCATTTAGCCATAGCGTAATCCGCAAACTCCTGATTCTCCGGACAATTTATAGACCGTCAAATGCCGGATCCATCTCCGGCCAGTGGCGACTGGTTAGACCCTGAAAAGGCCACGTTTCAGGTCTCCAACGTTAGTACTGCCGGAGATCGATCGCCAGTATTAACATTGGACAACTGAAACATGGCCTTTACACTTGACTAACGACTGATGGTTCAACGTCTAACCAGTCGCCACTAGCGATTTTTGTCATACTTTCAAAATACATGATATTTTATTTCCCAAACAGAGTCGTGAAAATTGTGAGTGGTTACTTGTAACTTAATACCGTTTTCAAGTTGCATTCATGACCAAGTGTATAAATGCACGCTGTAACATAAACCTTGTCTCATTCCAATCCAACAAGGTCACAAAACACGCATCGAACTCAGAAACGCCGTAAAAGAAGAAACGGGAAATGCAAATAGGATGCACAGTGGTTAGAGTTATAGACTTGCATGCTGTGGTAAAAGTTCTAATGCAAAGGGATGTAAAAATAATAAGGCTTCTTTAACCAAAATTTTGTTGTTCGTTACTAGATTTCTTCGAATTTGAACTAATGGCTTTCCCTTTGGTTATTGTACTCCTCCTTACCACTGCAGCCTTCGTTGACTCTGCCGCCAATAAAACCAACTGTGACGGAGTGGTAAACAACAGTTTGTGTACACAGTCAGATTCATGTGCGGCATCTCCTTGTACGATGCTGTGTGGGTTAATTCGCCCGTACGACACTTGTCAGCAGTCTTGTATTAGAAGCAAATGCGATGGCGTTAAATGCCGTTCGTCGGAAAGCTGCACGCAAACATGCTCGCAAACCACTTGTGGAGCCATGACCTGCGATGCCAAAAAATGCACCCAGGGATGCACAAGAGCTAACTGCAGCAGTCAGACCTGTCCGGAGACCGTAAAAACCTGCACCCAGATCTCAGCCAGTGAGATGACTTGTAACGCAGATGTTTGCAACCAGATTTGTTCTCAGCTGGGTGAATGTCGCATGACTTGCCCGGTTGGAGGAAGCGAGTGTAACCAGGTGGCTCGCGAGGGGGTCAGGGCTTCAATGAGATGTGACAGGGGTGTGTGTCAGCAGGTTTGTCGGTCAAAGAGATGCAACATGAGTTGTTCGTCGAGTGCAACGGCGGGACACTGTCAGCAGGTGTGCAACAACAACGAGTGTAAAACAATGGCCTGCGATGCAACCAACTGCACTCAGGTGACAAATGCTGGAAACATAACATTGCGTTGTGATGGCGAAGTCTGTGAGCAGGTTTGTCGTGGTGGAGACAGCAAAATGGTCTGCCCCATTGGAGTAAAGAAGTGCACCCAGACAGCATTTGGTAACAACACTGCCATGCAATGTGATGCAGGGGTCTGCCAACAAGTATCGTGAAGATACGAACATGGTCTGCTCCCTCGGGGTGAAACTGTGCGAGCAGATAGCATCCGATAAAAACACAACTATGCGCTGTGATGGAGAGAAATGTCAGCAGCGCTGTGGCAAACCAGCGTGTAGCATGATATGTTCTGCAAATACCAAGGAATGTCAGCAGATCTGCCTCAGTGGTGACTGCGCTTTCAAGTGTGATGCTGAAAAGTGTGAGCGGTACGTGCAGCCCACCACTATTGTGGAGATCACAAAACGTAACACAAAGAGCAGTAGAGCTGCCCTGCAAATGGCTTCGTCAGTCATAGAATCTGTAATGGTTACATTCTTTTTGATTATCTAAACGTATACCAAAAAGTCCAACATTTTTCTATAGCTACAGGAAGATTTTGCGTTTTTCATTTCTTGTAAAAGCCGGAGCAAGAATGTGTTATGATCGTCCTGCCACTAGAGGCTGAACGATCAATTAACTACAGAGTGTGAGTCAGAGTGGTAATCAGAAGCGCCAAGCGATATGATCTAGTGAAAATGAAACCGACGCAGTTAGAAGCAAATTACCGATTCCGCTTATGACTCCATCGCTTCCGGCTCCGACAGTATAGTCTTCGCTGGATCACAAGCGACGGAGTCAAAAGCGGAGTCGAAAGAAAATGGAAACGCCCGAGCTGCCATTCTTCCAAAGTCGTAAAAAGTCGTTGCCTGATTTAAAACACTTGAGTGGAACTACTTAAAAAATCAAAGCACACACGATTATGTAGTCTTTGTAGGGTCAATATTAACTATAACATTTCCTGGCAAAGTAAAAGAATTTCTTCTTAAAACTCAATCTAGTAAGTAAAATTATGCCAACGTCACTGCTTATATATATGCGTATTTTTGTCTTAGTTTTTAATGTGTGTATCTGTTGTTTGTTTGTTGTAGTTGTTGTTGTTGTTGTAGTTGCTACAATTTGTAATACATATCAGTATATTTAGGCAAACCTGAAAGTGGAGCTTCACAGTTATTTCCTTAATATTAGCATTTACAGATAAACTAATATGGCAATGCCACAGGACTCGAGCCATGACTCCATTAAAGACTTCTCTATGTTGTGATTATATGCACTTGATCAATACATTGGAATGAGAAGTCGCTTAAATCATGTGGTATTTTGTTGAAATGTACTGCTACCTCACAAGTCTTTTTATTAGTGACCATAGCAGACTTATGGTTGCGAAATCTAATTCTAAAATCAGACGTTGTTGTAGAACCAATGTATTGCAGGCGACATTTCTTACACGAAGCCAAATAAATAATGTTCTTAGAATCACAAGAAAGTTTTGATCGTATCCTGTAACTCTTGCCTGTTTGAAAACATAGAAAGGAATTTGATTCAACCAAGAAGTTGCGACAGAGATCGCATCTTGTTCTTTTACATTTAAAACAACCGTTGGCCTCAAAAGATTCTTCGCGCTCGGTGTTGGGGCCATAACGAGATGGCGCCAACAATTCCTTAAGGTTTTTAGATCTGCGAAAAGATGCTATGATGGAATTTGGAGGAAAAGGCTCTTTTAATTTAGGGTTGGATTCCAAAATAACTCGGTGTTTTCTAATGATGCGACCTACATATAAATAATTTGTGCCCTATCTCGGCATGGTTTCAGGGGCTTTGATTGGGAATTTTGTTTTAACTCTCGCCCTTTTATTTTTAACGCTGGTTCCTTGGCACTTCCAGTGGACTCGACAGCTTTATCTTTTCTTCTTTATTTCATTTCATCTGTATGCAGCTTGTATTCGTTTATTTTACCTTTCATTTTGTTTTTCCAGTAGATTTATATCGTCTTGTTATAGTTTCACGCGTAGTAATTACCGATTGTTCATCACTTGTTAATTTTCTGCTGTTATGTGTTATCACGCCCTGTTATGTAATCATCTTTGTAATGTTTTGTCATCTTTTATGCTGTAAACTTATTTAAGGAAATTGTAATTTTCACTTGCACTGAAACTGATGAAGGTCACTGACCGAAACGTCTTTTTATAAAACATTGTATCTTTTTAATATTTTTTAGTGTATATATTTTCTTTCGCTCGAAGTTGTCCGTCCTCGTTTTCCATACTAGTTTTAAATTTACTTCTCGAGATTTGGACTGTGAATCCCTTCGGATCCTTCTGGCGCAGAAGCATCTCTGTTGGCTCGAAGCATTTAAATTTGTTATATATATATAACTTGCACAAAAGAGGATGGTCTTCCAATAAAAAGCACTTTATTTTAAACCCACTGTTTTGTTGCAGAGCCAAAGCCACATTCAATCAGGTGCAAACGTAGATTTTCGTAGATTTTGGCGTACGATGTATGAAATTGTCGTTTTTGTTGTTGTGCAGGCTGCTCACTTTGCACCTGGCTGGGAAACCAACCAATGTTATCTAGCTGGCTGGGAAATCTCTTGTGTGTCTTGCTGGCAAAAAGGAACAGAAATTTTTTTCCCAGTCAGAATATTGAAAAACACCTGAGAATGCCTTAATAACATTTAGTTTTATTAACTGGGGTATATTAATACTAATTTCAGCACATTGGTCGTTTTGTGCCCCTGGACAGTTTAAGTCAGTCAACAATCACTCCGAATGCAGAGCTTCGAGCAGAAGCCGTCATTTCACACAAAAGTATTGCTTTGCTAAGCAGATACAAATCCTTAGCGGGCCTTGAAGTTTTTCACCGTCACTTTGTCTTACTTCCCATGTCTACCAAGGACGCTTTTTCAATTAAGGATTTTTAGCGGCAAAACCGTTCAGTTTAGCCCATTGACTACCGTGCCAGCCAAAACCGGCCGCACAAGACTCCCATGCTTTAAAACATTGCAGCTTTCTCAATCGCACGAATATTGCCTGAACTGTCAGTTGTGAGCTCGAAATGGAATGTCCTTTAAATTTGGATATCCAATAAACGCAAGAAACGTAGTGATTTTTACCAAATATGTTTTTTTTTTAGTTTGGACAAGAACGAAAATGACCGTTTTTAACGTCAAAGAGAAACGACGAAAATGCCTCTTTTTGCCTTTGTTTTTTAAAGAAATCATAGTCGAAAAATCAAACTTCGACCATCATAACAAAATTCAGTCCTTGTTCTAGCTTAGAAATGACCGTTTTTGTTCATATTCTTCTCCCGAGCGGAGATACAGCTTTTTGTTTCAGTGCATTCAGGCTTTCCCGCCATTTTCAATATCTCAACCGCATTGCATGCTGGGAAATAACGAGAATTATTTACAGTGCCCGTTCCTTCACCCAATAGGCCATTTCCGAGATCGCTTGAGCCTCTATTTCAAAGCGAGTTTAAGTGTGAAGTCTTTGTATTGAAAATGTTTTTTCGCTCATGTGGAACGCTGAACTTATTACTATCACAAAACTTTCGCACTTTGACTCGCTTTGAAATAGAGGCTCAAGCGAACTCGGAAATGGCCCATTCTTTTACATATAAACTAGGTCTACAGCCACTCCGACCTACTACCAAAAATTCGTGCTTCTGGTAATCTTCAGTGCTCACAAATTCCAAAATATGTGGCGGTAGGTCGAGAAATTCGATCACCAATAGTGTGGCGTAAGCCCCGAAAATTCCCTTGACGATAGAAATGGCAAAACAAAGACTAATAACACCGAAACTAACAATGACTGAATACACGCACCCCTTCCCACAATCCCGCAACACACCACCATGAATTACAATAACTAATGTTTATTAAAGTATATATAAAAAAAAAAACACTCGATATTAACAGCATTAACACTTAAGTAAACTAATTCTAAATATTCTATAACAATTAATACAATTAATTACTAAACTATTGCGATTCCTAACCTAAACTTTAAGTAATTTTAAACCTATACAATAATAACAAATTATATACAACAGTTCACAGTTCAGTTTCACTATCCGCGTCTCCTCCTAACCAACACCACACCACACCACACCAACCAATACCACAAACCTCTTCTTCCTCTTTGATTCCAACCTTGTCCCGCGTCTTTTACGTCCTTTTCTTTTTCTTTACAGCTGACGTTTTCTTCTTAGCACAAGGTCTTTGGACGATCCCAATTGCCACACAGCACGTTACTCTTCTCAATCCTTACGCCACCACTGACAAATGTGTTTCGTCAATTGCAAGTTATTTCTTGGCTGGCGCCTACCAATGGCTCTTGATAGTGAATAAAACTTTTCTCTTTCTGGCCACAGGCCCTTCACCTTGTCTCTCTTTTTCTTGCTTTACTCCCTCTACCGACAAAACTGCTACACACAACAACCCACTACAACTGTACAACTTACATTTATATATTTATGGTAATTTTTTCTACAATTAACACTTAAAACAAACGCTATAAAGAAAGTGACTGGAAAGAACACCTGTTACACGCTGAATTGTACAAATTTACATAATTCCTGAAACATACATCTAAACTACACAATACACTAAGAATGTTTAAATATTAAATAGTTAAATGTTACATGAGTTACGTAACAAAGTTACGTAACAATGAACGACAAAAATCCAAACAACACACTAAAACAAAAACTTAAACTAAACGCAAACAACTACTAAATAATTTCGTGACAAATAGTCGAGTCCCAAAGGTACTAAGTGTCTCACTGGCCAAATTCCCAGTTCGTCGGGTAACATGCCAAATTCGATTTGGTCATTTGTCAACTTCAAAAAAAACAGCTGACTTCGATCAGCTCATAACATTAGCCCGCAATATGGTCACGTGATACTGTTCAGTGGAAATGTTGTTTTGACAGGTGTCAATTGATCATAACATGGATGTCCAATATCAAAGATGTCCGCTGTAAACTAGGTGGTCAGCTGGAGTATAACCGCCAGTTGGATTGTCGTCGTCGGTCGCGCCCACGAGCAATACCGCTAGCCAAGATTACCAATAGGGCTCCGCTTGGCGGCTCTTCGGGCCGCCGGAGCTCCACTATAATTACCTTTCCTTGCTAGGAGCCAACTGGAAAACTTTAGTTTGGCCCCTAGATGCCTTCAAATTGTACTAGATTAGCTTTTCGTTTACCGTTTAATAGCTCTCACATTCATTTAAATGTATCGCTAACAGTAGAAAAAAGGTTAAATAAAGATTGTCGTTGTCGTTGTTGTCGTTGTGGTTGTCGTTATTCAATGAAAAACATTCTGTTCCGCTTGACTCGGAAAAAATTTTCAAAAGCAATTTCCTCTTCTTCTGAACATCTTTTGTTAGTCGTTGGTAGATATTACGGTTTTTTCATTTGGCCGTTTTCATGATCGTTATTTTGGTCGTATACTTAGCCCGGCCTGCAAGCGAGCTCCATAGCCACCATAATACAGTTTATAATAATTTCTTTAAGCGAAGTGTTATCTCTGATCAGCAGATTCACAATTTAGAATGTTCAACAGGAATCGACGGAGCGATCGGACAAAGGAGTGAGCGAATGGCAACTGAGCGGCCATTTTCCGAGTTAAAAACTGTGGAAGCCAAAACCCTCGGAACAGGGAAATGTTCTTAAGCTTGCGTGATGTTTGCTATTCTGATCAAGATGATTCTATTTTTTTTTTTTTTTTTTTCAATCCTTAGCCTGTAGTAAATTCAGGAGTGACCGCCATGCAAGTGAAAGCTGTGGTAACGTTTGAGCCACGACGAATGGTGTTTGAAAAGTGAGTTATTTCAGTACAACGAACAGCAAACAAATAAAGATATTTCATAAAACCTGAGCAGCAAAACAACCACCAAATAAACGCGAATGGAACAGGAAAACCAACGTCGAGCAAATGCAAAGAAATTGAATATGCACCAAGCCAGACGTGCTTCTCAACAGCCATAGAAATACGCAGTTTAATTTCATCATATGTCAGTCACCTATATTCGGGAGTGTTGCTGTGCGCTTACACTCGTTCAAGGTGATTGTTAAGTCATTGGAGTACAACTGATTTGAAAACACACTAACCAAATCGGACTCCCGCGGTTATCCGTTTTCGAAGCCCGGGAAATGTCGACCGCTGAGAGGCAGATTGCGAGCAGTTCCTCTTTCTGTCGATCTTCCCAGCGCGAAGCGCGAGCGAGCGGAAATTGGAACGAGCCCGCCCCAATCACTACAAGATAGCTCGCTCGCGCTAGCAAGATCGACAATCAAAAGAAAGGGGAACTGCTCGCAGTGTAGTTGAGAGGCAGCTCAGCTGCAAAAGACTGCATCTACATCTACATCGGTAAAAAAATCGCAAAGACATCACACCAACCTCTAATCCTTAACTCCTACTCCCCAAAATACAAGGAATAGTACAAAATGGAGTGTAAAGATATTCAAGTTAAGGAGTAGAAAAAGGGCTCGTTCAAATGAAATAGTTACAAATGAATCGCTGAGTTTTGAGACGCGAAGGTCGCGGAAGAAATTCAAGATTTAACCCTTTAAAGTCTTAGATCAAAATTCAAATTCAAGTTTTAAAACAATCAAGCAACTTTATCGTGTGATACTGTCCTTAACTTGTTCTATAATGCGTTGATATTATAAGGAGAAATTTGATGCTGATCACTCTTAGGATTTGAGGGGTTAACCGTCGACATCGCGCAAATGTCAGTTATGGATAACGAACTTCGTGGGAGAAATTGGAATTCGTCCCGGTGCTCGGTATCCTCTCAGAACACTCGTCTATACGAGAAGTCGGAGTTTCAAAAGACACTTGCGCGCGTCGGGATAAAATCGAGAATATATTTAAAATACAAAGGTTTTTGAATGAAAATTTGTGAAAGTATTTTGCATGACAAAAGAAGAAAATTATATGCTTCTTTTTATCCTGACGCGCGCACGTGGTTTTTGAAACTCCGACTTCTCGTATTGGATTTCAAATAGGAATTAACGTCAACGGTGCGGATAACAAACATGTTAGGAAGGAGCGGCTGAAGGCGAGTGTACGAAATTCTTTTTGGCCTTTAAATACCCATTTTAAACATAGCCAGTGGGTAGTTCTCGTTATTCCAGTTTCATTGCCAGGTGTTTGACGTTTTGCAATGCTTTAGATATGCGGGGAGCATCTATTGGTATTTTGTATTAAATTAATAGAGAATACATACCTCTTACTACCCGCGTTCGAGGTCCGTAACTTTCTAGTTTGTTCCCGTCACAAGCGCGAAGCGCGCGGGCCATAAATCAACAGGAAAAAAAGAGAGGATCCGCAGCTTACAGTACGAACTGAGAAAACGAGGTCAGTAAAATATTTATTATATCTCTAAGGTTTATCGGGCCGTATGACCAATCACAGAGCGCCTACTAACTGAGAGATATAATAATGAATGACGTATTAGTATTCTTGATCAACTTCCTACAGAATACCAATAGCTACTAGTGGTATTCCTTCAATCAGTTATAGCGTTTGTGTTCACTATAACCATTCAAATGCGCAGAACTTATTTCGATAACTTTATAAATTAAATTGGAATTTATTCAATCATAGCTCACTTGCCCTTGTGCACAATACTCCTTACTTGGTCTACATTACGATGCCGACGTCCTAAGCATGCACTGCTAAAAAAAAGGCACACCGCCACAAAAACTACATTGCATTACGCTCGCACTATTGGAGCTTTGTAAACAATAATGTGACTGCATGTAAAATTTGACGAAAAGGCCACAAAACATTATTCTCTCCTCTCCTCTGAAGGAGTTTTTAAAAAATGCGAAATCAAATTGAACGTTATTAGCTGCTTTACATAAATAAATTATTCACCAATGCCAATTAGCTGATTTAGGATTTAAGCCATCTCTCAAAGTTAGAATTAGGAACAGTGATCATTGAGGTCAAGAAAAAGGAAATTACCTGTCCTGAAAGGTTGTTATAAATGAAATTGCCCTACAAATAATTAACAAAGGCAATTATTAAACTCAAAACAGCGGTGATTTCCATCTGGAGATGCGCACCAGTGCCAGTTTTGGAAGTGGTGGAAGCGGTGGGAGTGGTGGGAGTGGTGGAAACGGTGGAAGCGGTGGATGCCGAAGACGTGGGTGACTCAATCTTAGTGCAGTTACCTCCAGCGCAACTGAGCGTGCAATTTTGAGCAGCGCACTCGTAGAAGCACTCTCCATTACATCTTTGCGTGCATAATCGGACGTCAGATGAGCAAGTCATGTTGCACTTGTGTCCACTGTTGCAAGTCTGGTCACACTCCTGCGAACTGGAGCACGACATCGATTTACCATCTGACTGTTCACAGGTCAAGGTATTCTTGTTACAAGTCATCTCGCCACAGTCACCGCCCCTGCATTGCTGGACGCAGTTCTCGGCTGCACTACAATCAAAGGATTGGCAGACAGCACCGCTAGGACATCGCTGCAAGCAGCTCCGCAAGGAGGTGCCGCAAACCATGGAGGTGCATGTGCTTCCATTGCATTGCTGTTCGCAGCGGTCAAACGACGACATCTTTCCGCATACGATAGAGCACGGTTGTTGGTCGCAGCCAAACTGATTGCACTGACTGCTTCGTGTTTGATCACAAGCGGATTTCTCGCTTGCTGCGTCAACTAAGGTCCCACTGACGGACAACAAAGTAATCAGCAATAGCAATAGTGCCATTCCGGGAAGTCAGCGCAACCTGAATTCTGTGAAGATAAAAACAAACTTTGAATTTCGCTCAACCAAAGTAGTACTGAAAGCGCTGATTTATTAAAATGTGTAGATGAAAACGTTATGAAGATATACAAGTACATAAACAATGATTTAAATTAAAATCGGCGGAAAGAAAAACAGCAAAAGTCATAAAGGAAAAGGGTTGATATCTTAACTTCTGCTATGTTTTGGGGGCAAAACATACTCCTTGTTGATGGCAGGATCATTCGGCCATTTGGCCAGATACTAGGCAAAGGACCCAATGAAAAAGTGGGAGGCTGAGTCTCTCAACAGTCGGCAAGGAATTAATGCTAACAAACTATTGTATCAATAAAGATTTCGACTAGTAGAACGATCAGCGAAATTAAAAGCAAACAACGTTTTGCAGTCTTCGTTACATCAATGTTAAGATATGCAAGATGTCCACCTTGTCAAAAAATCACACGTACATGCATATAATAATAACTATAACAAAATCTTTGAATCTGATTGGCTATCACCGGCTATGATTAGAGCATTAATCATACTCGAATAATTATAGAG
>OX419342.1:6098495-6110995 GCA_948470475.1 Galaxea fascicularis | reverse complement strand
GCAGCTAGGGACTAGCTGGATCTTATAACGACATCAGGAAAATGAGCATAAATTACACATGGCTCAACCACAGTCAGCCCAAGCCCTAAAGTCAGTGTATGTAAGGGACGGACCATTAGAAAAGTGATGGGGGGGGGGGGGGGGGAACCAAAAAAAAATTCATGCAAGGGAAAATGCCAAGAAAAAAAATTCACGCAAAGAAGAAGGTAAAGAAAAAAATTCATGCAGAAGGAAGCTCCAATTGTGACTTTTATTTAATAATTATATAATATTTGCCAGTGTCCTAAAAATAATTCTTATTCAAAATATTCTTGGATTGACATTTTGGAGTGGAGGGCACTACAGAGGGGCTGTGTTGGTGAATGGAGTGTGGCATCATTATGATGGGCTGTGGGAGAGGAATTCCAGAGGGCAGGGACTGCAAAAATGTACAGGGAAGCCGTCCACTCCAAGTGGCTTCCTCCTGCAATTTCTGCGAGGAACGCCGAAGAAACATTCGCCGGTATCGTTCCTTGTTTTCTTACCTTTTGTTGTTTTCATGCTGTTTGGACTAAAACATGCTCGTCGTTTTTGCAAATGCATGTTTTCTATCCAATATTTTATTTTGGATCCTAAAACTCTTCGTTTTCCCTGCTGTCGCTCATTTTTTGGGCAAAGAATTGGTTGAAGAAAAGCCAAGCGAAGTCCGGACGGTTTAATCCTCGGCTCCGCTTTGTTGACATTAGGGACCTTTAGATTTGAGAACGAGTACGAGATCGAGTACGAGAACGAATTTCTAATTTCAAACCAGTCACATACCCTGAAACCTCACTCTTCCTTGTTACTTATCAGTATATCTTGAGAGTGTAGAAATAAGATTGGTGTCACTAGTGATCATCTAAGGCTAAGTCTACACTATACCGGATAGATTATCATGTCGTCATGAAAAATCAAACTACGGCCTGGTATAAACAGAAACGGCCCGAAACTGGAACAAGTCGAGACGATTCACTTTAAAGATCGAGGCGGCGCAGCTTCGCTCCGTTACAGAAAACGCCCCGAAATAAGCGTTTTATGTGTATGTGAACAAAAGCCCTATCCGATATGGTTTTCGTGCCGGCCCAAGAGCTATACACTATAGTGTAGACATAGCCTAAAGCACGCGAACAGGATTTTAAAAGTTGTACTCGTACAGTCGTAAAAACCCGCATACAAGAATGACCGATGTGGATTAAGAACTCCCAGGCTGAAATTTGGTAAAAAAAAAAAAGAAGCATATATATAAGAACAGTCTATTCAGCCTGAAAATTGAAAATTGTTCTTATATATAAAAACTCTTCCCTTTTCAGTTTAATAGAACAAACAGTGTCTATAGCTTTACTGTGCCGTATTGCACTAAGATCTCTGTATAAATGCTAGTAATTTCACTTGCTGTGTATAGCAAATGTACAACAACTGTATTTGGAATTAAAAGTCTTATAATTACATGAAAAATTAATATACAATAAAATGAATGTCACCATTTGTCAAAGTGTCAGTCACGTCCTTAATTTACAACAGACAGGGCAATGATAAGGAGAAAACACAAAAACATGCAATATGTATGCAGTTCTATCGTCTTTGTTTTAGAGGTAAAAACTTAAGAACACTTAAGAACACTTTCAGGCTGATTTCACCTAAAATACCCGATATATAAGAACCCAATCAGCCTGAACCCCGAAGAGAGCGAATGGGTGTTCTTGTATGCGGGTTTTTACCGTACTCGATCTGGTACTCAAATCTAAAAGTCCCTATTATTGGAAACTCGCAAAGAGCAATCTGAACAACTCATTGCCAAACGTAAACACGATTTTTAACAGCTGCAGCATTGGGAATGCCGCCAATATGTTGTCCCTCAACAGCAATTCTCGCTGTTAGTTTAAAAATCACAGACTTTCAAGGCTATTGCAGTAAAAACTTCGTCCTTTGTTCAATGTTTACGGCTGAAAAATGTTTTTCAGGAATCCTGAATCAAATGTTATCATTAACAGTGGTGTAAAAAATAACAACACCCACGACTTGAAGTCAAAGTTTGTTGTTTGCAATGTTTGTAATTGATCGAATTCAAAAATAAATCATTCTCAACATCACTAGATAATTCCAAAGGATCTTGATGTCAGCAGGCAAGTCAAAATTTTAAAGAAAACGACAACACTCTTAAATTTGCAAAACATGTTTCGACAGAAACTTCTGTCATCTTCAGTTGATAGATTCAAGAGAAAAACCTTCTTTGAATCAACAACTGCATCACGTAAATCTGAAATTATCCTTTTAATTTTCACATTGCCACGTTTTATGTACATTCCGTTGTTACTATGCTATTAGCATTTTTCCTACTTATAAATTCAACTTCTAACGCTTTGTAAATCTATCAACTGAAGATGACAGAAGTTTCTGTCGAAACATGTTTTGCAAATTTAAGAGTGTTGTCGTTTTCTTTAAAATTTTCACTAGATAATTGCAGTTGATCACCTAAGTTGATTCATGGCTATGCTCGATCAGTCTGTCGCAGTTACTTTTCTCAAGGAAAAGTAAAGTCGATTTCGCTCAACGTTTTTCGATGTTATTGTAAAAAGGACATCGACGGCACTTTCTATCGTCTTTACTGTAATAGATCACAAGAATGACACCATTAACATGTTCAAAGTACTTTTGTTCTTTTATGGGCGGTGTCGAAGAGTGCTCACTTTGGGGTTTTATTGTAAAATATTTGTTTTGATAGATTAAAATGTCACCGATAGATGTTAGAATTTGTGAGCGAAAGCACATAACCGGTATAGTAAGACACTAGAGCTGATAACCTAGTTTAGTGAAATTTACCACTTGTATTGAAATGTAATTATAGTCCGTATAGTTCCTGAGCCACAAAGGCCGATGATATTTCGAAAATCTACGTTTGCACTTGATTGAAGGGTGGCTTTGGCTCTGCAGCAAAACAGTAAAAAAAACAACAAACAAACAAAAACAATGCAGTACCCTCAGTCAAGTTTACACACGAAATCTCTGCACATTTAGTGAATTTCCTTGATACTACCGTCCTAAAGGATAATCAAAGCAACATCAGTGCAGATGTTTATCAGAAACCAACTTATACACATCCATATATATCTCCATTGGACATCAGCACATCCACCTCATCTGAAACAGAGCATGCCATACAGTCAAGCCTTGAGGTTTAGGCGAAAATGCTCCTCAACAGATACATTGAAGAAATGAATCATGGAATATTCGGATTTCTTTGTAGCGTATGGTTATGCACAGCACAAGGTTCTCCACGAAATGCAGAAAGTGCTTACATTGACTCAAGAGGAATGTTTACAGACCAAAGAACGGGAACCAACAGACCGAATTCCTCTGTTCACTACATTCAACCCCCACACCATATTCATTACAGAAATTGCTTAACGAAATTGGAACTTTCTCCAATCAAAAGAAAGACTATCGCTCATATTCAAAAAACCACCTTTAATCGCCTACCGATGACCGGAAAGTCTACGAGACAGACTTGTGCGTTCATGATTTGTAAGTGAAACACCTCACAATCTGATACCAAAGGGATGTAGTGCACGCGAGCGAACGAACGAAGTGTAGTTGGTGCAAAAAGATCAACCAGACCACAACTTTCACAAGTCCCAACAACAAGAAGACTTTTACCATATTTCATGCAGTGGACTGCCATTCGTCATGGATCATTTACATAATCGAGTGCAACATTTGCAAACTCCAATTTTCACTTTTGACAATGTATTATACCTTATCAAAAATGAAACAGCATTTAACCTACGGTTAAACAATGACAGAAACCATGCCTCTCCTAATGACAATTTTTCATTATAATTTCGGACCGACTGTAAGGAGTACCATCAGGTGGTTGTTAGATTTACAGAAAAACTAGCAACAGACATAGAAAACCTACACAGTCATGGGGAAAGAAGTTACCTTCTCATTTGACCTTCTCCCAGAGGAGATGAAAAGTCCTGGCTTTTATCAATGGTAAGTTATCTAATTCAGCAAAATTCTTTTCCAGTTTTGCTAATGTTTGTCAAGAAACCTGTAATTCATTAACTGGGAAATTTGGGGTGACCCAAAACTGTAGTGGAGACCATGGCAGTATAGCCAAAGAATCATTGCTATTGCACAGGAGGTTTTTGATTTCAAAAGGAAACTCCCAGGTCATTTAGCTGAGAAAACATTAAGGGGTAAAGTCACACAGTTCATTGCTGGAAAAACTCCAGGCAAGAATTTAAACCATTTATTGGGAAGCTTTGTGACAAAGAGGTTGTTGAACCATTCCACTTAAAGAACAATGGAGTGCAGTATTTACACAGAATGCTTCTTGATGTTGCCATTTCTGAGAGTAACCTCCCTAATAAACTAAACAGCCTCAGTGAAGTGCCCCAAACTGTGCTATTGCCAAATATTTAAAGGATATGGAAAATGATGTTAAAGCAGGGAGAACGAGAAAGCAACTGAGCAAGTGGTTACTTTAAGACGGGTAAAGACACGGATTTTACCTATCGCTTGACTGGTAAGAATTCAAAGCTAATCTTACATGGGTTCATGTATTTAGTTAGAGCAATTCAGGGTGACTCAGCAGACCACAGGTTGTTAATGAAACTTCTGCCAATTGTTTTCATTGGCACTAAACTCAGGGACTGTGCTGCAATTTTTTCAAAGTACCACCTCACTGAAGAAGATCTCGCTAAACTACTCAGTTGTGCCATGATTATTTTACTGCAGTTGCTTTGTTTGGTTCTTCAGTATCACGTACTGTATGGAGTACAGTAAAAACCCGCATGTAAGAACCTACATTTTTCCAAGTTTGGCAAAACAGGTTCTTTATATTTGGGGGTAGTTATTGGCAATTTAGGCTAAAGTAGGTTCTTAATTAGGTTCTTAAGTTTTCAGTAGAAACCATTCCTGTACAATATGATACAGCATTTATTTATAACTGTCATGTCATGAGCCTTGTACAAGACTAACTAAACAATTATATACATTATAAACAAAGTATCTTTTCAAAAATATTTGCATACAAAATATAATAATAAATGAAATACTGTAAGTAAAAAATGCAAAAAAGTCCTCTTGCCTTAATTTACTGGTCACATTCATTTTATGATGGAATCATCATAATTGATCATAGTGCTACAGTATCCCATAACTCACTTATAAGAACCTAATAAATTTTGCTTGGCTCAACAGGTTCTTATATTTTAGGGTATAAAAATGGGAAATTTCTCAGTGCCAGCAGGTTCTTAAACCACTAGGTTCTTACATGCGGGTTTTTACTGTATTGGACATTTAGTCCATGCTCACTCAAAGCGAATGTTTGACAAGTATGGTACAGGGTTGGGAATCAATACAATACAGGGGAGGGAAGCTAAACATGTGCAAATTGCAAGTTTTGCTAGGAACACCCAGTACAAACAATGTTGGTATCAAGTTTTTAGGCATGACTACATCAGCAAGCTGTGGCTACCTCTCAAGCAACCCTCACTATTAGCCTATCATCAGTCATATGACACACTCATTCCTCCCATACAGATTCCCAACATTACTGCTATTGTGGCCTGTCTAAAGAAGCTGACACCGAGCATTGCTTCTTCTGTGGGCATAAATTAATGCAAGAGATTAAGAAATCTGTATGTGATGGCACACCAACACAAGAATGTTTAAGGTAGGTACTCCTAATTAATTTAGCATGTAGGCTGGATTTAATTGTTATCCCTAGTATTTGATGATGTATGCAAGGCTGTACCTTAGTTATGTCTAACGCCAGACAATTTTACTCGTCAAAGGGAGACCCCTTGGGGGTTAAAGGGTTAACAACATCTTCACCCAAAAACTATGTCCCCATTAACAACATCTTCACCCAAAAACTATGTCCCCATTAAGCTTATTGTCATTTATAAACATGAATTTGAAGATTTAAAGTATGTAAAATTATATAGTTATATCATGGACTGTTGAGACCTTTGTCTCTCAAATCATTAAAGGAAATGATTGAGCAATTCCTGTGTGTTTTGTGTGTTAATTCAATGTTGACTGATCCCATAACAATTCCAGTATCCATAATAAAATTTTGCTCTCAAAATCTCCTCTTTGGCATTGTAAACCAGAGTTCCCTTCTTCTCATCATTGACAATAAGCTTTGCTTCTCCTTTACTCTCACCTAGTTGCTTTTTGAACTCACCACAATCTTCGAATTGGTTAAACAGGTGACATAATCTTCTCAGGCTTGAAAATGTTATAGCCACTGACCCCGGGCTCTCTTCAACCTCTATTCCAAATCTTGTTCTACCAAGAATCTCCTTGTGCAAAAGATTGAAGACTTCCTGTGACATAGGAAGGTCGAAGCAAACCATCCACGGATGTAGTTTGCTCATCTTTGAAGTAAGACGGCGATTAATTGCAGTCTTTGCGCGAATCATGCTTCGTTGAAGCATGGGATACAGCTCGCGTGTGCCGTTCTTGGCTCTCTCACGAAGACCTCCGAATTTGGCTTTCACAACCGCCTCAGCGACTTTATTAAGCTCTTGGAATGTGTAATCTAAATCCCTTAGCTTATGTGCGTTAGAAATTCGTCGCTGGAATTTTGATTTCTCCCGCTTTAGTGCCTCTTTTATCGAAATAATTAGTTCCCCTTCAGTCACTTCATTCTGAGCCGCCATCTTGGATTTTGTTTAACCTAAACCCCAGCTCTCCCGCGGCCAAAGTGAAAGCTTGGTAAACTAGTACCATTCACTCGCTAATATTTTCCGTAAATTTACGAAGTTTTACGCCATTTTGCAGTGATATCCCTAAAGATCCTCAGACCCCATATTCATTCATGTACATTATATTCGACCAAATACCCCAGACTTTTTGTCGCCTTGAACTTTGAACCGATGGAAATGCAAATGTTGCGTACAAAATAATTTTCGCTTTTTTAAAAATAGGGCCCAGCAGGCACATGTGCTACTGCTGAGATGTTAAGGATGAAAAACGCGCAAAGTAGATTTGTTCTATATATGCCGATATGTTATGCGGATAAGAGTTGATCCATATGAATGTCCTCAAAGCACTATTAATTACGTTCTAATTCGCTTCACTCAACCGAACGTAAATTATTTTACCCTTCAATTCCCGTAAATAATCAAACAAACAAGAAATGTGAAAGGACTTGCAAGCGGATCCAAATTATGAGAATTCTCAAAGTAAAACAAAGTCATTGAAAGTCTTCTAGAATCCCTGTACGGTGGTAAATTTACATTTATCAACTCTGTTGATAAAACCAAATTTTTGTGTACTACTTCCCCACCTACGCAGCACCACAGTTTCTTTAGAAACTACCCCCTTTACCGCGAAAAAGCTGACTATCAGCACCCCAACTAAACCTCGCTTTTTTCCCGCGCTCATTGCTTGCTTGGTCTTTTTGTCGGCGTTTACGACCAGCTGTTTCCCAAACCTTTTTTAGACGCTTTTCGTCTTCGGACCCTGAAGCCAGCTCATCGGAGTCATACTCGGCGACGACCTGCCAGCCATCTTTTCTGTTATCGCGATCTTGATAACTTTTTGCCTCCTTCGCAGAAGTTGTCTTGTATCCCGTCAGCGAGACTTCGTATGCGGTCCCTGCTGGGTTGACTTTGTTGGGTTTCTGTTTCTCCAAAATGGAGTCGATTGCAGCGTTAAGCTTAAATTGCTTTTGGTTGCCTTTGTACTTCAATCGAAAAACCTCCTTGTCGATCTTTGACTTCTGTTCAATTTATTTCGTCTTCGCCTTAAGTTGATTCTGCAGGTAATCTTTAAACAACGGGAAAACCTGATCCACAACTGGGCCACCAGCCTGGTTGCTAGCACCTGCGAGGATCAGTCTTCATTTGAAACTCCAGAGACTAACCAATCACAAGTTACGCATAATAGGACAAGCGAGTAGGTGCAACAGTAGGAGTGAAAGTATTTGAGCATAATAAATTACCGGAATACCAGCGGCAAATTCATTGATTGTTGGCATGAGGCTTTCTCTGTATTGAATGTCCTGAGTAGCTGACTAATGCTCTCCTCAAAAAGTGTTTATTTAATTAATCGTCGATAAAAGCGTTGAATGAGACACGACAGTTACAATAGAGTTGTTCTTAATTCAGTTTTCGTGCGCCAGATGCATGGTTACAACGGGATAAAAGTAAACTTAATTGATAAATGAGCGATTTACCGTAGCCAGTTGAGGGCGAATAATTAAACACACCCCGCTTGTTCACGCTGCAATCGCTTCAAGTGCCTCTTTTCCTTTGTCTTATATTTCGAATTTTCTAGTCCTTTGGACCTAAGAACGCTCAAAAGCACATTCGTAATCCATGATTTCGCCAACAACTTCAATACAAACGATCACAGTTTCGAGAGGGTGGCCATTTCAGTACGGTGGACAAAGGACGATGGGTAGTCCTGGGGCGCTTTCCATTTACAGGATCCATCCGGGTGGAAATTGTAGGTTTAAATATTCAATGCTGCAGCTTGTTCAAATACAAAATGGATAAGTCACAAAATGTACTAGTATCAGTTGGGAAGCTAAGAAAGAACAGAAAAAGTGCATTGATTAAGCCGATGGTCCATTATTTCTGAAACGTTCCAAATTGAATGGTATGTACCATTTGATTTTCCAACCAGAATTTCCGGGTTTTCCGTGTAAATGGAAAGCGCCCCTGCATTCCGGCCTTTCTGTCTGACCGTGGGAGATCTGGGTACGAGATTAACTGTCGACATCCCGCAAATGTCGCCTCTAAATTTAAACTTATGGATGACGAACTTCGTGGGCGAAATTGGAATTCGTCCCGGTTCTCGGTATCCTTTAAAAACACTGTATCAACTCGTCTATGGGATTTCAAATAGCTATTAACGTGAATGATACGGATGACATAAACATGTTAGGGAGGGGTTACCGAAGGTTAGGTGAGTGTAAGAAATTGTTTCCGGTCTTTAAAGTGCTACTGAGATGAAATTTTTAGTTTTTCATGTTTTTTGCTTTTTATCACCTTTGAGGGCCAGTGAGTACGCATGCCAAATTTGAGTTCGAAATTCCTAATGGAAGTGCGTTTTTTCGATGCATGTTTTTCGTGAACGGGCGTCCGCCATTACTCAAACTAAATATGTCCGAGCAAGACCAAAGGCTTGGGGCGAGGCAGTCCGTGACGTCATCTTAGTTCTATCAGAGGAAGTGAGGGCGCCACACGTGAAAAAAAGAGGATACTCCTCATTGTTTCCCTCACAGTTTTAAAACCTTGCGAGGGAAACATGCCAGCTTGTGGCCGTGTTGTACAAGACTGCAGCGATCAGTCAAATTCGCGCATTGGAATCTCGTTGCACACGCCAAAGAGCAATTATGAACTGGCAAAGTGGGAAGCCTTCGTTCGCCTTCACAGCTCTAACTTCAACCCCAAAGGGCTTTTTAAGATCTGCGCATTTCGCACCCGAGTGCTTTGAGCGGACTTAACATATTGAAGGAGCACCTCGACGACTGATTGCCGGTTCAATCCCCACACTTTGGAAATCATCTGTGGAGGGCACGTCCAGTGTCATATCGGGCAGAAGTCGGCGCCGGGTGAGTAAGCGAACCCTTGACTTTTTTGAAACTATGGCTTTCACGGGGGTTTTCAGGTCGTACCAAGGTGACCCGAAGTCAGCGTGGGGCGATAAACATTTATATTTTTCTTACCTTTTGGGATGGTCGAGATTAAGAGTCCAGAACTTTTAGAGTACGCGAAATATAAATCCCGATGGTTACCAAAACTTCCTTTGCGTTACCGGAAATTAAAACCCTTCTCGCATGTTTCTTGTGTTGTTTACGTCAAGAGACTTTGTAATCAAGATTCAAAACTGTAGAATTATTCGTTAGTTTCGATCTGTCTAATGGTTTCCAAGTTATTTACGCTCAATCTTTATATTGCTGATTTCATAAGTTTCAGAAGAAGTGTTTTTGCTTCATCTCACCTAAACATTTCCGGAACTGCGTTCCTGAATATTAATACGCGACGATCAGTGAATGCTAACTCGGGGCTTTGATCTATAATTCATCATTAACGCGGCCCCGTTTTCGAACAATTCTGTGTTGTAGGTAATGGAAGACATCATCGCTGAGCATAACTCTCAAACCCCTGCAAGCTCATCTGAAGATATTTAGGAAATACATGTACAAGGCTTGCAGTCATGTGTGGGTTCTGAAACTGCGATGGAGGTACAGTGTATTTCCAGGCACACATTTACAGTCTTTTATTTGGGTTAGTTAACATGGCAAGGCTCATTCGCCTGTTTCCATTTTAATTTTCTTTTCAGGTAGAACCAGCGCACAGCACCACACAAATGGATCCCAGCTTTTCACTGAAAATAACTATTGATCAGTACACAGTTTTCCTGTATTTGGAAAATATTTCCACACAGCCCCACACATTAATTATATATGCATTTTGTGACTCAAACTCTGCTCTTTTTTTTTTAAACAGGATTAGTGTTAATGCTACAACCAGTTGCAATCAAGACATTCGCAATCAAAAACGTCTCTTCTTTCTCTAAAACGCTGCTGCTAACAAATCTGTGACATGCAATACTCACCCCCTCCCTCTCCCCTTTCAAAGTTGTTCCTCAAAGTTTCGAGCATGGTGCTCCGCCGTTAACAACTTTGATAAGAGGGGGAGGGGGAGGGAAAGCGGAAGATCATGGAAACGTCATTCAAGGCCAAATGGCGTACAGTGTCTCAAGTATTTTTGCAACTCGTTGTAGTTTCTTTTTGGAATGGTGATGCATGTATATTTAATGTAAGGGGCTGTGTGGAAATTTTAAAACCAGATATCTGTATCTAGAGAATATCTTAAAGGTGTAGTTGCCCATTTAAGGACAAACTCCACCTATTCCCTTGAGTAGCAAATTGCTTTCATGTACATTGATGGATTGATTAAGTACCTTTTCTAGCTTTAGTTTACAACTCATCTTTACAGAGTACAATGCAGATGCCCTCAGCAAATTTACCAGAACTGACTTGTCAGTGCCTGTGCTGTTATCACTCTATTAATCTGTGAAATACATAGCGAAAAACAAGTGCAACCCCATTCTCCCTCAGAGTATGATGCTGAAATCTACCAAACTTTAGTAACCAGTTCAACACAAGATCTCAAGCTGGTAGCCAATAAAGTAATTTAAAGAGATTGTCCCTGAAGCAATGCATGCAATGCTGGATAAAGAGACAAAAGAAGAAGCCATAAAAAAGCATCTGGAAAGAAACCAGAAATAAACAGTGATTTGTCCCCCCACATGTTCAGATATTGAAGATCCAAGACATTGAGCACTATTCTAGTCAATACAAAACTAAAGTTACCTAAGGCTAATGGATCGAAATAATAATATTAGGACTCTGTTCCCTTAGGACTTTTAAAAAATTTTATTTTCAGACATCTAACATGTAATCTGATCACAAGTAGTAACATTTAGCAACATGACTAACTTTTCCTGATTATCTCTAGAGCCTGGTACAAGAGAGTCAACCTACACGGTCAAGAACTCAAATGTCAAGAAGTAGTAGCAGTGGAAGGAAAGTACAAACATGCAGCAAATGTGGGCAGCTGAGAAGAGGACATAAATGCACTGCTTAACAAAACTTTTCTACAAAATTGCTTTCAATGTATCCCCTTCTTCTCCTTTCAAAAAATAAAACTTCATTTCTGTCATAATTTATATTGATCTTGAATGCTTTGGTTCTTCAATGGTAATACTGTTGTGAAAATAATGGCCAATAGTGCACATAACAGTTCTTGTTTCCATTTACATTAAAACAAAGGGAGCCAAAATATCGTATAATTATTTAGTACAACAATGATCATTGTGTGACTAAATAGCCTAGTAACAATATACTGTATTATTAACCAGTGTGAAAGTTACAATGCACAGTCTAGGGGCACTTACCATTAGTCGGAACTGACAGGCCAGACCAGTCCATTTCTAAAGAGAATTCTGCTATTAATAAAAACTGTCCAAACAGATCAGTTTATTTCTACGTAGTATGCATTAACAGGGATGTTTTTTTAACGACAACTCTTCAAAGAAGCTCATTTCTTTTTCAAAATGTCTGGTCTGCCTGGCCAGTTCTAAGAAAAGGTAAGTGCCCTAAGATTCATCATCCTCCAAGCCATGATATTGCCCATTTTCACTTGGAAACGTTGTCCTTACTGCTTTATAAACACAACAAGGTAAAGGATAACGCTTTGAGTAGCCAGCAAAGTTCCAAAGGAGTCTAGAAAATTGTCAGTATGACACTGATCGCAGAAATCTGCAAAAAAATACAAAAAATACATATTTTACTCGCTTTATCCCTAAGATTTCTGCACGCCTGCAAACTTTGATAATGCATGCATTTCCAACACGCTCGATATTCCTTTTATGAGGGGAGCATAAGCTTAATAATAAATAACACGTTTACTTTGTGTACGACTGTGTTACTCTGTAGGTGAAATAAGTGG
>OX419342.1:6068495-6093495 GCA_948470475.1 Galaxea fascicularis | reverse complement strand
TTTAAGATTACATTCTATCTGCAAGTGACTACATCTGCACAATACCTACCTTTTGCACACTGGAACCTTGAGACTGGATTTTTTAAACTTACCTCATCAAAATAAGCATAAATAATTATGCATGATTCAAACAATGCTTTGCTGGGGGTGCTCATTCTCGCAGGCTCATAAAACTAAGGTTATTTCGTTCGCATAGTACGCGTCACCACATTGTATGCGGCCAGGAGGACATTATTTGTCTTTTTAAGAAGTCTGTGCTAATTGTGCCTTATGTTAGTTCTATTTTGTTTTATTTTGTTTCTTTCGTCTCGGGCCATTGGGACCCACGTCACAGTGGTATCGGAAAGATTCTTGGACTGCTTCGCTCTCTTTCGTTTTTTTCCGGAATCTAGTACCGGTTTTCAGACCAAAACGGCTCAAAAATGTGCCGTTGCTGTCGTGTGCTACCTCCCTACAATCTACGATGGAAGGGGAGGGGATCGTAGCTTCTCTTGGCCAATTTGCTGACCCCTCCGGTTAAGCATGTTAGAATTGTTACGAGCCTGATAGGGAAGTACACCCGGGGTTGAAGAGGAACTAAACTGAAGTAATCGTATCTGCGGCGATAAACTGTGAAACAGATTTTTCCGTTATTACACTGGATTATAATCTTTGTCGGTTGCCATTCTACTTTCCACCAACTGGCCTTTGTCTACTAATTATTCACTTTAAATCTTAAATTTCCACAACCTTCAAATCCAATATTTTCCAATTTTCCTTAATTCTTAACTTCCCCCATCATCTATTCCTTCAAAACAATCCAAAAATGATCAAAAAATTCACAAGCATTTACTGTCGGCAAGGACTCCAACCTAATAGGGCCCATTTTTCGATTGAATGAAATCGAGGCTAGATTTTGGATGAAACGTTCTGAAATGTACGAAAAACAAGACATTTAACCCGAATGCGCCCTTAATGGATACGTAGTCGTGTATTGTACTTACGCATTGACGTCATAAATTTAACTTGTGACTTTAAGAGTGTTTCATGCAAATTTTGTTTTTGTTGGCACCCATGACTGACAGAGGCTGATGGATTGTTACGCACGCGCAAGAACAATTTTTGAACTTTAAACATTTAACCAATGTAGTGACACAAAAATGCTGCAAGCCTGTGTTTTGTACTTGATATCACTGGAAAAATGTTATCACAACGCCATATCTGTAGTGTTATAATCCTAACTTTATTTATCTGCGTTAGATCTCACCAAAACCTTCACCCATGAGAATGGAGCTGGTGGTTGCGCTATTGTCCGCGTCCGAACCTTTTTCGTATCTACGAGCAGCAAAACTGGGTGTAATGCTTTGCCAAACGTTGTGACATGCTCGCAGAGTGCTTGCACCCCTCCGGGATGAGGGTATACACACGAACTGAGTCGGGTCGACGTTTTGGTGTAGACGACCCGTCAAGAGGAAGTCAGGTCGTGGTCTAAGCGGAAGTAAAGTAACAGGAAATTCCTATATGAAAGAAGGTTCGAGGAACCGATTGTAAAACGGTGACGGGTCCTGACGACCAGTCTAGTTTGTGTCGAGCCGACATTTGAAAAGTCGACCCGTCTTTTAGAAATGTCAGGTGGTGAGAGAAAAAATCGCGTATGTGGAGTTCACCGGAGGCCGCGCGACCACATATAATGTTGGCGGGTCGTGACGACCCGTCAGAAAGATTTATTTCCTGTGAGACGCGCACTGTTTCATGTCATGCCTAAAAGAATGAGTATATATGCGACATTAAGCGTGCTTGGTACGCTTCGTAACTAAAACTAACGAGATAAATACGTAGCATAATAATAATAAAGCAGGCTTGTCAGGTCCGGTTCATGACTTGAAGAACGACGTTTAGACATCTGTTCATTCTATTTTGGCAGCGCATTTATTTTGACTACTTTGCCTGCTTTGTGCTGATGAGGCAACCTTAGTCAGTCATCACTGTCTCATGCCTAAAAGAACGAGCACTGTGCGTAATGTGTTTGTGGTCCACCGTTATAGAAACGAGGAATACACACTGTGTGTAGCGTGTTTGTGGCCTCGCGCTTTTAGAACGAGGAATATACATTGTGCGCGGCGTGTTTGTGGACCCAAGCTTATAGAACGAGGAAGACACATAGTGCGTGGCGTGTTTGGGCCCCCAATTATAGAACGAGCAATATGCATTTTGCGTAGCGCGTTTGTTGCTTCCACTCATGGAACAAGGAATATACATTGTGCGGAGCGCGTTAGTGGCCTCACGTTTATAGAACTGAACGAGGAATATAGTGCGTAGAGGGTTTGTGGCCTCACGCTTATAGGACAAAAATATACATTGTGCGCAGCTTGCTCGGACTTCACGCTTATAGAACGGAGAATTAACAGTGTGCGCAGTGTGTTTGTGACCCCACGCTTATATAACGTAGAATATACATCGTGCGCTGCGTGTATGTGACCTCACGCTTACAAAACGAGGAATATACACTGAGTGTAGCGTGTTTGTGGCCTCGCATTTTTAGAACGAAGAATATACATTGTGTGTAGCGTGTTTGTGACCTCACGCTATAGAACGAGGAATAAACACTGTGCGTAGCGGGTTTGTGGCCTCGCTTATAGAACGATGCATATGTTTAAATACATTGTGTGCAGCGTGCTTGCGACCTCACGCTTATAGCGTGTTTGTAGCCTCGCGCTTTTAGAACGAGGAATATACGCTGTGTGTAGCGTGTTTGTGGCCTTGCGCTTTTAGAACGGAGAATATACATTGTGCGTAGCGTGTTTGTGCCTCACGCTATAACGAGGAATAAACACTGTGTGTAGCGTGTTTGTGGCCTCGCGCTTTTAGAACGAGGAATATACACTATGTGTAGCGTGTTTGTGGCCTCGCACTTTTAGAACGAAGGATAAACACTGTGCGTAGCGGGTTTGTGGTTTCGCTTATAGAACGATGCATATTTTTATATACGTTGTGCGCAGTGTGCTTGTGACCTCACGCTTATAGAACGAGGAATATACACTGTGTGTAGCGTGTTTGTGACCTTGCGCTTTTAGAACGAAGAATATACATCGGCGCAGCGTGTTTGTGGCCTCACGCTTGTAGAACGAGTTTGGATGCTTTTAGCTTGAAGAACGAAGCATTCAACATTTCGGGACGCTATTCCAGTCAGTCATCATTTCTGAGCGCTATTCTTTTCACGGCCTCCAGTGTTCATTGAGGCTTTTTCCTGTCTCTCACCACCTGACATTTCGAATAGTCGGGTCGACTTTTCAAATGACGGGTCTGTCGAGATATTTGAAGCTGCCCCAGGCCGTTTGACTTCTGGTACTAAAGCTTACTTCCTTTTTGAACTTCACGACCCGACATCCGGTGAGACGGGTCGTCAACAAGGAATTGACGACCCGACTCAGTCCGTGTATACTGGACATGTGTGTCCGGGATCCACCGTACTCCGTCCAGTGCGGCACGGCGTCGCCGTATGAACCCAACAAACAAGATTATACCGGAGGTAACTGCGATTCCGTGGTCTGCAGCTCTTCGATTGATAGCTGTTTGCAAAGATGCCCTTGTAGCTTTTGCAGATCGTTAAAGTGCGGTGCTTGTTAATCGCTTCCAGAGCTGCAATGGCGGAGACGGTGGTGTCATGCAATGTCCACAGGGTGCCATCCCATGCGAACAGTCATTAGGCAAAGAAATGTTCTGTGAAGCCGAGAGCCGCGTCCAAGCCTGCGCTGGTGGAAAGTTCCTGTCTGGCAATTGTTGAACAATGCAGCAAATCCTGTACCGGGGAATTTCGATGTTGTGCAGTGTGACGCAGCAGAGTGCTCCTTGGATTGCTCTCCTGGTGGTATATAAATTTACAGAGAAATCAAGGTAACCACAACTCCACAACCCTCAGGCGCTAGCTGAACCCATTTTTCAGCGTCATTTGCCTGGGGTTTAATTCTTATTTTGTTTAATTAGCTTTGCTTAAACTTCTTCAACTTCCCGCATTGCTTTAAGCTTGTGTCCGTTAAACTTGCTTTGTGATTCACTGGTCGGGCCTTATATCCTTTTTTAGTCTGTGTCAACTTCTTGATTTTGAACGCAATCAGTTTTGCAGGGACTAATCTGGCTATAAGACTAAGAGGGCATATTTAACATGGTTTTCCATAAAGCTCAAGCTATTGTGCAAAGGAAATACACTGTTCGACGTGTCCTGAGAACAGTGCGCATGTTAGGTATAGAAATTGTAGTCGTGCGCCCATCGTAGGGCCTGGACTCCATATATGACGTAAACAGTCAAGTGACGTAAGCGAAGACTCCATTCGCCCTTGTCACACGGCGACCATATTGTCCCGGGAGACCAAAAAAGCTTTGTTTTACCACGCCAAGCCTCGCAGTCGAAACCGTGGGGGCGAGGCTTGGGGTGGTAAAACACAGCTTTTTTGGTCTCCCGGGACAATATGGCCGCCGTGTGACAAGGGCGAATGTGTTGAAGTTCGAGTAGTACTGAAGTCGAGTTTTAAGATTGTACTGTGTGAAGAAATCTTTGAAATATACAAGGAAGACTACAAAACGGGTGATTTTCCTGTGTAATACGCAAAGAAGCCTGGTCGAGCGTCATCTTTGAACTTATCTTTTGGTACCACTCCTGGGAAGGAGAGTGGATGGCGCACTCTTTGGTCGGCCAAAGAACGCATATGTTGCATGCCCACAGTAAACGTTTTATTCATTTAACAATCATTTCAAAAACAGGAGAGTTCCCGGCAAAGGAAACTTTTCATTCCGAGCACTCCTGCCAAATTTACAGTAGCTCTCTGCACGCAACCATTTTGTCCAAGAGTCCAAGACAGCGTTTATTTCAGTGTCGAAATTAAAGGTTTTCATTTTACATTTGCTTAGCGAATAGTGAAAGTTAAGTCTCTGATAAACAATGCAAACACTGAGTAGCCTCAGTAGATGGTTTACGGAAATCTAACTCAATAACCAAAGAAGCCTAATTTGAAAGCATAGTAACAAGAATAACAGAAACACTACAAATATATTTGCATTTCATTTAGTCCTTGCTAGTTCAATACAGACAATAATGTATATTTTTCATCAGTAGACTCAGTCATTTCTTTTGTCGTTTATCAGAAAAATACAAGTATTAGTGAAGCAAATGCCTAGAGCCTAAGTGAACTGTGAGCTTCTCGAGTTAGTCTCTAGTTACAGCCATACAAAACACTGACTAAAGAAACGCGGATGGTAACCCTGAGATCAATAGATTTGCTATTCCGCCAACTTGTGAACTGATTATGCTTAGTTATATAAGGAAGGAAGAAATTCTCCCCTGTAATTTGGTAGCGATTCGCAAGCACAGGAAAAGTATCTTGTAGAATAAACTTAATTATCTCCTCTGATGCGGTAGAGGTTGTTGAATGTAGCACAAGACTCCTCTTCCTCTCGTGGTCGGTTATGACCCGAATATCGACCAGGCGTGCGTTTCTCGAAACCGCCTCCTGAAACATTTCGGGCGCATTTCGGGTGCCATAATTTCCTTTGCCATATCTAGGCATGGAATTTTGCAACAAATTTGCCCTTTCGTATCTTGAGAACACAGTAAAAGACCAGCTTTTTAGAATAAGCCGATCACACTTTTCGAAATGGCTTTACGGGCCCGAGAAGTTCTCGAGAAACGGGCACCAGGTCTTTTCATGTGAGGACTGCAGTCATGAGCTTTAAAAGGGCTAAAACGTACCTTTGAAAAAAGGTCGTCTCCTAGAATGGCTAATGAGAGACCGTCCCTACAAAAAAAATAACGAATTTTTCTACTAAAGTTAATGAATCTTGCGTTAGTGATTGCGCGTTACGTAAGTTTTTAATGAGATATTCTCAGGCATAAGAACTTTGGTTTCAAATAATGCTACCGCTGCGGAGAAGCGTAGTGGTAAATAACACAGCGCCTAATCTCGCCTCGAAGAATGCATTATTGGTCAATATTATTACCATCTTCATGAAGATCTTAAAGGTAAATTGAATAAGACCAAAAAAATACATTTGTATTAAAATCTTAATGAAGTATTTAATTTTTAATTCTAACCTCTTACCCCCGGTTACTGGAGTTAAATGGTCCGCTAACCATATATATTTGTGTCATTCTTTTTGTTGCCATTCCTTGTAACCGTTAATCAATGATGTCTTTTATTTCCTTAAGATGTTTTCAAGAAAACAACCTATCGGTCACTGTATACGTCAAACAATTGCGTTGGAACTAAATGAGACGTCAGATGGTTGTTGTACACCAAAAAGGTATAATTAATTTAGTCATTCTTTTAAAGCTATTAGCCTTACAAGCATCGGGTGGGTGTAATTAGTATGTGTAATCAAATGGTGACGAATGAAATTAGGGAATAATTTCACTTGCGTTTTGTCCAAATTGTCCTAATTTCACTCGTCACCATTTGATTACACATACTAATAGCTATTAACCTTTCATTCCTTGTCTTCAACTAAACTAAATAGAACCACCTGTAAGTTTCTCTTATTTATCTTGACCGTTCTCATTTTTGCAAATTAACCTAAGAAACAATTGAGAAGAATCTAGATCAGTGGTTCTGTGGCTCATAACTTTCTTCCCACCGGTAAATTCGTCTCTGCAGTGCTTTTTCTGGAGATTTAAGGTATTTTTGTTTCTTTTTTTTTTTTATAGCCTTCTCAACTCAACCCAATTAATCATTGGTGCCAATGTAAAGGTGTCGTTTTTAAGTTGCTTTTCACAGTTTATGGGGAGCGGGGTTGGCGCCGTGGTGAGAGCGCTAGCCTTCCAATATTGTGTCCCGGGTTCAATTCCCTGACCCAGTGTCATGAGTGGGCTGAGTTTGTTAGTTCTCTACTCTGCTCTTATAAGTTTTTCTCCGGGTACTCCGGTTTTCCGCTCTCCCCCAAAACCAACATTTGTTGATTAAATTTGAGTTGATTTGAAATCGCAAACAGTTTAAAATTGTAAAGCTTTCTTTGTGAGGCGCATTTGAAAACTTACGTTGAATTTGCGCAGTATAAATAAGTATTTATTTACTTATTTTCGAGCAACTATTTATTTTCAGATCCTCAAGAACTCTGGTCTCAAGCCATGGTTCAAACCAATTTATTTACCGTCGTTCTGCTGCTGTTACTAAACGGAAAACGAACAGGTTTGTCAACATGCGGTATGTGGCGAACTCGCCCGTTCATTCAGTGATACGCGAGTCCGTATTAAGAAGGAATCCACCAGAGATTCGAGTAACAAGTGGACAAAACTTTGTACGGAGATTGTTTACATTATATTGCAAACTGCTTCTGTACGACTGTTTTAAATATCTTATCAAAAGAAATCATTTCTAACAACACCAAATGTCGAAAACAAATTTTGAAGTTCATATGAAACACTTAACCTCTCAAAAGGAGCCTTTGAAAAATATAAGCCCCGGGAGTATTTTCGGAATTTTACGGTATTACCATAGTTGCGCGTTCGCTAACCAATCAAAAGTCCTAGAAGAAGATGGTAAATTAACAGGAAACTACGTCGAGAGTTCCTCTTGGTCAGCAGCGAAAAACACTGCCAAAACAGCGTTGAACAAGGCTGGAAAAGAGCACGTCCTATCATAAGCAATGTTCTTATCTTTTAGTCCGCTTTTTTTTTTTACCTTAAATAAACTTGGAGGTAAGGATAGACTAAAGTCTATGCAGCTACAACGAGTTGCAAAAATACTTGAGACACTATACGCCATTTGGCCTTGAATGACGTTTCCATGATCTTCCGCTTTCCCTCCCCCTCCCCCTCTTATCAATGTTGTTAACGGTGCAGCACCATGCTCGAAACTTTGAGGAACAACTTTGAAAGGGGGAGCGGGAGGGGGTGAGTATTGCATGTCACAGATTTGTTAGTAGCAGCGTTTTAGAGAAAGAAGAGACGTTTTTGATGGCGAATGTCTCAACAATTTTGCAACTGGTTGTAGCTGTTATTGAAAATATTTTGGTCCAACTACAATGTACAGTTATTCGTGTATTCTCATATTCTCAGATGGCTCAATGGAAGTGGAATTTAAGTGTACAGAAGCAGATTATCGTACCGTCCCAATCGACGTATTTGCAAAGGAATGTGCTCCATCAGCTTGGAAGGAATTTTTTGATAAACAAGATGTACAAACAGACTAAGAAATGACGGCGCCAGTCCTTATAAGAGAGTTTAGCAGACGAAATTACCCTGGCATGGAGCCTGCAATGCCAAACGTGTTCAAAGCTTTGGAAATGACAGCCGGCCCTACCCAGGTCAAAGCTGTTATTTTGGGCCAGGATCCCACTCCACAAGCGGGCAAAGCCACAGGCTTGGCTTTCAGCGTAGCTGACCCCCGAACCGTCCCATCAGTGATGAACGTATTGCTAGAGGTGGCTCTCGAGGGATTCAAAGTAGACGTAAACCAAGGCTGCTTAGAAAAATGGGCAACCCAAGGTGTACTCCTCCTGAACACGGCCTTGACCGTCGAGAGGGATAAGGCGGGATGTCATATGGGACTCTGGGACGTATTTACAGAACTTTTAATAAGGTATATCAGCGAAAAGGCTCCCCCTACCGTCTGGATTCTCTGGGGTAGGGAAGCGCAAAAGTTCGAAGGATTAATTGACCAGACCAGACACTATGCACTAAAGGGAGGTCACCCCTTGTGCATGCCAGGCAATCCAAACACCTTTTTTGGTGGGAACTATTTTCGGTGTGCCAATAAATTTTTGTTAAAAAAGAACCGCGGTGAAATTGATTGGTCGTTGGTGGCGGGCGATAACACTCTGAATGCGTGTCCACCTCACCAAGGGTTAGTTTTACGCGATAGAGGTGTCGGATTTTCTTACAAACGAAATCACAACTGAAAATGTAAATTACTTCGTTTTCAGAGCTGTTGAACCAGTTTGATCACGAGGAGCTGCCGGGTTACCTTACAAAATTCCTGTCGATGATTTCTATTTTCCTGATAACACTGAGTAATATACACAAACCGCATGTAGCAAAGGCTAATCTAGGCGGGTTGTTTTATAACTAGAGAAAAAAAACGGAACTAAAGGGAAGGAAAAAAAGTAAATGTAAATGTGGATGAATAATATATAATGCGATTAATGTGAAATGGCAAGAAAGGCTTAAGATTGTATCAGCGATGTAGCAAGTACATAAGAACATTAAACAATTGCGATAGCCGACTAGACCTCAAGACACGACGTCACAAGCCCCTTAAACAGTGGAGATTTCCTGTGCCCTTCTGTTTAACAAATAATAATGACATTGACTTAGTATCTAAAATACAAGAAAGCTAAGAGCTCGAAAAATGTAAAATTCAATACTGTAACATTGTATGAATTTAATTGCTTGAGAACTGGTTAAAGAGATTCGCTCGTTCTCACGAGCCGAAAACTAAAACTCAGAGACTAGAACCCCATTCACACTACAGAAAAAAACGGCATGGCAAGGACAAAAACTGGCAAGGGTAGCTAACATTTTGGTACGGCAAGGATTGTTTACACATGTACCGTTTCACCCTTGCTTGATTTGTTCTAGGCAAGGCTATTTTGTTCCAGGCAAGACTTAGATTTGTAAGTGAGCATGAGCATTGTGCTAATTCAAGATGGCGTCCACGGGATTGTTGATGTTCGAAACCTCCGTACCAAGGAAATCAAACAAAACCGAGCAGAAACGTCGACAACGTGAAATAAAGTACCAGATAAGTGAGGAATCGAGGAAGAAAGAGCATTTCATTAGATACCGCAATTGCGGAAGGAAAAAAACTATTGTTGTTCACGTTCACCAAGATTAACATTGATTCACATTGATTAACCCTCCAAGGGAAAGAAACCTCTAGATAAATCCTCAGTCCGATGACTGGTTTAAAATGGCTGACAGTACCTTCACCCAAGAGAAGTAGCGCTGTTATCAGAACATGCGCAGAATGATCAAAAGTTACCTTCTAGGCAAGCAGGAACGTTTACACGTTCCATTTTAAGGGCAAGGTGCCGGTTTTCGTCCTTGCCTTACCGATATTTTCAAAAAGGGGACAACATCTAAACGTGGTCCCAAAACCGAAAATCAAATTGGCAAGGTAAGGCAACTTTTGACAGTTTACACCACTCAATTTACCCTTACCTTGCCTGAGGTGAAAATTACCTTGCCGGTTTTCACCCTTGCCTAGCCGTTTTTTTCTGTAGTGTAAATGGGGTTTAGACTTCGTCAGTTTTCATTCATCTGGCAGTATGCAGCTCGCTCAAAGACTGTGATTTTATTCAAACTGCTGAATTTGTGCGGGTGCTTTTATTGGCTATTGGTTTATGATTTACTACAAGACAGACGACTTCGAAGTGGGTTTTAAAGATTTTTCCGCTACGCGACGAGTTTGCCTAAGTCCACGCTTCTCTGAACAGAGGAGATAAGGCTGCGAACCATTGAGTGCTCTTACAGAGCCAACTGAGCATCGCCCTTCATAAATGATTAAAACTTGAGGAGAACCCTTAAAAAAGGATTTTAAGAATTTTTGCCGGTTAACTAAGCTAACTTATCATATGACCCGTACGGCCCCGCGCGCGGTTTCATTCTAAAACTGTTGAGAAAATCCCCGTATGAGGGCCGTACGCATTAGCGCGAGCAGGGCCGGAAAAAGCCGTACGGCCCTGTTAGGAACACGTACGGCCCCGCGCGATACAGTTTTAGAGGATTTCGTCGCTTCTATCCATGTAAGTTTATTTTACAACATGAAAGTAAATGCAAATAACATATTTGATCAATTTTATGTGCAAATCAATCGCTTTTTTGTAAAAACTTAACTTTTCAGGAAAACCTGAGTAACTTCAAAACACGCCTGCAGAATAGAGATTATCCAGCTAGAATTGTGAAAAAACGCCTTTCAGAGATTAAATTCTCCCATAGAAAGATGTCGCTAGCACATAAAAACAAAAATACTGTCCTTTGTAACGCAATACCACCCGGCGTTATAGAGAATCAACCGCTACTGAGAGAAATCTTCAAGGAGCTCCCCATCATCTCATATCGCAAGGGAAAATCCCTAAAAGACATCCTAGTTAAAGCTAAGCTATGAAGGCTTTAGAACTTCTTCATCTGCGAACGGCAGGGGTCGTGCAGGTTTGTCAACACTTTTATCACTCTCATCAAGGTGCAAAACTGTACGTATCGAGTTTTTGAAATTCGCGTTACTGTGAGATTTATGACGTCATAAGCACGCAAATTCATACTATTTCGTCATTATCATCGCAGTTATGTAAGTTGACAACAACTGCGTTCTTAGGCTTGTGAAGAAGGCTGGAATATCTCCGATTGGCAATAAAATCGGAACTACACATAAGTTTCTCCAAGTTTTAGGGATTTTTCCCTCTAAAGCGCGGTTGGGGACTGGGGCAATTTGCGCATGCGCAATAACAATTTACAAATGTTCACCTTCACACGTTTCACCAATACAGTGGCAAAAACACCGAAAAAAAACAAATACAATCCGTAAAAATCCCCTGGCAACAACGCTAAATTTAAGTCTGTAGTAAAGTTAGTCCACCCTTAACCGGGACAACTTTTCTCCATATATTCGAGGCCTTAATTATTCTAATGGTCGTGGTTCGGCAACCATGTTTTGAAATAAAGGTCGCATTTTGAAAATTTAATATGGTTTTCTTGCAAGAATGAAGGTTTCGTCTAAATGGCGGCCGATTTAGATTTATTTAAGTACAAAGCGCCAAGCAGATCAAACGGTGCTTATTTAGAATTTTAACAATCACTGGTCACAATCCACCAATATCAAGGTTGTAAGGAAATAAAAACGACTTGGTGACGAGGTCAAGACAAACCCACACTCAAGCCCACGCCTCCCGATTACCCCTTCCCTCCCCCTCCCCGAAATTATCCGAGTCTCGACAGTACTTGTGTGGGTTGACACCTGATTTAGGGCCGATCTATATATAAGTGTAAGTCGGCCTGACTCAGCTTATGTTTATCAGTCGGGCCTACTTTCTAGATCTATAGAAATAACTGCCACTGTGAAAATTGGATGTCGAGCCAGATGAAAGATACTATCTCCGATACTGTCGGGCAAATCTCTGTCGGCAAAATCTTGTGCATAAAGGCCAGCCTTACTGAACGCGATTTCTAGAATGTTCTAAAATCAGGTGTCCAATTAATGAGTATGATAAAAGTATGTAGATTTATCGTACCGACATCTCAAAGGTATTTACTGAGCAGGGATCTTGGGGGAGTGCATGAGAGCAGGAATAACTCGTCTCCAGATTGTTATGGGCCCCGTTATAATAGCATTGCCAACATGTTACTGTCTGCAGTCATCAAGCCCTTATATAAACGTTTATTGACAGATCAGTTTGACTAAACTTGCTGTGATGTTTTATCGCTGCTGAAGCAGTCCTAATATAGTTCATGCGTCATTACGCGCCCAATGTTCCCAAAACAACGTTGTTAGATTATCACGTTCTCTTTATTTCAAGATTGCCAATATCATTATCTTTAATTTCCAAACCGCGGCCGCACGCGAACAAGAAGTTGATGATGATGTTGATGATAATAATAATAATAATAATAATAATGAAAATATCAAGATCTCGCGGAAGAAATTCGAAAGAGGTGAAGCGTAAGGACAAACTTAGTGACCACTGAGGTTGAAGGAAAATCTGAGGATCGATATCACGGGTGTGGACACATCCATTGAACAGAGGTCTGTACTGTTGGGGTCGGCAAGGATCCTTAGGAAAATGCTGGAGATGTAGACAGGAGAGGAAAGCAATGACAACTGGTTGTTGTCCGAAGCCAAAGAAAAACATATTTAACGCCTTTATCTGAGATCATGATTAGCAAAATAATAATAATAACAACTTTATGATTTCCGTGTCAATATATTTAGCTATGCATTATCTCTTTTGTCCCTTTCTGTCTATACAGAAGCAAAAACAGTAAACACAAGCAAAGGGTCCTACTTAACAAACAATAAACAAGATTATTCCATTTAATACGTTTTTTTCCTAAACTCGAAGCCAGTTGAACTACAATCTTGGACAGAATCAAATGGCAAATAAAACATCCTACCCCCTCCTCCCCCCCCCTCCCCCCCATATCAATGATGACTTCGCGTGCAAACCAAAACACGCCTTTTTCTCATCGTTGAAAAGGGGGGAGGGGGCCTCAAATTTTTCATTTGGTTTAACCGAGATTGTCAGGGTGGCACCGACAATAATGATTTTTTACGGAAACGGCTTCTTGAAAATTTCATGTGAAAAAATACAATTTATCCACATTTCCTGGCACGAAATTTATATCAGCCGTCGTTCGTTTAACAGCTTGGTAATTATTGTGTCACCCCATTCAACCATTTTCTTTGCCGTTTTTCTAGCTTTCTTGTCCATGGCTGCAGTACGTCAGTTTTAACTATGAAGGGATATACTGGCAATCCCCAATGCGCAAGGTGGTGGTAAATTTTTAATCTATGATAAAATACATTTGAAAGCTGCTGTTTAATGTCCTTGCGTTTTGGTCTTTGAGTCAGGGAAACCCCCCGGCTATGCGATCCGCATCACTGAACGGAACATCATGAAAAAACAAGCAACACCTCTCTGATTTTATTTAGTTTATTCTGGTTTATGTTTTAGGATAATTCCGGTCTACGGCGCTTTTTCTGAATTCTGTATGAATAAAATACTTGAAATGACCGAAATAAGCAGAAGCTGAAGAAACTTATTGCGAAGCATACTTCTGTTGGTGAGTTACGTGCTATGTGTTAAAGGCACTTTAAAGTCAGTAGATAAAATCTTAAGGCGCACAGCTGGTGCCGGAGCAATTTTCTCCTATGGTATTGTTTATCATTCTGCACGTCATGACTCTAGCCTTAGCTAGTATGCTCTGGCGACGCTATCTTTGCATACGCAGTCATTTAGATCATAAACGTTGACATGGAACACGTCGCCAATACTTTGCTTGCTTATCATATTTTGCAGCCGAATTAAATGAGAGCTTTTTCTCATTTCCAAAAGACGAAACTTACGTCAAAGAAGACTTTGTTGACCGCAAAGTTTGCCGAATAAGCGTGAGAATACACTGCCTGTTAATTCAGTAAAAACTCAGGGAATACATTAAAGGACCGCGAGGGTGATTAAACCGTGAAAGTTCCCTGGGAAATGCCTTTTAATCATTCCCAGATTTTGCATTACAGATTTGCTAGGGGCACAATTTCAAACTACGTAATCTTTCGACGAAAACGTTTCAGTTAATGTTCGTTTGACATGTTTTAGCGAGCAATGACAATGACAAAAGAACCCCTATAACAAGGTATGGTAGATTTCAGCCACCTGCCGCAAATGACGCACCATTAGTTTACGTATTCATTAGCGAGGCATTTAATGCGTTTTTTCAGCAAGCTTAAGTGTTTTCATAAATTAACTGCCTTCTCCTTGGTCACGATTCTTGAAAATTTTTTCAAGTTTAAAACGTTTTTCTGTTATCAATGGCATAATTGGTGTTGAATTGGGCTACACTACGAACGCATATTGACTTAATATAATTCCACATATGATTGTGTCTATATTTCGCCTACGCTTTGGCACGTGCGTTCCGCCATTCAATGTAAAATTTGAATTTGAACCGTTTTTTGCCAGTTCAAAAACCGTTTTAACCTGGGCGATTTCCAAACGCGGTCATGTAATAAACTAACCTATAGGCCATCCCTTTGTAGACACAAGAAAAGAAAGAATTAAAAATAACGATGATATCGCCTAGTTTGTAGGCGAGCACAGTGACAGGTTGCTTTATCGTCTCAGATATCATCACAAATAAGATTATTTTGCAGCCCCGGAGGGCTGAACAGTAAATATTTCATGACTAATCATTCTTCTCGGTGGGATTTAACCTCTCAATCTTCTAATAAGCGTAAACATCGTTAAGGTAAGTGAGCACGCTGAACTTAGCCACAGATTACTGCTCATTGTATGTGGAACTGTTCCGTATTATTTCCGTCTGACATATGTCTGAGTTCAGCGGGAGGCCATTAATTTTGTGCGTTGTTTTCATCCGACTTCTTGGCCAATGACTCACAAACTTATTGGTACCTTAATCAAAACAGTGAAACGCTTGAACGCGTTTCTGAGTCCTTCCACGTGAGTGTATACTGTTCCCTTCCTTGCCCTTGTTAAACAAACCGCAACAAAAACTGACATAGACTGGCTATCACAATGCTTCAAACACGCGTTGGACGTCCGCAAACTGGCTAAATTCACTAAGTTACAGGAAGGAAGCCGTCACAGGCAAATTGAATGTGCCATCCGATTTATTATGAGACCGGCTATTGGAGGAACATGTAAACACCAACAGCTATTGTCGGAAAATTTGATGCCTGACGGAAAGAATCTTAAGCTGGTAAGTAAGAAGGTTTGTCACTGTCAGCCGCCTTGACAAACGATTCGCGTTGACCCGAAAATTTAAGGCTGAGTTTAGTTATGATTACTGCGCATTGTATATGATATGGCCGCTAACATCGTCATGCACAGTACAAGTTCAGCGATGCGCCTTACCATGTTATTTTTTTAAGCAGACAGTTCCCTGGATTCTCGTTGAAAAATAATACAATAGGCACAGTTTACCAAAAACCTACGTGTGAACTCTTTTCGAGCAAAAGAGTATCTCGTTTATTTTTCTGTTGTCCTCCCAAAACTTAGTTAAAGGACTGTGCAAGTTCATTTTTGCATATCAAACAGTATACTAGGAGAAGTGGGCGTCAAATGACCATATGATGTAATAAGACAACTAAATTAAAGAACAACACGTAAGGTTAAGTTGCGTATATAAATTTGAATTCGCTTGTCTGTCTTTTTATCATTTCCATTGCTCTACGGTTAATTTTGCGATGTCGTAGAATCAGATGAAAAGAAGGGCTGAATTCTCAAACGGAGTGGTCTTTTTTCTTCAAAAACAGATGCGATTGATCCCACCTTTTTCGAGTTAACTGAAACGTAAGGGAAATATGGTTGTTGGTGCATATCTTATCCCTAGACTATAACTCTAATTCCATCCTCTGCCTTGCCCTATTCTCCTAGAGGAGAGCAGAAATAAAGTCTAAATGATACATACACTAATGTCTTTGTCGTGACATTAGCACAATATGTTGGCACTGCAAAACTTTTGTTTTTTGGCTTGGAATACTTTGGAGTAAACTGAAATAAAACTTGAATGAAGGATGGGTAAGCCCCATGATGTCAGTTCTTCTCCCAGGGTTCTATATGGGGATATTTGAGGGATAGAAGCTTCCCCCGCTCCCCCAAAAACATGCCTAGCTTCCCCCAAAAAAATATTGTTATCATACAGTATATAAGTAACCAAATCGCAAAAATCACCTTGACGCGACAAGATAAGTGTACATGAAGTAAGTATTGCATCTCAGCGAATCTCAGCGCATATTCATTTCAAAAACTTTCAGGGGGCGGGGGCATGCCCCGGACCCCCTAGGAAGCTCGTGGCCTTCGGCCACTCTGGACTTCTTCCCTAAACGATAAATTCTAGATAGAGCCCTGTCTCCCCAAACTAGACTTATTGAACACCTCCGGTATTGCCGGAGTGGGTGTTGGTTGCTTGCTGTCATCGGTGAAAAATAACACAGTGATTTAATGTCCACCTGCAAGATCTTTTCTATTATTGGAAGTTTGGCAAAATGTAATTAGTTTTCCGCGTATGGGAGTTCTTATTGCAATGCTCTTCTCTTGTAATACTTGCCTATAATGAATAAAATGGCACTAAAGATAATTTGTAGTTAACAGGCCCCGATACGTTTGTCATATATCACGTAATAGACCATGTTCGGAATATAGTCCACGTTTGACGGTTTGCGAGGGATTTCATTGAAGCGTTTGGACCAACCCTGAATGAAAACAAAGAGGACTGGAACTGGACTGAAACTTTCACTGGTTATTAAAGTTGATCCCAAAAGGTGAATAAACCCCGAAACCCTTTGGACTGATAAGAGCTTACAACAGAACGCACAGCAATTTTCAGACAAAGGGAATAACACCCTTCCGCCTTGTTTAAATGAAATAATTAATTAACAGACTTGGTTTACAGCACGGTCAAAATGATCAAAGCAAATGTGTTCTTGCAGTTAAAATTTGAGACCGGGATGAAATAATAAATAAACCAGCGCTCTAGTTCTACAAGGCGGCCTCGTCAATATTGATAGCAAATACCAGCTCATCGGTCTATAATTTTTAATTTCGGTTGCGCGGACGACAGAAAATTGTTATACAAATTCGGAGTAAACCGCTCTGCCCTTTACCTGAAAAGGGCAGAAAATAGCAACGCAAAATGGGTCCCATAAAATGGTTTTTCATATGAAAAATATTTGCTCTACTTTTGGAATAAGAGAATACAGCTGGTTTGTGACAAAGGGAGTTACTAAATTTGCTTCTTAACAAGTACATAGAAGGCTTTTGGCAACGGCTCTAAACTATTCACTGGAAGTTGCTTACTTGTGCTCCTCTTTCAAATGATTTAGCAACCGGTAGAGTTTTACTGAGAACTGGTCTCTGTTGGTTTCCTGTCAATGATGGTTGTATAGGGGCGATCAGTTAAAGCAAAGTAAATGACCCACGACAAATATGGTTCAACTTTGGCGGATTCAAAAGTAGAGGGTCCGAATTTTGTCTTACTGTGAACTAGTTGTCATAAACCGTACGGTGTTGGTGTCGGCCGAATAACTTCGACTGCTGGGCCTTCGAGACGTTCTAACCCAAGTACCGATATGGATTGCTGTATAAAGATTTAATTTTTGAGAGGGATTTGAGTACAGTGTATCAAAGAAAACTGTCTTAACTTGTTTTCTTTTTTTTTTTTTGAATGGCTATCATCGACGCTACTAAGTTATAAATCTTAGTCGTAAGCGTCTTAGTTCATAATGATAGACAACAGTGAATATTGGTGCAGTCATAACAAATATAATTCAACACAATACCAGCACGTGTTCGTTTTCTTCACCAATTCGTCACCCGTTTGAGAAATTCAAAAATCTTACATTTCGAGCGTCGGGCAAATCCGAAGGAAGGACTAACACTGATAATACCAATCCTTCGTACACCTCTCCCCCACCGACAGCACCCCATGCCCGTACAGTTTCTTTAGGAACTAACCTCTTTTATTTCATTTCCATGTAGTCTTAGAGACTAAACTTCAGTGTTTTTTCAGATGGTAAATTTTGATCATAAGTTTCGTACTCATCTGGAGCAAGCTGAGGGAATTCTGTCGTGAGACATTTATCTTAACTAATGGAAAATCCGTGCGTGCTTCGTTTGATAATAAGAAAACCCCAAATTAGCGATGTCTGATGTACAGCACGCAGAGAAATACACAGGACTTCTTCGTGTTTTGGTTGCCGCGCACGAATGCTATTATGACCAGAAACTGGTATAACTATAATGTTATGATAGGCATTCGATCAAGGAGAAGCGGACAGCCCCAAAGAGAAAACATGCGACAAATTGGACTGTTATCTGTAAATTTCATTGCATTTGAATATCAAGCTTTAATTTTATCCTGAACTCCTGGTCATTTTACTAGCTTACACGTAAATCGGACTGAGACGCGAATAGCCCCCAAGAGAAAACAGGATGCAAATTCGCGATTGTTATCTCATAATTTAATTATATTTGAATATTAAGCTTTAGATCCATCCTTACACCTGGTCATTTTAGCTTTTTCACGAAAACATAGTTAAGAATATTCAATAATTAGCCTTAATTATTCGGCACAGTGATCATTTGAAAACAAATTAAAAATTTGATGAATTCAAGTTAAGCCTTTAGTACTTTCTTGACATTTCTTAACACTTTTCTCACGCTTTTTTAGCGTTGTTGACAGGTGTTACAAACACGTGCCACAGAACCAAGCGGCCAAAGCGGCCTTTTTCGTCGCTGAGGGTCATGTTTAAGCGTTGTTTTTGTGGAGGCTTGGATGTTTCATCGTTTTCTCAAAGTTTGCCGGGGTTTTTTTTTTCGTTGGGTCAAAGCATTGCCAATGTTTACGGCTTTTAAGTTGTTGCTCTAAATATTTCAAACACTGGTTGTAAGACTTTTGGTCTTTGCCATCTTAATTTTCTAAACAACTTTTCTCCGTAATTAGTTTTGAAACTCGTATAAGAGACGCGTGCCATAATACGCAATGAGGTGAGATCTGAGAAAAAGGCCCCCAAAACAAATTACCATGCCAACATCACGGAACACCTGGCGAAATCCTTAATTAACGTGCACGAGATTTGGCAGAGAACAAAGTGACGCGGGAAAAAAGGTTGTCATAACACCAGGAGAAAAGCATGCAATTCACGCGTCGGTTTCTTAAAGGAAACGAAAGTGCTGCTTAGAATGTCTAATTCGGATAAAGATGTCTTCAGACTCAAGCAATAAACTAGAAATATTTTGCTTTGCGGCCAGTTCTTTGAACAGTATGGCTCCGAAGGCTTTTACCCGCTCAAGCATTTTAATAACACTGGAAAGTTAGAACCATCTTGTAAAGCATCATTTGTTGGGGGAAAGTACTTTTTAGAGATGTATTGATACAGTTGTGCGTAGGTGTTTGTAAACGAAATGGATCAAGCTAGTAAGTTTTTTTGGTAGGAAGTCAGATATCTTAAATTAGAAATGGAAAATGCTCTTTCAAAACAAATTTTAAGTTTTTGCAAAGATTTACTGAAATTCGCCGTTCTTACACCTTGTATAAAATGCTAATCAACTCGTGGTCTCGTAGTCTCAAAAATTCAAGGTCAAAATTTGAATATACCGTGGTCCTGCTATCTGCATCATGCTGAATAATGCTTTATAACCGGTACAATTTCTTTCCAAACACTCAGTTTGCTTCTATTACCTTGTCGAGTGCAAACAATGCCGATTAGGCAATATCAAGCCACCATTGATGTCATCACTGTTAAGCTGTTTGTGTTTAGGGTTAGATTAGTATGATGATTAATGGTGCGCGTTAATTATATAGCTCAGCTTTTATAAACTATAAGCCGCCATCTGAGGATGTGGTGTAGTTGATTTAAACTGTGGTCCAACAAACGCCGACGGAGATGGATATTTTCTTTCTGACACGCGCAAACTGGGAAAACAATTTCTAGTTTTCCCAGCAGGAATTGAACCTATGAACTCGCGATGTCTAGTTTGGATGCTCCACCACTGAGCTACAGAAAACTCGTGGAAACTATGCCCGTATGACTGGCGTCTGCAGCTTAGTGACACCGCATCCGTATTCAGTTATTGTACGTCTGTTGTTTTTTCAGGAAAGCCCTTGAGAAGAGAATGAAACAGTTTCTTTCATTGCTTGTCAATATATCGTTTTTTCTGACGATTGTAAGGGCACTGGGCGAAGCGAAGACTGCAATCAACCGCTGTCAATCCACTCCGACCACTGCCGGCTCGTGCAAACAAGAATGCGACCAGGACTGCAAAATGACATGCGCGGAAGTGAAACCACCGCTCAAGTCATGCGATCAAGAGTGTTGGAACGGGCGCTGTGACATGAAATGCGTCACCAAGGACGCCTGTTATCAAAACTGTAAATCAGCGTTTAATTGCGACGGCTCAGTGTTTTGCAAAACAGCCAACTGTACACAAATGTGTGACGAAGGGACTTGTGATCTGAGCTGTAGGGCGAGTTCTCGGTGCAAACAGACTTGTAATGGGGGCTCATGTAACCTGAAGTGTCCAAAAACTGGAGAGCACTGTAAACAGGTGAGTTAAACCTTTTTCTCTTTGGTATAATACACCTAACTAAAGAAACGTCGTCGAAAAAAGGCAAAACATGAACGATACGACCATATGGAACCGTATGGAAGGGCTGAAATGGTGGGCATTAATATTCAACATTAGGGAGCTTAAGCAACGAGGACAGCAACGGCACCTAGAACGCCACAAAACAATGGGATTAATGAGCCAAAACAATACTCTGCACGTGCGTTTTACATTTTGGTTTATAACATGGCCTTAGCGAGGCGCGCGTTCTGATTGGCTAATAAGCTCGATCTATTTGCCCGTGGGTTGCACGCTCACGTCAGTGAGTTTATTTGTACTTTCTCTCAGCAATCGATGCCGACACTCTTATAATTCCTGTTTTTTTTTTTCTCGTAAAAAATGGAAAATTTAATGATTCTTCCGGAGATGAAGAAGATTATTCCTTTGAGCTACGAAATTTTGAACTCAAGTTTTTTGCCGGGCCTCCCACCTAAGGAAATTTGCTTATTTAAGCGAGGAGTTGAATCTGCTGGTTGAACAAAAGAACTCGGCACTCGGAGACGGACCAAAACAGCAACAAACTGGTCTACATCAACCTTTCAAGATAAGTAATGCATATCAGGAATTTTAGAGAGAATTTTTTCAGCGATTTGGCGATAATAACATTCAGTACAAGCTTTCATTGTAAACTTTTTCTGTCGTCGAAAGCCATTTATTGCTTTCTGCGAGCAAAACTTGTACAGGAATTAGAGTTCTATTTTAAGCCTTGCAGACGAAATCATTCTGTTCCAAAAACTTTAAAGATAATCGAGTTTTCGGCTGAGCTTTAATAAAGGAATTTTTATCAAATATCTGTATTCTCTGATGAATTATTTAACTTGAGTCCCGAGTTTCAGTTGTGGCTCGCTCGGTCGTGAATCGAACTCTTGAAGGAACGACTGCATCGTACACAAATATAGCTTACATTTCTGACATTTTCCTCAGGCCTCTGTTCCAGTTTAAGCTTATTTTACCAGATAACGAAAGTGACAGTTCATTTTAAAAGCCAGTCATGTGTTCAAGTTCAGCGTTGTAGACGCCACACGCAACTCATATCATCAAACGTGGAATTAACGCGAAAGGAAAACGAAACCCACAAACCTGCTATTGATCATGAATAAGAACATCTCAACAGCTCAAAGCCAGGGGTGTTTGTGCGCTTTCTTCTCTACTCCTATTTTTAAGAAATGTCTGGTACCATATTGTTCTTTTCTTTCGCCAAAGACGTCCTGAAGGACAGACATTTCAACCACCAAAAGCTTCAACCATTTGCGGTTTGTTTTCGATACTTCCTTCGGAAAACTGATCCAAAGTGATCTCAACTAGCTTTCGAGAAACGCTTTTATCGACTGCAAGTTTCGTGTGCTGTCAGCTTGATATTTACGTCAACCGACAGTTTGAAGTTGTTTGTTTTCCCGAGATCGAGAGAATGTAAACTATAAACTCGCCGCGATCCAAGAAGAATTTTGTTGTGTCGCGTTGTCAGATTTTTGAATGAACATTTTCGCGCGGTTTATAGCGCTTTGGACCTCATGTAAGCCACACAAGATTCAATATATTCTGTCTCAAAAGTCTCAATGTTATAAAAGAAATGGTGAGAGTGCAGCCGTGCAGTTATCGAGTTATATATGCACTTGGGAGGTTTGCTAAGCACTCAAGAAGCTAGAGTCGCACTCGGCTATCGCCTCGTGCGACTCTTACGCTTCTTTCGTGCTTAGCAACCTCCCGCGTGCATATATAACTCGATAACTGCACGCTGCACGTTCACCATTTCTTAAACATTTCTTTTTCGTCCTCTGCAAAACAACAGCGTGAAATGACCAAATTTTAGGTTTTCTCGAGAACGTGAGCGAATGACGGCAACTTTTTCTTTCTTTTTCTCTGCTTTTACACCGTTCACAGCAAATTAGACTCTGGACAGGTCGCCAGCGTTTTTCATGTTAAACAAATTGGAATAATCGCGAAAGAGTTATAAAAACGCGAAGTTATATTTTGAAATTACGTTTTTGTCGCCGTCGCCGTCGTCGTTGCTTAAGCTCTCCATTTTTCTTCCTCTGGTACTACGGCCAACTCCGTCGTCGGATAGTTATTTGGGAGAACAGATGTATACTAAGTAGGCTTTTTTGAAAGTAGCCAAATTGGAAAACAAAGGACAGTACGAGCTGTACGAAATTGAAGCGAGGGAAGAAATACAACCGCACGGCCCGTTAACCAAGTCTAAGCAAGAGCTTTGATTTGCTAAACACTGGTAACAGTATGGTATGCCATCCGGTTTATAATTAGGGGAAACAAGCGCAAACTCATCGACCTATATCAGTTATCTATATTTCTTAGTCATTCTAGCTTCTTCTTTTGTTGCACATGATTCCAGAGCCTACGAAGCAGGGTTTTCCACGATATTACTTCATTATCCACAAACAAATTGACAAAATGGAACGCTTTCGTTTATTTACTAGTCTTGCTGGGAAGGCGACTGCCAAGCAACCTGCAATGCTAAGCGTTTTTGCGACCAAGGCTGCGATATGGGAAGCTGTTCACTGAGATGTGCCTCGGATGGTTGCCGGCAATCCTGTTTTCGCGGCGAGTGCAAGATGAAGTGCAGAACCAAAGACAACTGTGAGCAACAGTGTTCATCATACTACAAGATTTGCCCGGTGGTAGACTGTCAGAGTAAAGAAGGATCTTGTAGACAGGTGAATTCAACTAAAATTATAGCATCTGTTTAACCTAGCGAGCTCTGTTCATAAGGTTGATCATTAAAAGCGCAAGTGCTTCATTGTCATCAGTCATCACCATCATCAGCATCATCATCATCATCATCATCATCATCATTTCCATTTTCGCCATATTTCCACCGATAGCGATTGCGCTGATTTTCCTGTACTCACAACAACCGTCAGTTTACCTATGGGACCCGCTTTCTTGCTCTTAGGAGCACAAGAAAGTTTCATGCCCATGTAACATGTGTTTCGGTCACACTACAACAAATTCAAAATTAAAGAGCCTTGAAATCGAGTACTAACCAGTGATACCGTGCATTGCAGACCACACAAGTTAGTGAATTAAGGTCGTCCAAGTAAGTGTAGTCCCGAGAATTCCTGTTTAAAATGACATTAACTAACGTTTGGACATCCTGAGTGGAAGTCATCACCTGACTCTGATGAGAACTTCCGGGCCAACCCGCTATCTTTTGTCAAACTGAGTCTAACTCAGGGCAACACCCACTCTCACACGATAGATAGTTCTTTAAATAATGTGATAGCTCTTTAATATATGATTCCTGTGCCGAGTTGTTCGAAGCCAATGACTGTTCAGTAGACCGAATCCTGGGCACACTGTGATTAAATCTATAGTTTGTCATGGATTAGCGTTAAAAAAACATCCACAGTGTTATAGTGCAATACAGCAAGAGAAAGGGCGCAGAAATTGTAACTAGTGGCATCGCATCAAAATCATCAGTGTTAACGGCCCTTTAAATGTCAATCCGCAGTTTGGAGGAGGAAAAAAGATGCTGATCCATGCTAAAGTGGGTTACCAATACTGCAGTAATGGCAACTGTCTGCAAAACTGTACATCAACCTTCAACTGCTATCAGAACTGCAGGGAAGGATGTCGCCAAGCATGTACCTCTGGGGAAAGATGTGATCAGTCATGCGGCATCAATGGCAAGTGTCAGCAGTCTTGCACCTCGAAGACATGCGTGCAACGCTGCATCGAAGGTGGAAACTGTAACATGTCTTGCAAAGCTTCGGATCATTGTAAACAGGTATGCATCGGCCATGGTACATGTAATACTTACGCTTACGCTTGGAAGTGCAAGTATGAGTTTAGTAATCGCGTAACTCTGTAACGGCATCGGTTTAGTGTTGCTTCATCATTAAGCTTTAGAATATGGATTCTTAGAAGTATTTTCAGAATTTCAAGATAAGTGAAAAACGAGACTAACTCTTTTTAACAAGAGAAAGAAAAATACTGTATTAACAATCGGGTCAATGAAAAAGCATGAGCTTTTCTAAGAAACTCAGACGGTAAAAGTACTACCTAATAAGAAACGTAGGCCACTGCTCCACTGCTCGTCTCCGCGCAAACGGATGGTAGTTCAAAATTCTTTTAAAATAGTGGTTACTTTAAATTTAATACCACAAACTCGGCTCCACCGTCACGCCACATTCCACGTTTCACACGCTGAATTTTCACGCGGCCATCCAAATTTCCTCCTCCT
>OX419342.1:5957051-6062051 GCA_948470475.1 Galaxea fascicularis | reverse complement strand
ACTGATCAATCCATTGTGAAGATTCTTGATGCGATGTCCGAGATGATCCAGTCTATGCCATCCAGTAGCTTCTCTCCTGTTACCGCACTGCACCATTGGATGTTCCAATGATGTGTCTTGATGGATTCAAGATCAAGGGCCTATCAAGAAACACACAAGCAACGGATTATATTACATGTCCCACTTGTGACTTGTACGTCGTCTGTTAAAACTACACACGTTTGATTTTACCGTGGAATATCTAGTCCCAGTGCAGGATTGAAGGTTCGGCTTAATACCGATGCATATACAATGGATGTCTAATATGTTCGTTGTATTTGCTATACCTTGTTCTAAGTTTGCAAGCCTTCTTTTCGCAGGGCTCGAGACTAACGGTAACCAACTAGCCACCGACTAATAAAAATTCCGTTTTGGCCTGTAGGTTTTGCAGCACTGGAGGACCAGATGAAATCACTGACTAAGGAAAATTGAGTCAAAGCATGCAGAATTTGAAACATCAGATACTTGTAACCGGCTCATAATTTATTGCCTCAAGCAAGAACTTTAGATTACTAAAAAGCGAAAGCACGGTTGACTTTTTCGGTTCTTTTTTCCCTTACGAAAGCGATGAAAGAAAAACAAACTTCTTTGCTGCAAATGAGGTCAGGAAAGTCTAGGGATAACGTTTCATGCTTAAAAAAGCCATTTACGCTTTTCTTTCAATTACTTCAAAAAATTAAAAACCTCATTGTGATTTGAATAATGGCTATTTGATATCGATGCCTTTGTCTACAACTTGCAAATAAAGTCATAAAAATCAAAGGAAAATCACTGTTTTTGGCTGCTCACTGCAACGTTTTGACTGTGGTTCCGTGACAAATTTCTCAAGGGTGCGAAAACTTATTTTGCACTATTGAGTTGTTTAGGTATATTGCAAACTACACACAGACTAGCAGTTATTTGACATTCTAGTTCAAGCCCTGTAAAATTAAAATTTTTGTATTTAAACTGCTGTGTTTATAAACTCATCTTAACACTTCAAAACGCGCAAGAAACCTACTCTAATGAGCTGATAAGTCCAGTTCTTTCATGTCAGTATTGTGGTTGGGAAAATGGGTACTGAAACTGCTTGACAGGATGGAAAATAAAATAACTATGAAACAAGTCTGGCTAGTGAAAAATTTGGTTTGGCTAGTGAATCAAACGTGTGCACTAGCCACTGGGCTAGTAAGGTGAAAAGTTAGTCTCAAGCCCTGTAAAATCTGGGTAATTCTTTTGGGTTGGTACTTCCACATGCTCCATCCTGATGATTTTCAGTTATAGTCATGCCCAATGAACCATATAATTTACTATTAGGTCAAACACTGGAAACATAGGACAAAGTTCAAATAACTTTCCCAAAACTATATTTAAATGCTACATCAAAGGTCCAACAAGCACCCTATCATGTTTATAGGGTGCCAGTCTCTATCAAACCACATTCTTCCAATAAAAGGAACAGGGAATACACGTTAAAAATGTTTTATGGTTTGTGTCATGTCCAGATTGTCCTTCACAATCATATTTATTTGCATTTAAAGCATTAAAAAGTGCACACAAGCAGGACTCACATCTCTAATCTCCTCAGCTGATAATGCACCTGGAAGATCTTGCTTATTTGCAAAAACTAACAATGTAGCACCAGCAAGCCTCTAGTTTACAGATGAAGAAAAAATAATTATTAGCTCTTGCATTTGTATTGTACCTGGTAAAGATTGCAGAATGGTTACTTGCCCTTAACATAATAAAACTTTCATTTTTGGTGGGCATGCTGATTTTCATCTTAGACAAAGGATGGTTGGTCTGTATTGTGCTGTTCCAGAAAATATGCATACCCCTCCCCCCTCTTCCCCTCCCCCCCCCCCACCACCACCACCACCATCACCCCAGAGATGGTAAATAAAAATTCCAAGGGGGAGGCAGTGGCAAAAGCAAAACATTTTTAATGAAAAGTGTGGAGCTAAATTAGAATTTCCAGCGGGGTAGGGGGAGAGGGTGCAAACCAAGAAACGATCCATGGGGGAGGGGGTGGGGGGACCACATTTTGCAGACATCTCTGAAAAGGAAAATACAAAGCTCATGCAGGATACCTCCTCTAGAAGAAGTCCCTTTAGTTCATCCTTACAATCACAGAGTCTCCTTCTATCAGCACTGTCCACAACCCAAATCAAGCCATCTGTGCTTTCAAAATAATTTCTCCAGTATGAACGGAGAGACTTCTGCCCTCCAACATCCCAAATGTTGAGCTTAAACCTAGAGGCAAGCAAGGTGATACAGTTTTGATAGTTGTCTAGAAAGAAAACATGCCCTACACTGTGATCATTTCCTGTATTCTCATGTCCTGTATAAGAATTTACCAAATCAGTGGATAGCAATTTTCCTGTAACTTAGAATATCGTTTTGGGATGGGAGTGAAAATGGCATCTTGTTTCACAAAAGCTTTGGAGGACAAAATGTTATGGATAAATGAAGTGGCTGCACCAGCAAACACCAAGAAGAAAGCAATGAAATTTGGCTTGTCAGTGTTAACTGGTTGGTAAAAATTATTTTCATACTGAATTTGCAACAAAATCAAGTCCCCCAAATTATTTGTAAACAGTGTCAATTATACGGCGAGCAGTCTCTCTTTTGCTCTAAATCTGTGGAACGAATGCGATATCGTTTGTTACACAGAATTTTTAGAGCAAAAGAGAGACTGCTCTCAGTCTAAACTGTCAATCAATTAAAATGTAAATAAAGCTCTTAAATGACATATTTTATTTTTTATCAAGCTGATTCAGGAAATACTAAAACAACTATCCCCCTGAGGGTCGGTGAAAAGAGCACCACCTCCCCTACGGGGGATAATTGTATATTATTGACAAACTAGTGACATGGTAAGGAAGTTAGATGCTGCCATCACTACAGAGATGATTCATATGAACCTTCAAGCTCATTTACTCAGTGGTAACGTTTTGAACACACTGAAATCAAATCGTATGCCGTTACATTACAGTGCAAATATGAGTCTAATTCCCTTGGAGTATATACTCGACTGATTCTGTTAACTTAATTTATTTAAGCTGTATACTTTTCAGCTTAATCAAATTAAACTTACTTACTCTTTGTGTTCAAGGGTCTTGATATTAAATCCTAGAGTGGGCTCTATTGTGTTGATATCTTCGCCGTTAAACTTCTTCAATATTGTTGTTTTACCGGCGTTATCAAGGCCTCTGTCAGTCGAGTCAAGGATTCACCAAATCAATTTAGCTAAGCTAGGGCTTGATTTCAACAATACAGATACTGAAATAGGAATTCCAAAAGGATACAACATTAAAATTCTCATCTCCTTTTCCTTTTGCTTCATCTTCTTTAAGATGGTTAAGAGCCCCATGACCTCCGTTTTATTTGGTTATCTTTCCTTTTTTGATGGTCACCTTAAATCCGCCATTTTGATTACGGCTTCGACAGTACGATCCCCGCTACACAACAAACATACCGATTTTGAAATTCACCGCAGAATATGTTGTTCACGGGCTCAAATATTCCAAGATGGCGGCCGAAGGTCGAACTCGTGTTCGATTGTCGGTCGCTTCCCAATTCTTTAACAATGATGATGCTGACACTCTTGTAGCATCAGGAGAAGTTACCGCTGAGGATTCAACTTCAGAGAAGGTGAGTCAATCAAATCAAACTACCCGCAGGGTTCTTTCTTACAGATAATTTCTGTTTGAGTACCATGCACCATAAGCTGTCTACAGAAGCGTCAAGTTAATTATACGCATACCTGATCTTTCCCACCTTGTTCTTCTAGTTAGTTTAGCTCGTATATAAGGCAAACGGTAAATAGATAATTCTTATAGTTTTGTTGTCACTGTGTGGTTGGTGTCGTGAATGGCATGTTTACTTTTGGTAATGAAGTGTTGACATTTGTTCAGTCCTGCAAATGAAGCTATAAAGTTGACAACATACAAACATGTCCAGGGACCAACTGTGGCATACTCGTTGGAAAAATGTCTAATCTTTACCTCACATTGATTTTTTTTAGGTTATTGATTTACTCAATCAAGCCCAATTGGAAAAAGACAACAAATTAAATTACTTAAAGCAGGTACGAGTTTGTTTTTATGCACAGTTGTATTTATTTAACTCTGTAGCAACTACATGTACAGAATACTGAACCACCTCAGTCCACTTTATGCCTCATAGGCTTATGCACCAATGAACGTAAACCCCCAGGGTGGGGGGGGGGGGTGCAGACTACCCACGGGAAATTGACTGAGAGGGCCTTTCCCAGGGTCGGGAATTTGACGTGCCCAAACTGAAAACTGGAAATGAGTGACCTGCCATCTTGCTAATAGCCAGAAGTCACCAGAGGCAAATGACCTCTGCTTTTCTTCTAAGCATCAACACAACATGTACAGGAGCAAAAGAAAGTATGACACATGTGACATGTGGTACCATCAAGTCTGTGTTAGAGCATCTTGGCCACCATTATTATGCCCAGCAGAGGATGACATTTTCTGGCACTGCCTCTCTAATATTGCAGTGAACACCATATTAGGTTGGAAAAGACAACCAACGTGTCAGTTATTAAGTCCTGACTCTGATAGAAAAACATGTCCCAGGGGTGACAAACTGACATTCATTAGGAGCCTGGGGCTGGGGAATTTGACTCTGGCTCCCATGAAAATGTCAAATTCCCCTGGGTCTGCACCCACCCTGGGGCTTAAAATTGATAAGTACATTATGTAGAGTGGAGGTATGTTACAAAATTGACATTATCATTCCTCAGTGGTACGGAAATAGCCCAGGGGGGGTATTCCATTATATGGCCTTAACAGGGTTGTGCAGCCCAATACGGCAGGTTTCTTTTGCAGGTCACATTCCACAGGTCAAAGTACAGGTCACCGTGCTACAGATAAATAAACAAGCCCAAAAGTGTCTCCTAGCCCTAATCACTATCCAAAAATTCTTTTTAGATCGTGTTGAAACTGTTTGGCTTAGTTACCAATCGACAAAACAGTGACCTGTACCCGTGACCTGTGGAATGTGACCTGTAAAAGATACCTGCCTAGCCCAATAGGGTATGGTTTTCAGGGTGTTTTATCTGAAACGGGGTATCAATTATGTTATCAGTTTCTGTCTTAAACACGGCATCACTATATGACCTAATGACTTAGACAGGATAAGCATAGATGTTTGTTTATAGCATCTTTTGAGCATCCCCTCCCCTCACGGAGAATATTCAGTCAAACCTCTACTAAGCAGTCACCCTTGAAAAATTATAATAATAAAATAATTTTTAATTCTCCCACAGCAATAACACTATACAGTAATAATCAGAAGCAATTTGCCAAAGCATAAACATGCAAAAATAAATGTAAAAAGCAGATGTTTTGACAGCATCATGATACCCTTGTCAAGACAAGTAACAGTTTGCAATGTACAAATTTAGAGACTTGAAACTTGTATATTTGTACATACTTTATTACTTGTCTTGATAAGGGCATCATGACAACACCAAAACATCTGCTTTTTACATTTACTTTTACAACTGTAATTTATTAATTACATGTATATACAGTGTACCTGTATCAGCACTCATTTACAACCAAGGTGGGTAATAGTACATAACCAAGATGGTGTGCTAACTTATAATACAAATGTCTAAACAGTGTTCCTATCTATTTAGTAGAGTTGACCTTGCAATAGAGGCCAAGTTTTCAGTGAATATGGGGAGTGATTTTTGGGAAGTTGATTAGTGAGTTTTAAGTTGTAGTAGATGGTGTCCACTTAACCCTTTCCTCCCTAAGAGTGACTTTATAGATTTTACTCTGTCTAACGCCAGACGATTTTTCTTGTCAAGGGAGACCCCTCAGGGGTTAAAGGGTTAGAGAACTATCTCCCTTAACAGAAGGCTGTCCGTAATGGAGATTTGATTGCAAATGGCCCAGTTGTATTTTGCAAGATTTATGCACAGCTCCATACATTGATGGTGTTTATTGATTCAAGGTCTATTAATTCTTGACATCTTTAGAGCAGTATTATCAGTAGTGTGCCAGTGATGTAATGTATGGGGTTGTGCAGAAATCTTTCCATGTATTCTACATCTTAACCGTAATACACCATTAGCATTACTGAGGCATGCTAGTAGTGTTTGACATTTTGCTGCATTATTGGAGAAGCACTGCTCCAGTTAGTAATCTTAGAGTGGAGTTATATTTTCAAAGAAATCCAAAATTTTATGCATGATTGTATACCAAGACTTAATCATGTCTGCTCCCAAGCCAAGATAAATCATAACCCATGGAAGATCTGTCTATTGAGTGAGATGTTGTGCAGTGTGAAAATGAAATTATCATTACTTATCTCTGACAGGTGCAAGAGTTCATTGTAAATAAAGACCCCACTCTGCTGGATAATTTTTTGGATGTAAGTTGATTACGTGTGTACACATTTACTGTAAATGGCGTCAGTAAAATAATGATGTATGTAAGATGTAGCCAAGAATTTACAGCCTAGACTATTAGATTTGCCATTATTTTTAAGTACTGGTAAAATAATTCTTAATGGTAATAGGAAGGGCATCTATTAATAATAATATTTATTTTTTGGCTCACTGATATTGATTTTTTTCAAAGAAGGATTGAATGTTTAGGGTAAGCATAAAAAATAACTTATTTTATGGTGAGCCCAGATATGGGAATCTCCATTGAAATGGTCTGGTGGCCAGGTATTCTCCCCACAAATTCAGCATAGGGATTTGCAAAGTCTTTTTATGTTTTTAATATTCCCAATAATTTATATACATGTACTTGAAAGTTCTTATTAAATCTGATTTATGTCATTAAGCTACATGTATGTTGTTTACTTTATTTGCAGGAAATTTTAGTGTTTCAGCAAGACAGATCAGCAGATGTGCGGCGATTTGTTGTTGGATTCATTGAAGAAGCATGGTATTTAAATTAGTGAATTAAACTTGTAAAATTTCCAACATTTGGTCATACACATAAAGAGAGTGACTTATCCTTAAAAATCATGAAATAAAAAAAAATAGGGCTCCTCCAAATTTGTATTACAATAAAGAGACAAAAGAAAATTTAATTGTTAACACAATACCCATGCAATGACTGTTTGTCAAGATAGTGAAAATTAGTCTTTACTATTGCCTACATGTATAATTGTAATGATCTTATTCTAATATGTAATACTGTTCAAATTTCCAGCAAAAAAGATATCGAGTTGTTGAGCAAAGTGCAGAATACCTTGGCGTTTATGCTGAGTGACGAAAATGTCGCAGTACAAAAGCGAGTCATGCTGTGTGTTACACAGTTATACAAGTTTGCTCTTCAGGTTAGTTGGTGTTGAAATGGGCTGTCAGGATCATTAATATTATTGTAGCTGTTGTGGTTCAAATTTTCCTTTGGTTGAAAAATTTGGATCTGTACATGTTTTCATGCTCTCGTTTTGAGAAGTCCTTGAGTTTTTAAAATAGGATCCTGGAACGTCCTTGAATTTCTGGTCTAAAAAAGTGTAGGAACCCTGTTATAGTAAGAGTACATCTCTGGGGTACCAACCCACATCTTATAAGTCTTGCTATGGTTTCAAATTGACTGAATCTGTTTTATGACCATTCTTGACTATACCTCCATGTTGGTTGCTTGTGTCAACTGTATTGATCTCCATGCATGTTTACTACCACACGTCTACTTTATATTGTTATCAATAATTGCTTCATATGTGTGTAACACAAAACCAATTGGCTTGAACATGCATACTATGAAATCCCTCTACATTCACCTATCAAAACTAAATTACAAGACAAAGAACTGTAAAATAATTAATAAAAGAAAACAAAAACTTACGCCTTTCCAGGTGTGCAAATGGACCTCACGGCCAAAAACTAAAAGGCAACTGAGTGTGCAAGCGTAAGAAACTATGATGCAATGGGCTGTCACACAATGTGACCTTTCTTACAAAACATAGCAGCACATCAAGGCTCCTACAATAATTATGGTTTTATCACTCAAAGTGATGTTTGCAGTATACTATTTTTGTGTTGTATGTAGTACATTTGCAAGCACAAGGCGGTAACAGAAGAGCTGGAACACATGTGGGAGGTGAGATGATTAGCTACAATGTACATGTAGATATTGGAAAAGAGTAGTGGCCACACGCAGTCCTTGACTGCCTATTTTTCTAATTATTGTTCGACTCTTTCTTGCCTTTGCAGCTTCTTATTCAGATCAAGGAACAGATTATTGATATGTTGGAGTCTGACAATGATGGGTAAGCTTACTTCCACTGTTATCTTTCATAAATTTTGATACAAACTTGGCCACTTCAACTCATCTTAACAATGAAAATGATGTAAATTCGTCGTCTGCAATAGCTGGTATCTATTTTTCATTTTCTTCTTTGTTTGTTTGTTTTTTTTTTCAGAATAAGGACTCATGCTATCAAGTTCATTGAGATGTTAGTTCTGGTTCAGTCGCTGAAATCTCAGGTGTGTAACAAATTTAATTGCTTTATATTATAACAGTTATCATCATTATCATCATCATTGCCATGATCATTATTCAATATTCTTATCATTATTGCTGTAAAGATGAAGACTGGTAAACTTAATTTACTTTCATGACGGTAGGCATCGTCGTCATCATCAACATCAGTTGATTTTCATTATCAAGCTAGTTGTCATTATTACTGGTAGCGGTATTAGTATCATCGGTATTAGTCTTGGTGTTACATGTACACAGACTCTCAATACAATATTATAAATGACCAAAAGATAATCATTAATCAGTAGAAATTATCCCCAATTTTAATAAATTAGTTTATTGCTTGCAGGATTCTGAGGTTCTTAAGAAAGGTGAAGCAGACATCTCCCTGGAGTTAGTCCCTAGAAATCACCCACTGGTAAAGATGACAGAGTTAAGAGAGGAAGGGGGTTCCATGCTTGAGACTCTGCTTACTCTAATTGCCTCCCCCACCATCTCCAGGTTTGTGAAGCCATGAAGATTCCGTACTAGGGTCTAAAAATTTGTGTTGAAAGCATGCAATTTTTTAAATGAATTTGTTTCGGTTTGCTATTCGTTGCTTGGTCGGCAAAAATTAATGTAATCCAGATTTGCAACCAAAGAGAAGCAATGCGAATTTAACCACATCTTTGCATGCTTAAGAGATGGGAGTAATGGCCAGTGATTGGTAATTACCAATCAAATTTGCCAGCCAAAACTTAATTACGTATCAGTTAAAACGTCCTCTCGGTTATGCTTTGCTTTGAGATCAAATCATATTATGTAGAGAATTCTGAAAATCAAATCAATTTTTTGCTTTCATGTAATCTGTGTATATTTCTACATGTAGTGTAAACCTGATGGCAGCTCTAGGTTCTCTGTCAGCCATTGCTCGTCAAAGACCAGCCTTTATGTCAATAGTTGTTCAAGCATTTGAATCCCTACATGGTAGGTGTCCAAGCACTTTACTTTTAAATCACTTATCAAGTTTAAGTCATGAATAATTAACAACTATTCACTGAAGTGGAGGTGGCTAGTGGTGGATATTTACCAAGCCGTGAAGTGGCGAGGTAAGTATCCACCACTAGCCACCAACACTGAGGTGAATAGTTGTTTCAGTATACTAAAACAGTGATAGCACAAAAAGATGATTTTAACTCATTTATTCCTGCAAAGATTGCAACATTTTCAGGCGCAAATTCAGCGCAAATTGCTCGGAGGTGAATGGCACAGGATATCCAGAGTTTGAGTAGCCAATCAGCACACACGTTCAGCGCTATCCACTGTTTTAGTGTATACTAACATCAGCTAGTACAAGATGTTTGACATCTCTTTTCAAGTGCATGAACCTCCCTTCACGGAGCAGCCCTCCAGATGGATGTTTCCTCCAAGCCCCTACCCCTATAAATTTTCTCTTGTCCCCTTCCTTAACCCTTCCACCAATTCTGGACTAGCAATCATAAGGGCCCGGTTGTTCGAAAGCCGATTAACATAATTCAGGATTAGCGTAAACTTTGGTTGCAGTTTTTAACTATTGGATGAAAGTTGTTTTCACTGCTTTTTGTTTTTCAGGATTGACTTCCGCTAATCTAAAATTTTGCAGAATATCGGCATTGAACAACATTTAGGGACAGAGAAATAAGCTCCTTGATTAATTTTTTATCCTGGATTAATGTTAATCGGCTTTCGAACAACCGGGCCCAGGATTGTAGAAGGTGCGAAGAATGGCTGAGTGTGCATGGGTTTCATTATGGTTTTGACCAGGAAAGCCATTAATTTTCACAAGGGGGGGGGGGGGGGGGCACAAAGATCATTGGATTCAACTTCTTTGTTACACAAAAATACCTTGATGTGCTCATAACAGGCAGGCAAAACTATGTCTACAGCCAGCCAGTTTGTCCCATGCTTGGCTCTTTAACACCTTTTACATCCCAATGGTGACCAACATCTACAACGTAACTTGTCCTTTCCATATCACTGGTTCATTCAGTATACAGGGTATGAGAATACAGGAAATGACCACAAGGGATCAGTTGAGTTGATGTTTATACAAATTCTCTCTACATGGAACATCCAAAATATGTGGGAGCTGTAAAGAGAGTACAAAATATGATATTGTACCCCTGGTTTACAGCCAGCATAAATCTAGTAAAACGTCAATCTAAACCCACAGTAACTGTAAGATATTTTCATTGTTAATTCGCAGCAAATCTTCCTACTTCACTGAGCAAGTCTCAAGTCAGCAGTGTTCGAAAAAATCTCAAGGTACATGATGGGGGGGAGGTGTAAGTAGTGAGTCCCATGGGAAAAAAAACATGTGAACATGCACTGTTCATAACACAAGTAATATATAGAGCACACAATCAGCTTTGCTGTAGATACAGGTGTACTTTTATGTAAAAGGTTAAAAGCGGACGACCATTTACAGGTCTGTTCAGGAGCCTGCTGACTCTGTTTGAAAAGATTTTTAGCATCTTTTCTTTCAATCATAACAAAAATTACTTTTGGATTAGTAAGTTGCATGGAAATACTGTATCGTAGCTTTCTATTGCAGGTTCCAGGTAACATAGTGTTGCAATGCTGACCAACCTGTTCAAAAACTGAACAAGTGTCATTTGATTATAGACACTGAAAGGGTTGACTGTCCAAATGGAATAACTATGAAATAGTTGTTGAAATAAAGTAGTGTCCGTAACATTACCACTTTTGTCTTCTGTTAGCTTCATCTGATGAGTCTGCTGAAACATCCTTCATCAGGTACAAGAATGTCATCAATAAACTTTTTTATTTTTCTTGAGTTAGACTACTGTAGTTTGATTTCATATGATGGAGATTGTAACCTGGGAACATATACTATGCTGGAGCATTCTGTTTCGGGCAGCTTCTCTATATGTTGTGTACTGAAGTGGGATAAACAGCATTTCAGCATTAAGGAATTTTGGTGTCAGTGGTGCCTTTTGCTAAGTTCACCCATAATTTGGAACTTACAGAAAAGTGTGTAAATTAGTGGAATGAAATCCCGGAGGGGGAACTCCCTCATAAAAATGAGGGGGGAAAATTTGTGGGTTGGTACCACTTAGGGTGCTAAAACGGCCACTGACAGAGTTGTTGTGGTACCTTTTACAGGCTTTTCAAATTATCGATCTCAAAAATGACAGGAACTGTAGTTGTATTTGTTACGCAAATAACTTTTTTTGTACCTTACCTCCTAGGGGTTAAAATTAGTTTGGTCCACGCCCACAAAACGGGGTCCTGGTACCTTACAGGGTTGTTTTCAAACTTTTCCGACGAGCACCCCCATCATTCATAATACGTGCCCTCTGCCCTGGGATGAAATCTACTTCCCCTGTAAAACATTTCGACAGTTTTGACAATTTTACTGGCTTAAACTCACACACGCATCAATCAAACGTCTTGAGCACTGATAAGATTGTATGTTTTTTCTTGTTTTCAGTTGAGTTTCTTCCGCAAATAACGACCCTTCTAACAGATTTGGGAGCCTCACAAGCTGAGGTCAGTATGAAATTTTATAGAAACGAATGCCTTAAGTTTTATTTTGTGTGCATCAGTTTTGTTCACTTTCAATTTCTCCACTGTTTTACAGTTGCAAAGGAACATGCCCAAAGCCAGTGCAGAGAAAAGAAGGTTGGTGTCCAACAACTGTAAGATGTCAAGTCAATCTGAAACTTGATTGAATTAAATTAAAATTTGTGACCAGCTGTGAATTTAGAACTATCAATGAAACCTTTTGATACTTTGACAGTCACAGGTCTCGAAATCAACTTTTTCATCTATTTGCCCGCTGGCGATGGGAAAAAAATGTGGTCGCCAAATAAAAAATTTTGGCCACCAGTTCCAAAAAACTAGTCGCCAGCGCTACGTTTCTGGTCGCATTGGCGACCAGTGAGTCACAATTTCATTGTACTTGGGTTTTACAATGTATCTAGGGAGTCTTTGTACAACGTTGTGAGACGTTGTCCTGGAGGTTTACAACGTTGTCTTATCCGAGAAGACTAGAAGTCTAACCATTTGCAGATGTCATTGCAAAGGAAGCCCTTTCTCCTCAGTTATTTAAAGACCCTGAGTGTTGGTCCAGCCGGGGCTTGAACCTACGACCTCCCGCATGGTAGTCCGGAGCTCTACCAACTGGGTCAACCGGTCGGCGGTTAAGTTTCTTCTTGCGACATCTCCAATCGATCCTATAGGCTTTATGAAATGTACAAACAATCGCTGAAGTGGCCGAGAGCTTTATCCAGCCAATAATCGTGTATAGGTCGCACTGATACGTTAATTTGTACACTGGATAAAGCTAACCGTTTTTTAAACAATATAGGCCTGATACACATTCATGTAAGTGTGTAGCCAAAAAGCGTGCGGGGTTTTATTGTTTTCACTGTTATGTTTTGAGCCAGCTGAGAGAAGTGTCTCTTAAATATTGTGGAGGATATGTACGGAATAATTATCCATTTTTCTGTTCTGTTCTGTTTTAAGGCCTGAACCAGAAGCTGCAGTCACAGCCAAAAAGCCAAAAATTGATGTGAGTACGGATAGTATAAAATACGTGTACCTGTGAGTGTATCAAGTTGAACATTTAATCATTTTCCAGTTCAAAATTTGCACAAAGTCCAAACGTTTGAGTGGTCACACTTCAGGATTTCATCTACAGACTGAAATCTCATACCAACGTTGTACTGTATGTTCAGTCCCGGTTGTTCAAACGTTGGATAGTTCTACCCACTGGATAACTCACTATCCAGCGGATAAGTAAAGCAAACAAAACACCAATCGTGACTTGCGTGCAGGCATTTTCCCGCGTTTGGCGCCGGCTGCATTCAATTGCGTCGAATCCTGATTGGCTCATTGCTCTATTCCTGTATGTTGTGATTGGTGAGAGTCTCTGATGTGGTTTTGGTTTAACGACCCTAAATTGTTAACTGCTCTAAAGTTCATACTTAATTAATAACTTCCTCACTTATCATTTTTCTCAGACTGAAGAGATAGAGACCATGTCTTCATCAGATGCAGTGGAAATGACAGCGCAGGATATCATCCCCAGGCTCAACAAAGACACTGTAACCGACCTCGTGTTAGTGAGCATGTTAGCTCTGCCAGATAGCCTGCCATCACACTTTCACGACACATACACGCCCATTGCCGCCGCAGGGGGACAAGCCCAAGTGGTGCATCTCGCCCGTCTGTTAGCCACGCAGATGAACGCTGCAAAGGTTGGGAAAGGTTACGAGAGAATGGAGGCTTTAAGAAAGGTACTGTTAAATGTTTTAAAAAAGCTGATATTAGAGCGGTTTTCTGTCGAGTTCCCAAGATATTCCGCGCCTTCTTTGGCTTTACTTTAGTTCTCTCTGCGATTGGTTGGTAAAACACGTGCACGTTCTCAACCAATGAGAAGCAAGATGACTCGCACGCGCGCATTTTCCCGCGCTTGGCGCCGGCCTCGAGTATTCGCTCGAATTCTGATTGGTTCGCTGCTCTGTTTGCGTTGTTTGGTGGGAGTCATTACTCTGGTTTTGTTTTTACGCTCCTTTATTTCAAATCGTTCCAAGAACCTTCAGAAACTACAAGTCGAGTTATACGCTAAAACCTAAAAAGCGTATTAAAAGCGATCGGTGCAGAGATGACGGTCAACAACGGTCAACCCGCAAAATGCGGCCCTGGTGCTCGCAGAGCAGTTTTTAAAGTGCGGGGGCTGTTCCCGCCTCTTTTATTACGGGGAGGGTGCTGACTCTAAAAATGGTTAAAGGAACAGTCATAAATTTGGATTTTTTCCCGCGAGGTCCGCCAGCTGTACCGACCACTTAAATCCCGTGAAACTACTTGTCATTTTACTGAATTTATTATTTTTCCACCAAAAGTAGTCTGCCCCCCTTCGGCCCCTCCTCCTGCGCGGTCCTTTGTAACCAGAGTGACACTGACGACATGCAACTGAACTAGTCAGTGTACCAGTTCAAGTCCCATTCCCGACCCCTGTTCATTCGCTGTCTTGTTCGCTTGGATTGCGCAGGCGCAGAATGACCCAAGGTTGAAGGAGGCCGAGATTATGTCCATCCCTGTGATTGGTGGAGCGGGTTCATGGGGAAACAATGGACCTGGTGGTGAAGAAAACCCGATGGTGAGTCGTATTTCGTGGCAATTCGTGCTTTTAAGTCCCGGCAACGAATGTGTATTATTTTTACTCCTTGATACTCGCAATTAACTCAGTAGAATCAAAAATTTAATTCCAAGAATGAGATGAGATGAAATCTCTCTCTCAGCGTCGTAAGTGTTTAGCTGTAGTGCAACTTGATGGCAATATTTTGCAAAGGAATCCAGCCTGCAAATTGCACTCAGACTTCACAAGAAAATTACTAAGATGAAAACCAGTTTACTAGCATAAAACAAAACCACATTTTGGTGAACATGGAAGAAATAATTGATTGTCAAAAGCCGTAATCCCTATCCTGTAGACAGTCTTCTCACAACATGAATGTCGAAAAGCTGTAGATAGTAGTCTTTTTAACATTGTTTTTAATTTCAGTTTTCTTATTTTTTTGTCGCAGTTTATGTTTGGTCAACAAAAGCCTGAAGAGGATACAGCTTTGAAGAGGATGTTAGGTATCAAAAATTCTTCCAACACCATTGCAGCGGTCTTCATTAATTTGGACCCGTTCGCATTGGTTTTTCATTACGACGCTGTGTGTAATTGGTTTAAAAAAAGTACATCGCTTTTTGCGGAACCACAACCATTTGTGATTTTTTGTTGGGCATTTCTCGTGCTTGAATCCATTTGCTTGTGTTTCCTTCGAGTTCTGACTTCCTTATTGTTTTAATCATTGATTACTTAAGAGAGTATACTTGAGTTTTATGATTGACCTAAGTTCACGTTCCTGCTTCTCTAGATTAGTTAATGGAGAGAAAAGAAAAATCCGGATGGATGTGGTTGCGGCGGAAGTGTTTGGGGCAGTACTGGTTTTGGCCCTGAATGTACTATTAAGGTCCTCTCAATGTGACGATATTTCTTATCAACCCAAAAGCGTAAATTTTGAGGTGGTGTAAATTGATTTAGCAGCTTACATAGGCAAACATCACAGATATATAAATCCAGTAGATGACTGATACCTTAATCGTGTTTCCTATAGTAATTTTTATCAAGGTTTTAATCCTCACTTTGCTAACATTTTCTTGGTTTCGAGTTCTTCTTCCCACTTGGGTCCAGTTCTCCTCCTCTTCGTGGACTGAGTGTAGCCTGGTCACAGAGCCTTAACTTCTCTTGTCCCATGCTTAATGAATAACTGAGGATGTTTTAAACTGCAGCAATTTTACAATCACCGTTGCCAACTATGTAGCCTGTCCTGAACCTCAAAAAATAACATGTTCAATTCTTTTCTCCAACAGGCGGCCATTTTGATGTAACAAAAGAGAAGCGTCCATTGGATATGAAGAAGGTGACTTGTTGACAAATAATTGTCGTCTAAACCGGTGTATTTTCCAGCATATTTGAGTCCAGTGCGTAACTAACGCGTCTAACAAACCACCACTGGCGTTCGAGCACGGTATTTTTGTTCATGCTTTTCACCGTTCGTGTGAAAATGAACGAGAAATCTCCATTTGCAAAAACCTCCTGTGTGATTGGGTTTTCCTGTTTATTCACTGAATTTCAATGTTTGTTAACCTTTTCTGCAGGCACCGCTTGTTCCCAAGGAACCTCAAGTCCCCCAACTGGTAGGTATTTTTTAGGTCAGGGGTATGATTATGGCTTGTCATTATTTTCTTCAGGAACTAAAACGAACTAATGAGCTCCTAGCTTTCTCTTTCCTCAAAGATCACATTCAAGGTGCAAGCTAAGACATTAGAGTACGCAACTGAACATCCTATAAAACGTGTTCTCTCGTTGGAGATTAGGGACCTTCAGATATGAATACGAATAAAAGATTGAGTATGAGTAAGACTCTTCGTTCAAACTTTGTTCGCGTTCTTCAGATGATCATTGGTGACGTGAATCTTGTTTCTGCAATCTCCAGATCTTTGGTAAACAACGAGGAAGTCTAAGACTTCCGGGGAGGTGACTGGTCTGAAATAAAAAATTCGCACGCATGCTCAAATCAGAAGGTCCCTATTGTTAGGTGCAGTTCTACAGAGGCAGGGGCCCGTTTCTCGAAAGTCCCGTAAACGTTTCGGGCCCGAAAAGCCATTTCAAAAACTGCGATCCCGCTTATTCTAAAAAGCTGGCCTTTTAACTATGATTTCAAGATACGAAAGGGAAAACTTGCCGCAGAATTTCATTCCTGGAAACTTCTTCGTTTTTTAGATACGTAGGAAATTATAGCACCCGAAATAGGCCCGAAAAGTTTCGAGCGTTTCGGGAAACAGGCCCTAGGGTTGCGTTCCGATAGAATGGAGTTCCGTGTTCAGTGTTCCGGGCCATTTGCGTGCCTTGTCAATCGGTAGTCGCCGATTACTCTCCTAAAGGGCAATTGAGCGGTTTAGTTTCGACCCTTGGAGTCAAAGCCCTTGTAAAATAAGAAATGTTTACAAGGCTAAGGATATCAGCTTGTCCGCCACGGTGACGTCAGGTTTTTTTAAAATAAAATTTGCACTTCAACAACAGGAAATTCGGAAAACAAACGAAATATCCGTCAAAGAAGAGAAATGTTCTTAGCGTTGATTTCTCGCGCGCGCGCGCGCCTCCAACTGCGAGTTTTTCTCTCTTGTTTCTTCGCTTTAAGTACTTAAACGGATTTAGCTGCGTGAAGTGCATGAAGAGTTTCTCAAAGGTTGTTTTATATACGAATTGGAAAAAAGAAGGACGGAGCTGTGGGATTAAGTAGAGCAGATCAAGACAGAAAAAAAGTTGTGATAAAGGTCCAAAGATTGCTTCAGTACTCCAATAGGTATAAATTAATAAATTACGGCAGCATACCAGGAAATCCCAGACTATCTGAATGTTCTAATACTCAGCTGAGGAAACAGGGTTTAACCGCGAAATCAGCAAATTCGAACCCCACAAAAACCGCCATTATTGTCAAATTAAACAGAAGGATAGAGGCAGAGGATGATTCACGTATGACTGCGCGGAAAACACAACAATACCGGTAGAAAAAATTTACTTACCTGGGGCAGCGATGAAGCCAAAAGGAAAAGCACAAGTAATCCAAAGTTTAGGCGCTGAATTCCTTTCACAAATGCGGCCACTGGATGCCGAGTGAAATCTCTCAAATGCATTAGTTTCGTGCCCACCTCATTTAAAGAATAATCTTGACGGAGTGCGATACAATCCACTCGAGCGGGTTGTGCGACAATTTCATGAGAGTCCTTGAGGAGAATATTCACTTAACTCTTTAAACCTTAATATCAGTATTCATATTCTCCAAACTGTCCTCCATACATTTTTTATGGTGATTATGAGGAGAATTTGTTAAACAATCAAGACCTGTATTACTTTTTTTCTCACAACCGTTGTTTGATTGCGCAATGTTGTTAAAAGGACAAATTAAACATTGGTCACTCTTAGGGGTTAAAGGGCCGAGAGTGTAAAATCCCCGACATTTGCTGGACAGTGATTTTATTTTTGTACAATTTATTACATTCGCAGCGTATGAGGAAAATCAAACCATTCAAATTATCTGATGTAACAAGGATTCTGAATCCAGAAGAGAGGCAAAAAATGATGAACGGAGCAGTCAATAGAATACTTGCAGCTGAGAGTGAGTAAACTGGTCCTTAGATGTCGTTTTTAACATCAAGTTAAAACCAAGCACCGTTAAAGGGCCAATGTCAAGCTATTTCGATCCGCTATAAGGTGCTAGGAAATGTCTTCAAATCAAGAAAAACCCAAAAATAATCAAGCCGTTTATTTACTCCGGACTGTGTTACTACACTGAGACTAAATACTGTCTTCTGTTACGGATGGCAAGGATGGAAGTGGGTTACATTTTGAAAAAAGTTAACGTAACTTTTTTCAAGTTCTCGCACGTCATCTTGAAGGCTTGGTCAAAAATGTACTATGGATGGCTTTTCCTGCAAAAAAATTGATTGATATCTTTCATCTACATTTCAAGGAATTTTTTGGCTTGAGTAAAGGTCACAAGTAGCAATTTCTGTGACGTTTAGTAATCTGAATATCTGTAGAACACTAAAACAAAGTTATCAATCTGTTCAAAGGGGGAAGAACCATTCACCGTATTTGGCTATTTTTCATCCAACCAAGAGAGAACTCGCAATAAGTTAGCTAACGCCTAAACAGATCTCGCACCTTCCAGTGTGTTCAAGGAGCCAACGGTTCTAATGAACATGTCTTACTTTTGTTTTCTCAGATAGTGCAACTCGGAGTGGTGTAATCCAGGTGAGATAAATATTATTAGCATCGTTTATTTTTTCTGCTTCTCTTCACTAGCATGTGAATATAGCCTCCCAGCATCCAACGGGGAATTCTGTTTCACACGCTCGTTCCAAGGGCCTTTTTCTCGAAAGTGCCCAAAACGTTTCGGGGCCCGAAATGCCATCTCTAAAACTGCGATCCTCTTACTCTAAAAAGCTCGTCTTTTATTGTGATTTCAAGATACAAAGGGGCACATTTGTTGCGAAATTTCATGCCTGGAAACGTCTTCGTTTTTAAGATACTTATGAAATTATGGCACCCGAAGTAGGCCCGATACTTGATTCAATCAGACATGCTTGGGTTGACTGTTCCTTCATGATGCTGCTTGATACACCTTGTCATTAATTCTTGTTGTTGTGTCCAGGAACGTATCAACCTCGTTGTGGGCCTGGTCACACAGCTGGGTGGCGACTTAAGAACAGGTATGATTGTTGGATTATTCGACGTGTTTCGCGTTTTCATACAAAGTATCTCAATGTTAATTCTCCTTACTATCTTCCATACATTGCTTACTTGTAAGTTCTGAGAATTTGGTGTTAAATCAAATAGTATCCCCAGTTTTTTTTCTTCGCCTGTGCGCTTTACAACGTAATAATATTTCAAGGAGAAATTATTCATTGGTCAGTCCTGGGAATGATAGGGTTAATAGAATCATATATTCAAATGTCATGACAGACTGATCACATGAACAACTGCAGTTCTTAACATAACTTTAACAAGTTGCAAAAAGAAAGCCGCAAATACTGTTAAGTTTCGTGCGTGACTAGAATCGTGGTTTTGTATTGACCTGTTTAAACCCTTTTTAACCCTAACAGTGACCAATGTTTAATTTCTACTCAATCAAACATAAAGGTTGTGAGAAAAAAGGAAGTGATCAACTAGTAACAAAGTTCTTGATTCTTTTAGTAGTAAATTCTCCTCATCATTACCATAGAAAATGTATGGAGAAATATGGAGAATACACAAGGGCGTAGCTAGGGGGGGTCCTGGGTGCCTGTGACCCCCCCCCCCCTTTGTAAGCCTTTTTTTTTAACAAACAACCTACAATATTCAGGTAACAATCTGGTGAGTACCCTGTGTTTGACAGTGCGACCCCCCCACCTTTGAAAAATCCTGGTTACGCCCATAATATACATGCTAATATTAGGATTTAAAGCGGGTTTCCATTACCAAGGTGTGACTGTAAAAGTCACTCTAAACCATCAAGAAATACTGTGTGTCATTTGATAGTAAAGTTCCATTAATTCCAATGAACTACAGTTTAAATGGTCGCAAAGTAGCTGTCCAAACCACAGCACTGCAAGAACGTACTGCTGAAACGGGTTCAGTCATCTTGTAGTTCAAATTTGAAACACGTCTGTAACTTTTCCTAGAGTGGTCTTTCTTCTTCAGACTCCAACTATCTGAATCACATTTTCGACGTCTGCATGTAGAAGAGCTTTTTGCTAAGTAATCCTGTAGCTGTACCAGAACTCTATTTTCTTTGGTGCCAACACACTTCTTTTACTATGCCATGTGGAAAGATCACTTTTCACTAAGAGTGGTTACACCTTTACTCGCCCCATTTCAACTCACTTTTTCCTTTCTTGCTTGTACTGCAGTACTTCAAGATTTCATTCAGGAAGACATTCGTGCTCGTTATGATTTACTGATGTCTTGGCTGTATCAAGAGTATAATGCGTCAGAAAGCAGTGAGGGTGACGAGGAGCTTGATTCAAACCAATCTTACAGCGAATGCCTGCTAAATCTCATGGATAGCTTGTACTCCAAGCTAGACCCCAAAGACAAGTAGGTTTTTTGTTGTACTCTCGGCGAGGGCAATATGTTTGTTGCTAGAATTTTTTCTGAGCAATTTTTTGAGAAACTCACAGCAAGGAGCCAACTTGGTTTATATCATCATCACCATTGCCGTCGTCATCGTTATCGTCATCATCATCATCACCATCATTATCATCATCATTATCATTAGCATAGTCATCTTCATCATTTTCATTTTCATTGTTAACGTCATCTTCATTTACGAATAGGAATTGCTAGGCGTGAAACTGTTATAATGGCTTAAAGTTTGCTGTTGATGTTTGTGGGTGTTTCAGGTTGTTTACTCGCATTCTGCTGGATATACCTGCGCTAACAGACGGAGGTGTGCTGGCTGTGAGAATGTACTGCGAGGACTTGGTAGGTTAACACCTTACAGAAACCAGTTTAGAGTGACATTTCAGTCGCATCATCTAGAAAATCTTTTGGAATTTTTATGTAATATCGACTCGAACGTAAAGTAATATATTTCCTCTCACACGCCCCAAGCCATTCTCGTCTGCTTTTTTTTCCCAGGGATAGTGTTCAAAATGTTTGAAAGTGCCAAAGGCTCATTGTTATTTTGAAGTCAAAACTGCAAGAGTGTCTTTTTGCGACTCATCACTTACTGAGGAGTTAGTGCCATTGTAGGTATCGTAGCCAATCAGGTAGAACGCCTAGCAGATTTATACCGAAGTGGTTTCAACCATCACGAAAGTGTCGAGTTCTACTGAAAATCTGCATTCATTTGTTGTTGTTGTTGTTGTTTTGTTTTTTTTTTTTTTTTGTAGGAACGCCTTCAAGTTGGGTTTTCCACTCTGAGGGAGTTAATCTTAAAGCGACCGGCTGCTCAACTACAGCTGCTACAAACGCTGTTGGAACTAACTACAAACGAAAAGGAACAAGTGAGGGTACAGGCAATCCACTCATCTAAGAAACTACACACAAGGCCAGAACTATCAGAATATATTGAGGTGAGTTTGCAGGAGAAAAGTGGAACGCGCGACCAAGGCAACCCGTACCGTAACTTCTTCACGTCGCGATACAAATTACCATTGTTACGCATTTGGATCTACTTCGCGATGTTTCTGACTTAAACAACTTTGTACAGTATTGGCCAACTATCCAGGAAGTTGGTACGCCGGAACGACGTGGGAGGAGAGCAGAACTGGAGTACACCGTCGTGTACTTGAGTTCTGCACAAAGCCTTGTAATTTATTTATTTCTTGTTGTCTGCGCCAAAGAAATGTAACTATTTATGCTTAAACTTTAAGTTACAGTTTCTTGCATGTTGTAACTAAATATGCATTTTAAGGTTTCTGGAAGTTATTTTCTCGTCGTCCACTTTTAGAAGACAGGGCCTGAGACTAACTTTTCAGCTTACTAGCCCAGTGGCTAGTGAACCTACACAGCTATTGGTTTTACTCATTTGACCTTTGTTTGTGACGTATTCGTTACCGTTACCGTTGCCGTTGCTTAAAATCCCTAGTAATACATCCCTGGAAACGAAGGAGTTTTTGCAATTTGTAATTGAGCACAGCAGAATAGATTTTTCCCAAATCTGTACTGCAGTGGTGGATCTGGGGGAGGGTCTGGGGGGCCGCTTCCCCCCCCCCCTTCCCCCTAGATCAAAGCCGACACAGAAAGGGCCGAGGCGCTAGGGAACCGCGAAAGGGCCAAACATTTTTGAGAGCGGTTCCTTCCCCACCCCCCCCCCCCCACCCCTTTCCCTTATTTCTTGGTTTAGATCCGCCACTGTACTGCACATTATATTTAACACTAATCAAGAGGATTTTGTGGTTTTAATGTTCCATTAATTTTTTTTATGACTTAAAATTTTAGAAATATGCTCTGGAATCGTTACAACAGTTGTTAGCTGATCACCCACCAGCGCCTGTTGGACAAGATCCTGATGAAGGTACCAACTATACAGCTATAAACATTGTTCATTTTATTTAGAGTAGTTTTCTATTGAGTGTCCTAAAACCAGAACCAAAGCAATTTCTTTAGGCAATTATAACACATGATACAGTGCAATGAGCCAATCAGAATACTAAGCAGTTACATGCAGCCGGCCTAAAGCGCGGGAAAATGCGCGCGTGCAAGTCGCGATTGGTTTTGGTTTTGCATTTCATTGGTTGAAAAAGTGGCGCGAGTTTTGCTGGCCAATCACAGAGCGAAATGCAAAACCAAAGCACCCGCTGTACCATGGCAATTGTGAGATAGTCTGGGTTATGAACCAGGGTTTGAAAGTCCTTGAATTTCAAAATGAAAATTCAAGGCCTTAAAAGTCCTTGAAATTTGTTGCCAATTTTTATCCAACGAAGCTTCACAAGTATCTGAGACGAAAATTGGCGCACTCTCTACTTTGAGCATCTGATGTGGCATTATACTGGCTTGATTTTGCCCCCATGGAGTCCTTGAAAAATGGGAAAATGTGTCCTTGAAAGACCTTGAAAAGTCCTTACATTTTTGGTCGAAAAAAGTGTACGGATCCTGTGATTTGTTATAAATGGGAGTGGTAGCCTGTTTCAAATGATGTAGTTTTAACAAAAAATACTTCAGCCGCTGAAGCGTGGGATGTGTTCTTCATTTTCGTCAACTGAATGGATTCCACAATGCGTCACTCTAGTTAGACTTCTCTGGAGAGGGGAATTCCTGAAATCCACATAATGCTCTTCTCGCAAAAACCGACAAACTGGGTTGAAGTTGGCCAATTTCAGGGTACAATTGCAGCGGCGTTTTTGTCGCGTTTGAGTTTAACAGTTCGGCTGTAAACGAAATGTATCCGACGCGTTGAATGAATCTTGAGCTGTTCTGTTCAATAACACCCGTTATAAATATACTTCAAACTTAAGTGAATGATTTTGTTCGTTTTCTCTTTGTTACAGAAATCGCCCCTGGGGAATGGACTGATGACACCATTAAACTATGCCTTTATTTGTATCTCGCCCTGCTTCCACAGAACCACAAACTGTTTCACGAGTAAGTCATCAACATCAAATTTCCGCTTACTGTAGCCGTATCTCTGTGCTCCTTGAAGGGGTGACATTAGATGCAGGCAACTGCCGAAAACCGTCGCCTACATTGTCTAGATTTTCACTCAAATGACTAGTTTTAGAATTGTAAAGATTTAGAGCAAGAAATAGCTCAGATGGCGATTTTAAAAATTGAAACCCCTTGACTGTTATTTTGTTTAGCAACAGTCCTCTCATCTTTTTTCTCTCCAGACTGGCCAAAGTGTATACCGCTTCATCTCAAATAATAAAAAGAATAATCCTCAGACATCTGGAACATCCCGTGAGTACTTTCATCTTGAGATGAGATAGCTTCGGTCATTAAGGGGGATTTTGTAAGGCATTAAAATGCTGTTCATGAGTCTAAGCCTTACAGCTCCTTGAAGGCACTGTGGCTGAACCCTAAAGTGAATTTTGTTCAAGTTTACAGGCATTATCAAGTGTCCTCATTTCGTTTCGTGTCCGCTTAGCTTTGTGAAAGTGGGGCATGATGGCGTGGAAAATACATGAGTGACAAACCCTCAACCGCAAGGATCTCGAAATAGGTTCTTAAATTAGCGAACGCATCTATAGTATGAAGGGTATTGTTTGGTGGATTGGTGGTTTGGAGCCGGAGATGAATGGTAGAATCACAATATCACAACAGGATCATTTCAAGTACTCCCCCACCCTCCCACCCCTTAGGCATCGAGTAGACTGTGCCAACAACAGAATTTGAGGAATCTCATATCGAAGTTTCGTTTGGTCTTTGTCTACGTATAATCAGAAAAGTTCGTCCTTCGTTCTAACCCTTTCTTAAAACTGAGGGATACGTTCACGTAGTCTTTTCACGCCTGATCAATAAAGACGTTAATTGTGATCCACGCTTCTTTCCATCCTTAGGTGCGTGCTATCGGTATGGCGTCCCCTGAACTGTTACAGTTGGTGGAAAACTGTCCCACGGGAGCTGAAACGCTGATAGCGAGGATCCTTAACATAATAACTGATAAAGGTATTGTATTCCTTTTGTGAGACACCACCTCCTCGCTTAGAAGAAAATATCTGTTACTTAGTATCACCGTTCGGTTAAGGGAGTGTCTTTACGGTAAACCAGTTCTACCTTACTTAGTCGCAATTCTCGACTATTTTTACACTAGTTCGCCGCAGAACTAGTGCCGCAGAACAGTAGGTTTAGGGATGAAAAACAATTTATTTTGGTGCGTTGCATTGCCGTACTCCAAAAAACATGACCTTGTTGTAATCCAATTCAAGGGCGTGATGATAAATATTTCTTTGCGTTCCTAGTATGTTCTACCCCCTTGACCCTAATTTAGTTCCTAGGTTATTTGCTCATAGTTAACCAGTCGAGCAGTTGCACTCGAATCGCGAAGTAGGTACGGTTCTGTACAGTGACGTTTCTTTTTTCTTTTTTGCTGTTGCTGTCTTCGTTGCTAATAAGCCCTTTCTCCGTAGACGTATCTCGTATTCCTGTGATGTTGTTTTGTTGCGTACTTCAGTTAGCATTGAATCGAAACCTCTTCTTTGACAACGTGAATAATGAATAAGTCTCCACCAGTATACGGTAAATCATGTGTTCGATTCCTTTGAAGGCCGGACACAGGTTCCCTGTTCGTGGCACGCTGCTGAATACTGCATCATTATTACGATTATCTCGTTTTATTTTCTCTCAGCGGTTCCCACGGCTGAGCTTGTGAAGCGAGTCAAGGAGCTTTATCACAAGCGCGTGTCCGACGTACGGTTCCTTATTCCTGTGCTCACGGGTCTGACGAAACAGGAAATTATCGCGGTGCTACCTAAACTGATCAAGCAGTCACCCAGTGTGGTGAAAGAAGTCTTCAACAGATTACTGGGCTGCTTTCACAGTAAGTACAACAAAGTAATTATTGGGTCGGTTTGTTATCATTTCTACTATAACTAATGGCAGTGGAAAAAGCGGAGAAAACCACCGAGTAACTATGCTCTATTTTATTAACCTTTAATATCCAATATCAACATGTGTAATCTCCTTACAATTCGCCCATATTTCATATGTTACATGTGGGGAGAATTTGTATAAACTTTCATTCAACTGATCTCTAGTGATCATTAGCTGTATTCTCATGCCCTGTGTTGTTGACAAACTAGTAATAAGGTGAGGAGAAGTTAGGTGGTGCTTCCTGTTAGGATGTAAAGGACAGTGGATTGCAACTACGATGTAGGTAAATGTAATTTACCTCATCACTAAGTTCGTGTCCTGTCAAGGTATAGTCCAGTTAGTTTAATGCCCCACCAAGTGTTCGAAATAGTAACTCGGCCTACACGGGTCACGTTCGCCGCAAACGTTTGATGTCCGTAACAGTGCAGTTCTTTGTACCTTCTCAGAGACGTTCACAAATAAATTTGCCTGGAATGGCTGTGACCATTGTCATTTTGTTGCGGTTATGTATGCTGGCGTTGTTCTTGCGTTTGTTGTTGTTGTTGTTTTTGTTGATGACGATGATGATGACGATGACGATGATGACGATGACGATGACGATGATGACGATGACGATGACGATAATGATGATGATGATGATGACGATGACGATGACGATGATGATGACGATGACAATGACGATGACGATGACGATGATGATGACGATGAAGATGACGATGACGATGATGATGATGGTGATGATGACGACGACGACGACGACGACTTTCAAGCCCTAACCTTTATCTGTTATTCTTCCTTTAGGTGACTCCAAAGTATCCGCCACCAGTCCTCTTAGTCCGTCAGAACTGCTTGTTGCTCTACATCAGATCGAGGCTAAGAGTGACATGAAATCTGTTATGAAAGGTAACACAATTACGCAGGTGGAATTTCGCAGTGGAAATCCTCATTACTGGGAAATGAGATCGCTTTTGTTGAATTTAATGGCCAAAATCATGTTTTTCTTATCTTGTTTGTCCTTTGTACACAGCGAGCAGCTTGTGTTTCGCGGAGAAGACCATCTACACTCAAGAGGTTTTGGCAGTTGTTTTGCATCAACTGATGGAAATGAATCCTCTCCCTACCCTATTCATGAGGACGGTAAATATAATTAACACTTCATTACCCTGTATTGCAATGCCTTCTCAAGTAGCATCACAAACAAGTGAAAGTGTAAAACCACCAAAGTTGCTTCCCATTTGCGGCCTGTACTAGTTTGCAATTTTGGCAAGAACCTGTGTTTAAAAGTCTATACTAGTCAAAGAGGGGCGGTTCTGCTGGTCAGATGTTTCTCAGTGAGAATTTCATGTCTTGATTTTGTGTATCTTTTGCATAATTCTTTCGAAATTTTCTCTCCAACAACGTATTCTTTAGTACTAAACTTTTCTCTTACTTCGCCTGGGACCGTTAAGTTCCTCGCACATTTTCTTTGCAAAGTAGTTCAACTTAGCTGGCTATCTTCTATCTAGGTGATCCAGTCCCTTAGCATTTGCCCTCGTCTGGTTGGTTTCGTGATGAACATACTCGCTAAACTTATCACCAAACAGGTGAGTGTCACGGGCTCATACATGGGTGTCTGCACAAAGCAGTGCTCGGCCTTAGCGGAAGTCCAGTAGCCCAGGACGAGTAGAAATTTGGTTTGGGTTACTTGTAAAAGAAGAGGTTTTGGAGATAGTGTTGGTGAAGAAAAATCTAACCAGTTTTGAGTTCAGGTAATCTCAAGAAGGAAATGAAAAATTTTCAACTCGGTAATCACAATATTGGTCCTAAGAAGCGAACGATGCTTGGCTACCAAATTACATCATTTGGCTTGCATATTTTAGACTCCACTAGCCCATGGTTTAAATTGGTAAAAGATAATTTTAAGCACTGCACAGTTTTCTGGTTTGGGCTATTTTCAGAAAACGTTCCGTGCGAACCGGTCATTAACCAACGGAGTACTATCATCTACGCTGCACGCTTAAGACTCGTTACCTTTGATACTAGGCCCGCTAGTTGATTGGTTCATGGACTTTAACGTACTTTAACTAAGATTAATTACCAGTGACTGTAAATGACTCTGTTGTTTTATCCTACAGGTTTGGAAACAACCAAAAGTGTGGCAGGGATTTGTCAAATGTTGTCAGGTAATGCCTTCGTCTTTGTATCAATACATAAGCACTCAACCTCGACCTCATGGTGCAGTGTCACGCAATCCGTTGTACATGCGATATGGACACAATAGTCACGTACCTTACGTTGTTCACTATTCATTTTTTGACATGTGTAATTTGTCATTGAGACATGCTGTTTTCTTTGTTCTTTGCCTGACAGATGACAAAGCCGCAGTCATTCTCGGTTCTTCTTCAGCTCCCCCCTCGACAACTGGAGAGTGTGTTTGAGGTAAGATAGAGAAACTCAGTATTGGCTTGCCCCCCTCCCCCCCTACACACACACACCCACCCATCCCTCGCTGTTTCAGTGAAACCCCTTTCATTTACGTTTGAAAGTGTTATGATGAGTTCATAAACACAGCAGTTTAAATTAAAATGTTTTAATTTCAAGGGGTTTGAATTATAATGTGAAAGAACTGCTAGTCTGTCTGTAGTTTGCAGTATACTTAAACAACTTAAAAGTGCAACCTAAGTTTTCACGCCCTTGAGAAATTGTCACTGAACCACTGTAAAAACATTGCAGCTAGCCACCAAAAAACGTTCCTTTTTTTTTCAAAATGCTTATTCATGACCGCTCGTGAGCAAGAAAATTCGTAACGTTCCATCCTTATGACTTTATTTGGAAGTTACAGACAAAGGCATTGATGTTAAATTCCAAAATGGCTGGTGAAGCGCAAAATCTACCAGCCAAAACAGAATTTTTACTGGTCTGTGGCTAGCTGGCTACCGTTAGTTTTGAGCCCTGTTTACTGTGGACCCTTGATTGAGAGATAGTTCAACTACCGACTGGCTTGCTTTATTTTTAATTCATCAGATCTGTCCGGAGCTCAAGGAGAACTTGGTTGCGCATGTTCAGTCGTTCACTCCTCACCAGGTAAACTCTTTCACAAGTAGCTCACTATACCAGTCAGATCTTGGGGAAAAAACAGTTACAGGATAAAAAGAGAAAATCCTGAATTTTCTGTTGTTACCTAAAACGTATTAAGAATTTCGTGGATGTCCTGTACTGTCCTTTGACATTTTCTTGACTATGTGTGTGTGTGTGTCAAGTACCTATATTGTTTTTCAACGAGAGGTTCAATTTCATTTTCAGGGGAATGGAAGGGGAATGGGCGGAAATTTTTGCTGATTGACAGTCAGGGCAAAAATTAAGATACAACTCACCTTTTCTTTGAATACCACAGTTAATGTGTTCAGGTAAGCAGAAGCCACATATTGGGCGCTATGACCGCGTGATGGCGGACAGTACTCCTTAAATCTACCAATTAAAATTTAATTTCAAGAATTAGCAGGCATGGACAGCTGTTCTGGCCTTTTTAGGCCTCTCGTCAGCGTGTCCATGGCTGCCAATTTTTGGGCTTACATTTTGTTTGGTAGATTTAAGGGGTAATGTCCACTAATACGTGGTGATAGTACCCAATATGTGGATTTCAGCTTACCTAATCACATTAATTTGTGCGTTATTCTTTGTCACATCCCACGAGTGTCACATTTTCACTTTCCCTTTGGGCGGTCTTGCTTTTTTAAGTAATGATTCGCATAAGAGCTAGGGCGCTAAACGGCAATGCACGATGGAATGTTGACTTTCTTCATTGTTTAATTTAGCAATCTCATTGGTCAAAACTCAAAAAATGTTTAAAAGTTAGGGTTAAAGGCACATTTACTAAGTATTAATTGAAGATTCAGATAACCTGTGCTGCCGTTGCACCACATCGAATTTTTAAAAGAAATTATGTGGGGGGAACTTCATCAAATCATCAAAATTAGTGGCTATTGTGTTTAGCAGTTATGATTGGTTAGGCACAAAAATTTCCTAAATTTTATTTGAACCAAGTACATTTAGTCTAGTTCTACAACGAAATTTAGGTAACATTCAAGAGTTCCAGCTTTCTTCCTAAAATCAACGATATCCCATGTGGGGAAATTGCCATTGCCGCAGAACAATAGGGTTTGCTATAGTTCTTGTGTGAATCGTTACTTAATACCTTTGACTTTTAGCTACTTTTGTAGTGAAGAATAAGGGCAGATCGTACTTTAAGGAATGAAAGGAATGAAAACAAAAGATGGAAAAAAAAACGCCTGTATTGAATTGACATCTCTGTATGTCCCTCTTCTAGCGGGCTCATATACCACGGTCGCTACTACAAATCCTAGAAAAGGATGGCAAGAAAGAGGAGAAGAAACCGAAGCTAGAAAAACCGGATAAAGAACAAATAGATCCTCAAGACGACGAGGACTCGTCAAAGGACGATAAATCACCGAAAAGGAACCGATCGCACACGAGAGAGACACTGAAAGAAAAGCGAAAGACGCGCCGATCCCGCTCTCGCTCCAGATCCCCGCGAAAGAAAAAGGAGAAAAGCGCTGGGGAGGAGAGTGGGAGTGAAGGTGAGGTTGATTGAGTGGAACGGCTGGAGCTGACTGAGAAGTGGGAGATAATACACCAGCATAATGATAAACAGTGTTCCTAGCAAAGAGAGACTGTAAAGGCCAAAGATGATAGATTCTCCACGCAACAGTTCGGAAGTAGATCATTAAGGAGATTAACAAACAAGCTTGCAAACAATAAGGGCTATGTTGTTTGCGTCAACTCTCTTTAGCCCCAATATTGAGGCCTTCCAAGGGGTGGTTTGCTGTCATTTTGTTGCTCATTTACGACACTGTCTGTCTCCTGTTTGGTTAGAGACAAATCTCACTGTCACAAAGAAAACAAAGAGAAATTAAACGTGAATTGTCCCCGTCGCAAACTGTCGCGCTTTTTCTACCAATTTCTGTCGGTTGTTGTTGTCTTAACAGACTGGTTGTCGCTTGTCGCTTCTACCCCTTGGAAGGCCTCAATATCAACATGTATTTTCTCCTCGTCGTTTTACAGTAATAGTTTGAGAGACTGTTTCAAAACCAAAACATTTCTTCTTTGCTGATCATTTTATTTATTCCCAGCACTTGTAGGATCAAATAGTAATGTGTTCAGGAGAAAGTAGATGTTGATACCACAGGTACTTCAAGGCACTTCTCATCCACTGTAATATACACTTCTCGCCCTCCTTTAAGTCAATCTTTGTCCATTCTTTTAACAAAACTTCAATTCTTTGGTCCATTTGAAGACGAAGCAATCACTGAAATTATATCTCAACGATCCCGGTGTGCGTTTTTCGAAACTTCATGCCCGAGAAGTGTTTTTTTAAGTGGGTTTTCTATCGATTGATAGTCGCTTTTTGGGAAAACTAGCTCACTGTTATCATCCAGTTTTGTAGTGTACATTCTTAAAAACGTATTAAAAATATTAGAAATAGAATTTCTGGTGAGGGACTTGGCGTACGTAAAGTAGTTTTGAGAAACGTGTGTCTGACCTCTGAATTACAGTCGCTCCAGTAGTGAAGCAAAATGTTCTGACGTACATTATCCGACTCGGGCGCCATTCATTTTATCTGTATACTTGGAGTGCAGTGCATGTGAACTGAGTACAATACAATAATCCTTTCTTTGACTTAAAGGACAAATTAAGTTCAACTGCACCAAACCCGCTACAATAAGTCTTTGCGCTTGTTCCAAACTCAATGTATCTTTGTTGTCATATCTGGACTTTGTATATGCTTTAAAAGTCACAAAAAAAAATTAAGCATCATTTGGGTCTCGACCGAGTCAGAGGGGGCATGGGTCTGTTACTGATTTGACGTCACAATCTACTTTTCATCCATGTTTACAAAGATCCATGCGAATCAGTTTGTGACGTCAATTCAGGAGTAGACCCATGCCCCTTCTGACTCGGTCGTGTACCAAGTGATGTTTAGTTTTTCGTAAGCTTTGAAGCCAAATAAAGTCATGATTCGATTAAAAAAGAAGGTGCAATGCGCTTCGAACAGGTGCAAAAATTTATTTCAACCCATTTTCAAAATAGTTTGGGGTTAGGTGCACTTTAAGCATTTTTGATTTCTCTCAATTGATACTACATGTAAGAAACGGTAGAGTTGAGCGTCAAAAAACGCGAGAAATTACGATAAGTAATGGTAATAGGACTGAGTGGAGTCCAATTCGGTCTGTAATCATACGAGTGATAACAAAATTGGGGTGATTTGTTTATCACGAGTATGATTACAGACCGAATTGGAAATTGGAAATTGAAATTTCCTAGAAAAAAGAGGGAACTCGTCTGGTTTGTTAGCATAAACATTTGTGCCATAGGATAAACAAAATCACTACTGCCTTCTAGAATCCTGTCATTTTTCAAGGAAAAAAATATCCATTTTGAAGTGACCCCCAATACAAGAGTCTGTACAGTGTTACTGTGGTGATTGAAACCAAGGTTGTGATTGGTTGATTTGAACTACAACTTTGAATGTGATTGGCTTATTAAACAATCCAATAACAACTTGGCAAGTGGATTAGTGGAAAATAGGAGTTTTTTAAACCAATCATAATCGAGGAAATTGTAATTTTTATGATTATACGAGATAGAGTTCGAGTGAAACCAGTTCCTTCCCCTAAACCCTCACTCTTCCTTATGGGAATTCCGTGTGTAGTTAGCCCTGTTTTTCCAATAAAATCCGTAAACACTGAAATATTCTCTAAACAGATATTTAACCTCCAGCCAACGACATGTTAGATCCAAGTCCAAGTGTCCAACGCTCTAAGTACTTGTACAACACTGTAAGGACAACAACCCAACGAAACGAAACCAAAAATGTGCTTCTCGTGTCTTTTTGAACACGACCAAATATGGTCATGACATCTGGGAAGCCTGCATAGTGCGAGAACAAATTTCAATCAAGTTTAACTTACTGATCGATTCAATGTCTATTCTTAGCCAAAGTAACTGAAAACTCCTGGCCAAAAAACGCAAAGTTTATTACGGAAAACGCCCTCTTTCTCAACCGATCAGCGTTCAGTAATTTTGCCCTTTAGTATACCACCGGCCTCGCTTTGAAGCTCATACATTTACTTGACTGTCACTAAGGCGACGTCTCCGGACTATTTTGTGTAAGTGTGCCACTTCTTCAGTCGTGTTTTGATGGAACTGTTTTCTCAGTTTTTCTGTTTGTTTTTGCATTGAAAACGCTACGAGCATAGTTCCCTTCAACCTCGCCCTCAGAGTCTTCTCGAGATTCAAAACGGCGGAACGGTCCTCCCTTTGAATATCGAGAAGACCCTGGAGACGAGGTTGATTTCCCTCTTGATGTTCCCAGAAATATCCCTTCCTGTTCACCATATTTCTGGGAAGATCAAAAGGGACACAGCTCGCAAACCACTATCACCTTTTTGAGTCTTGGGAGCAATATGAATATTCTCCTCAATGAACTCCAGTTTTGTCTTGTGGTATAAGTAGGGAGAATCTGTTCAATCATCAGGGAATTTCACCCATTGTGATCCTTTTCGTTATTCTGAAGAATTTTTTGCTTGATCAACTAGTAACAACACAACGAGAAATTGCATGCTTGACCCTGTTTAGGGTTAATGAAAAAGAAACGAGTTCACAGTCATAACACTACACCTGATCTCAGTGCTTAGAAAGTCTCACAAATGAAAAAAAAAATACGCTTTAGGAGAGAAGTCTCTTGATCAGAACTTCGTGATACTTTACTTTTTCATTTCAAAGTTGACGTCAAAGAGAGCTGGCTCAGTAATTAGGGAGCTTAAGCACGCGCGTTTTTGAGACGCGGACGGCAACCGGAAGTGAATATTTCGCACCCCAGGATAGCGGTCTCAACCAGACTTTTAAACTAAGGGTCTCTAATAGTGAAAAGATACTTAGCGATGTAAATATAGTTGTGTGAAGACAAGTTAAAAGGGAAAACATCTCACTTCCGGTTGCCGTCCCTAATATTAGTCCTCTTTCACTCTGATGTATCTTCCTTGGCATAACAGCCCAATTTCGATATATTAAAATTCACTTTTTCACAAAAGGTATCACCTCGAGGTTCTGGGGCAAAAAACTCATATAAATCCTTATTTTATTCCCCGGAGCCTCAAATTTTAAGTTGAATTTTAATACATGCATATCGAATTGGTCTATTAAGAATGAATCTTGTTAATTTATACAAATCTATGCCAAACTCTCTACCATTTTTTCTCTTCAAATTAAGGTAGACATGCTTGTGTGTTTTCCGTTCAATATATGTCAGTTGGAAACTGGCTCCGAGGCATTTTTAGCTCATGAGTTATTTCTGGGAGTTTGTACCTAAACCTTCTAAAAAATTTTCTTCTATATTTGTAGGTAGTGTATAGGTACAAAATAAATATGTTGTCATTGTTGTTGTTGTTGTCTTTATGTCACTCGCATACCCGAAAAAATCCCGAGTTCTTCCGACAGGAGTCGAACCCATGACCTGCCGATAACTAATTCATTCAACAACTGTCCTTCGGGAGACTTGTTGGCAATTAACCTCTTTTCCAGACGGGCCTTATTATCCGATTCCTCAGGGAACCATTTTTGACAGAACCACCGTGACTGCTTTTAGAATTTGAAAGTTGAAATGAACCGTTGTTACTACGAAATGTTTAGTTGTTTAAACTTTAGCAGCCATTAAAAATGACCGTTTGTTCTGCTAGAAAATCAAAACTATTTGCTTTGAACACCCTCGAACACCAAAAATACGCATTTTTGTCGTAAAGTTTTCCATACAAAAATTCCTCTGAGCATCGAAAATCAACATTTGCAGTGAAGTTCAGTTCCTCTACCCTGTTCTCTTCCACGCTTTCCTGCTCATTCCTTTGGCAAGCAGAGCAAAAGCTCTTTAAGTACGGCCTTTCCCACTTATTTGAAATTTTCGTCTTCACGACCGAATTGAATTCTGGGTAATTCCTTGATAACGGCGACATGGAAGTCCGCCAATTTCTATTTCAAAAGTGTCGAGCCATCCAGTCCTACAGGGAAAATATTCAGCTGATTGCATTATTTGTAAGTCAAAACAAACCAAAATTGCCATGCTGAGACAATTTCGGCGGCTCATTCGCTGTGAAATCGTTTTCCATCTCTGTTTTCTTTCAGAGGATTGCCTGTACCCCAAACCCAGCTTAAGGATGCCAGTCTGGGGATTTCTGAAGTGGCAAATGGCCTGAAAAAACACATAAATCAAATACGTACCAAGTTCCTTCGCGAGTGTTCGCTTGACAAAGAAGAGAGAGCCCTCGGTGTCTTAAATCAGCAAAAAAATCTCTATGGTAACGCCAAATAAAGAATGACGAGATGGTCTTGATTTCTTACACTAGAAAAATAGCAAAAACCGGCCAAAAACGTCCGCTGGAAAAGAGTTTAACTGGGGACATCTAACAAACATCGTGCATATATACGTACTGCCGATATTTTAAATATACTGTTCCTGGTTATTTGCTTTTACGGCGGGGAAAACCTTGTAAAGCTTGAATTTGGCAGGGAATAGGGTACGGATCAAGGAATATGGACCTTAATATTTGGTTACAACTGATATTAAAGTTAACCGAGTTTGGTTGCGAAGAAGGATAGATGATCGTTTATCGTTATGACGTTATTACCCTCGAACTCTTGAAACAGTATCTTTTCTTACCGCAAAGTTGAGTTTCAGTGTTTTAAACGCTGAGAAATTTCTAAATCTTTGATGTACTTGGATACGGAATTGATAACAGATGTGCAACGCTTTTTCCTTGTGCGCAGGTCTTTTAGAAAATGTTTTTTGTACTTTATCTTCATACCATGCCACAAAGCCAGAGCAAAACCGTTCAGTTCGGTGGCTGTGATTGGCTTAAATGGTTCACATGACAGAAATACCCGACCGGGAAATCAACATCAACATTCCAGATGCAAATCACAAATGAACGTACACAGGCCGGACTAATTAGATTTACAAGGAGTTTCTTGCCACTCAACACGTTCGACTTTTGTAAGCAAACAAAATGCAGAAAATAAGGTCAGATCGAGAAAAAGAGCAGTGTGTGATGAGAAAAGGCTTCAGTAAGCTGGCCCATTAAAGAGATTATGCATTTTAATAGTGTAAGTTGAAAAAAGGCAATCGTCTTAAAATAAGACCATATATTTTGAAAAAGACTGACTTACGGAACCGTTCATTATTTGCGGTGTGGGCGAGGTTGGTGGGATTTGATGGTTATTTCCTGTAATATGAGCCCCCCTCTATATTTATTTTAGATTTTATAACTGGATCCCCTTGGAGTCCTAAATATTTGGGAAGATTTCCTCCCCCCCTTTCCCAAAACAAAAAGAATGAAAATTTATGAAGAGATTGAAACTTATTAAGTTCATGCGGGAATTAAAGAGTAAATGCCTTTATTCGTAAGCACTAAACTGCTAAGGGTAATTTCTGGTAGGGGTTCTTTTCTTTTTTTAATACTTTTATTCATCAAATTACAAAGGTAATTATTACGGATACGGTTACAGCCTACAAAGAACAATAACGACAACAACAAAAGAAGGAGTGGTTCACATTGATGCTTTGAGTCAACATACGGCAGAAGCTTATCCCATTTCTTAAAATGTTTTGTAAGTTTGTTCCGGCTTGTTGCAATTCTTTTTTCAATTTGGTATACTCCTCTGATCTTGGCTTTAAAGACTTGTAATGAAGGATTTATATTATTCAACTTGCATCGTATAAATATATAATTGGGCCGTCAATATAACATGATTTAAAATATCGAAATCTTTTTCCACATAGAAAATCCCAAATACAATGTCTGTCATCGTAAAGGGTTGGAATGTAATGTTACATTCAATAAACCAAGAGCATAAAGCTCCCCATAAAGTCTTGTCACAAAACAATTAAAAAATAAATGTTCGAGAGATTCAGTCTCTTGTTTACAAAAGGCACACAAGGGCGAGCCAATCATTTTCAATTTAAACAACTTTTGGTTTGTACCTACTATATTACTTAAAACCTTATATGAATTATCTGATTTTAGTTAAGTTCAATCGTAACTATAAAAGGTGAAGAAAAGATTTCTTTCCAGTCCACAGAAGAGTGGGGAAATTTCTTTTTGGACAGTTGTCGGAACTTGTTTTTTGTTTCTAAAACCTTTGTAAAGCTTCTTGGCCAAAATCTGAGATAGAGCCATCTAAGTATTATCCATCTTTAGACAGATCGTGTCACTAATATATGAGGGGGTGTGTTCTGCACTTCTTCTTATCAGTTTCCATCGCCAAGGAATCTCGTCGACAATACTCATTAATTTAAAATGTTCTACGGGAGAAAGATTTTCATTTAATACTTTAGGGCCTTTTAGAAAAATGCCAGTATCAGACAGACGTTCACCAACTGTAACAATTCCTTTCCGAGACATATTTTCTTCTTAAAGCGATACTTTTTGATAGCGGTAGGAGTTCTTGGGGTACTCTTGAAACTATAAAGATGCTCTAATTACAATTAAGCAATTTGAGAGGAATTTTGAGTATTCTGAATTTCATAGACAATGCCGGTTTTAAGGTGATTCCTTGGTATTGCATTGCGCATCCCTACTGCGCACAATTTTCGCGTCATTAGCGCGCGCACATGAGCGCGTGCGCGTACAAAAGTAAGAGATTTTCCCTCAAACTAAGCTCGATAACGGAATAAATGCTCCTTTTCTCTTAAACGAGCACGGTGACCCCCACTTTTTATTTCCTAATTTCAATGAGAACAATACCCTTAATAACTGAGAAAAATATCAGCAGAAATCTATGACCACTTTTTTGGCAAATGAAATAAGTACTACAGAGGGAGACATAACGGGCCCAGCAGCGCATGTCCAAATTATGTTTCCTTTAAAGGATACAAAAAATGTAGGGTATTTGAAGACATTTTTGTGGGACAGAAATGAATAAACAATCAAAGAAAGTCGAACTCTGTTTGATAACACAGGCTGCATTGAAAAATAATCGAGCTTATTTGTTGCGCACGGAGATTACCAAAAGTCACCTAAGTAAGTGTATTTGTCAGCATTGTGGCGTGAGAACAAGCACGGTGACCCCCTCTTTTTATTATGTTTTTAATATGCCCTTGTCCTGTAACAACAGCATACCAAGTTTCATCGGAAATCTATGGCGGTTTCTTTTACTAGGGAATCACCTTAAGCAGTTTTGGGATATGGTTATCAGTTTTTTAAATAGACAAAAAGAGGCCAAGAAAGTCGACATACCCCACGATTGATGGCGTGGCTGAATTTTGCAAAGAAACAGTTGGTGAGGTCTATGACATGCTCCCCGGAAAATGGGTTGAATTATTAGCACCTAAGGAACACTACCTTTAAGCATTCCGGTAGAGTTTTGCAACATAACAGATGCTACCAATATCAAACCCAAATGCAAACGTTTTGGTCCCCCCCCCCTCACGTTACTTCAGCTGTGCTCCCTTTGAAGTCTTTCTTCATATGCCCCACCCCCCCTCCATTTCACCAGCCTCCACAACTTCAAAAAATGAAGGGTCCCTATGTAGGCATTTATAGATTATGCTAGCATAATTTTTGGCATAATTCGAGCAAACTGGCATAATTTCTGTCAAGTAGCAATGCTAGCATAATTTGCGCATTTTAATAATTATCAGATCATTTTTGATGCTATTATTTGATAATTTTTTTGTCTCTAGTCCCAAGCATTTGGTGACCTTAATTGATATTTAAAGTTTTAGTTAAGTTCACTGTGAAGCACTGAGCCCGGGTCTGAGGTGCACCGAAACTGGAAGTCACATTTTAGCCATGTCGATCCCAGTACCTCTCATTAGGCAAGGTTACAATATGGCGTCGGCCATATATTTTGAACTTATTTGCATTTTTTCAAAGGGCATAGTTTAAAAAAACGGTGGCATAAATTTGGAAAAAAGAGCATACTGTTAGCATAATTTGGCCAAAAAAAAGCAATGCTACTAGCATAATGCCACTTTTACTAGCATAATCCATAAATGCCTATCCCTATGCCGTAAGCGAGAAAAGCAAACAGCTGCTAGAAACTACAAACATGATGGAATGGCGGCAATCTACACCCGTTCAGCTATCTTAACCAAACATTGAAAACATGGAGCTTATATTTAACTACTGTGCAAAATACAAAAATAAGAGATCCACGCAACACACCCAAGACAGAGAGTCTAACCTCTGGCATTGCGTTTGGTCTCATTTAGAAGACTTTGACGATACGGACTCTAGAGATCAAACCGCGAATGACATATCGAAGTCTTAGACAAACGGGCGTCTGTCCCATAATTTGTGCAACACACGAGATGCTCAGTTATCAATTACTCCTTCCGGCATTCTGAGTGTGTTCCCGTTCCTTCGGGACAGAAAGAAACAGAACAAACGACTAAAATTGTGGTAAGAGTAGTTTTATTATATTGTGCGAAAAAAATTACTTCATATGATAAATTTTAACCAACTGTAAACGCAAAAAGGACGCTCAAAATAATCACAATGCATATCAAGACGAATGACACGGAAGTTACATTAGTCACAACTGACTTCAAACAAAGTTTTCAGGCTCTGAAAAGCGCTTTATGCCGAGAGAAACTACGCCTGAGAGTACTTTTGTGTTGCACCTCATGCTCAATACCCGTTAATGGTCGGCAGTGTAACAGAGCTCGAATTCTGAATATTGGGATTCACTTTGAACACCTAGAAACCCTGCTGCGTTAGTCAGTTATATAAGGTTATGTTAGGTGATCAGCTCAGGTTAAAAGCAAATTAGCAAGGGTGTAGATGTTCCAAGGTAAGCCAATATCAAAAATCAAAACATCAAATTGGATGTTACTTCAAAATGTATAAAACTGAACTTTGTCTGAAGTCTTTCTATTCAATATATAGTCTATTGTGAAACTTTTGTTAATAATCACGCCCTTCTGAGAGTTATCTAGTGACGAAAAAGAAAACCATCTAGGCAAACCAAATTTAGTACAATTTCGAATTAATTCAGACCGCCAATGCATACAAAGTTAAGCCTAACAACGAATCACAAATAAAAAGTTAGCGACTCTTATAAGTCGACTTTCACCAATTCAGAAGTGCATGTGTCGAGTGCAAGTACCTCAAGAAATGTGACCAGAGAGGATGGACTCACTAATTGAGAGGGACTAGAAATCATGAAATAAAAATTTAAATGGATAGTGCCCGCATAAATGTCTAAAATTCTGCTTTGAAGTCCCAGTTTGCTGAAGGAATATCAACTCCGCCATTCTTCGGTTAAACACGTCTTGTGATTTGAGTGGCCGTTAGTGCAAGTGGCCTCAGTATATGTAATTAATGTATACATGAACTCATGAATCAGGCTCGTCTGCACCAAAGGCTTTTCAATCACAAGGTAAAGAAGAGCGCCTGCAGCTATTCTCGAGGCTCAGCGTGCGAAGCTAGAAAGTTTGAGCAATTTTTTTGGTATTTCTAAATTTGAACTCATGGCAATATGAATGAGACCGGGATTTATGACCACATGACTGAGGAAAGGGGAAGTGATGAATTCATGAACATAAACAAGTTATGACGGGACTGAAGTGTACACCGAGAAATAATTATATTTACATGATCTCATGAAGAAATTAAAGAAATACAGTCTGATGAACTTATGTTTGTTACAAAGGATATGTAGGGTACATGGAAATAGGCCGGAACATCATCTCATTGAGGTACTGGCAATCTCATGCACTTTTAAGTCAAACAAATTTAAAATCCCAATTTCTGTGTCAATCATATTTCACTTTAAAGTTTATCCATTTTGTTGCATAGGCAAAACATGCATGTATTTGGCCACAGAAAAGCTTTCACCTGCAAATTACTAATCACTCAGTGCAGACAAGAAAGAAGCTGTGATGATAGGCAGCAGTCAGAAACCTTTACTCCATAAGTTGCTTAAAATCAGTAAAACTTAACGGTCCGCTATACCTACGCCATTCGCGTATTTCAAGGCCAATTTTTAGATCACTGTTCAGGCAAAGTTTTCCTAGACAATGGTGTCTGATATCTACCTGGTAATTTCTAAACCCCTTATTACCGCAAGAAACGCCTCATGCTCATTAAAACAGTTCAACAATAAAGGATTTTAAAAACTCAGTTACGCCTTAGTAGTCCGTGAAAAAATGAAAACTCAACTGCAACTCGTAAAAGTGTATTCAACAGTTCATAGCCTTATGGTGAAATTTTAGGATTTCTTCTAAGGACTGACAAAACTAGCCATTCGAGCCTATAATGGGTATTTTTGAAGTAAACTCAATCAATCGATTTATTCCAAAACTGGTAGCGTTCTTGTTTATAACTTTATAATCCCTCGCATTAATTGCTTGTGCCGCCTCCGTAGACGTCTTGATTCGTTAGTCGGTAAAAGTCTTTCATCTTCAGTAACACAGCACTCTCAAACAATCCAAGTCTTGATCCATAGAAAGATTTCTTGACGCAATCTGGAGTCCACCAATCCTAAAGGACAATAAATAGAACAGACGTAATATAACCTAGAAAAAGTGAGAGTGGTATAAATTCAATTTCCTAATCCGCGCATAACTGAAGTCTTGTACTCTTATTCACGAAGTCACACCGTGAAGTAATGTTTCATAATTACTACCAACAAAATGTTCCATAATTATTAACAATGAAGACATAACAGGGCACTGTCATGATTCTAGACTTATAGTTCGGATCCAATGTGACTGCTGGATAACAAGTTTCTTGAAGTCTTGGATAAATTACAATTAACAGCATTGCTGCTGACACCACTATTCATTCCTAGACGGAAAGTAATGACTGCATAGATTACCTGTTGGCACAAACACCTCCATAACCAGGATGAAATTTGCTCTATCCATCAAAAAAAAATGGCGGTTTTTAGTTGTCAGTGATATCTATGTTTTTCCGCACTGTTCCACACCTGAAGATAAAGTTTTACCCAAGTCTGGATGCTGACAGATCTGGAATGGACAAAGAAAAGAAGCTTTTGATGCTCCCGATTCTAAATCGTTTTAAGGAGAACATCGACTTTATTTGGGCGAGGTATTTATTGCCAATCACTCCTCGGAATAGAAAGTGTTAATGCTATTGCTTACCTCTTGGGTACCTTTTCAGAACAGGACAGAATTTCTCAAACCTATTCTGTGTTCTTTGAAACTTGTCATGATACGTTTTCAGCAGCCAACACTTACTGAAAATATAGAATAGATAAGAAAATACACAAACTGTATATATCGAGCAGTGTCATCAGCCTTGGCAAAAACTATTTAATCAAGTATATTGGTATGAATAATGGTATGGATAATGACAGATGGCCAACCATGGAGCCCATGTCACTATATCTAGCTGTGCAAATCTGTAATACAGTGTGCGCTGATTTGGGATTAAGCTGGTAACAGTTGGTGATTACCAGTTTAATAAAGAACAAATTCGTGCTTTTCTTGTCTGAAATTGAAACAACGTTCTCCGATTTATAATTCTGCCAGTAGTTTCGTACCGATTCTATACTGACTTTGTTGTCATCTGTGCAAACTGTACTCGCGGAAAAACCGCATGAGGTATGTGAAGTACTGATTAAATACTTGCTATTTAACAGCAAATCGAACCAGAAGCCTCCCTTACCTTTTCTGTGCTGATTTATCACTGCAAACGAAGCACCTCTCCACTACCTGATCCATCACTGCATGGATATATTTGTCTTCTCATCGTTTGTGTGGGTCCGTTAATCTCAAAGGGTTACCATCGTTAGTCCTGGAGCAGTAGCCGGTGGGTGGTCCTTCATATCAACGACAAACCCTACCAAAAATACAACGCTTGACATGGAATGTTAGTAACTTTCGAAATGGAAAATTATACTAGACTGGCAAGGTTGAATTTTTGTATAAATTTAACTTGATAATTATTCTGACTCCATGTACAATCTATCTTTAGCTGCACAGATAGAAATAAATTTTTTCTGCCACTTTTCTTGTGAATAAACTGTTGTTGTTGTTACAGTTGGTAGAAGCTGGTTGGCGAGAGAACAGGTAATGATGTCGGTAAAAAATTAGGTTTCTGCTGTAATTCTATGCTACTGAACGCTTCAAAACGTTTGTAACTCAGATATAATCACACAAAACTAAATTCAACAAAAACAAAGTAATTTCGCTCGTAATAACTTACTAAACATACCAAACAAATGTTGAGGCAGCATAGTTATGGTGTTCGATAATTTTGATGTCTGTTGAAACCACAAATCACTTTGTCAATTATCCTGCCGTGGGATGCTGACATCTGCCTCTATTAACTTATCTCCGCAGATTTCACGTCCTGTAGTGCAAATGAAATCTCCACCTAAAGGAATAACCTCAAGACATAAAACAAGCACAACATAATTAAGCAAGGGTTGATTGATGCGAATAAAACAACCCAATCGAAGAACCTTAACCACGCCCGAGTGGCTATTTTATCTGTTTATTCATTGAGCATAGATTTATTGATTTAGTATTTATTCATTAATTGTTTTTATTTCTTTAGACATTTATCTTTTAATTTGGTCATCTGTTTATTTGTTTATCGTTTTATTCATTTATTATTCATTGTTTTTTTTTATTTATTTAATGATTTATTCATTATTTTTTATGATTGATGTCTTGTACACAGGGTAACGGAATAATTATTCAGCTGGCAAAAAGCACTTCACCCATATGCTACACTGATCTAAGAACAAAGAGTCAGAGTTACCTTTCCAATGAATGCCACAAAGCTTAATAAAGCGGTTTTGCTGACCTGTCACTGGTAACGGGGTTTGTTTGACGTCTCTAACCAACGAGCGAGGAAGAAATATTCAGCGAAGTCTAGACAAGTCTTCAACAGGCCGATGGGGCGAGTCTTATTCTGTTGACGAGGCTGCGTGTCTTTCGAAAAATCACTGTTGGACACCTACTGCAAGTTATGGTGTTGGACTCGACAGTTGCATCCTGAAGGTCCTAAACTGTGGGTTCTATTTTCAGGTTGATGAAGCCACTGAAGAAATAAAGCTAGATATTCAAGAATGTGAGTAGCCTTAAAAAAGGTCTATGACACCAAAGAAAGACGTCGTTGATCTGCCATTTCTACGAATTCAGTTTGGTTCACAAAGCTGTAAACTCCTCAGTTAATCTGTCCCCGTTTTCTTTCTATGCTATTGGTCTACTTCATCGCTTTAAATTCATTTAAGCCAAAAATTCCAAGACTGGGTAGTTTTGAGTGCACCTGAATAACCCAATACACGACACGACTTGAATATGAAAAATATTCACGAGTAATATTGAGGCAGAGCCACCTCATCCATGCAAATTTCGTTGTAAGATATCTGTTTTGAATTGCCATTGTTCCTATTTGTTTCATACCCAGGTTGCGACGGCTGAAACCAGGAATCAACTTGTGGTGGGCTCTTGTCATTCTCCGCTGTGCTGACTTCACTCCACAGATGTCACGTTCTTGTCATTCTGTGTTGATTCCACTCCACAGATGTCACGCCCTGTTGTTGCAGCTAAAAGCAGATGACCTGACAAAACAAACTCACAAAAGAAATCAACCCAAGACATTCGTGCAAGTGTCGAGTAACGTGGAAATGAATCTTAGTCGAAGAAAAAATTACTAATTGGTCAGGTTTTAGAAGATCATATGAGGTTTGAATCCCATTGGAGCTGCAGATCTCACGCTGAGACCTATTGATCTCCTCGCTTTTTTTTTCTCTTTCTGTAACTTCCCTTTGAACTCTAGACTGAAGACTGAAGACCTCAAATAACCTTTATACTACCTGAACTGATATAAACGCGATTCACATCCGCTTGATGAGGATCGTAGTAATGGCGCATCAGCATTTACTCCTCGGTGCCTTGTAAGCAGTACGGACATCCGGAAACTGTCTTCTGGAAGTTGTACCTGCTCAAAAGAATGTTTATAGCATGGTAACGTTGGCCAATAAAATACAAGACTTTGATTTAATCGTAGATAGGACTCCGGATTGGGGTCCTGTCACAATCACATATTTAAGTCTGCGCCGGTCGATCCAGTTGCCTGCAGTTGCATAATTATCATAAATTTTCACTTCAATCGCAATGTTTCCATAATTGATGAAGGTCAGTTACTTTGAATATGTTTTCCTGAAAAATGATTAAGACATTTTAACTTTGTCACACGAATTAATACAAAAGGTTTCTCCTTGTTGATTTTTGACATTGAATTGTGTCTGTTTGCGACGCCAATTGATCTAGATTCTCCAGTTTGGAGAAGAGGACGTTTCATTGCTGTATACTTACAGTCTCGTTCGAGGCGCAACATCGTTTCTGCGTCAATCCCGAGATAGAGCCCCGCACTCGATGGAACTGGAAAGGGAGGAAAAGCATAGTTGTTAAAGTAAAGAAAGAATGACACAAAAAGGCTTACCTGCCAAAAGTAAGGCTGCAACTCTGCAACGGTGATTTGAAAAATGTTGGTATGCTTCTTTCTCAAGTCATATAATTTCTTCGCATTTAGAACGGCAGGCTTCATTTCTTCCATGGCTGGTGTTCTGTCGTGTCAAAGAGCTCCTACTCAGTGTCCAAAAAAGCACGTAGATTCCGTAAAATTTGTCGCCGTTTTTTTTTAAGCCAGTGCAGTGTTGGGTGACCTGTCTCTTGAAAATCCACGACAGCAAAAAAAACCAACGCGTATCGTTCGAAAATCACGATGAAGCAGCTGAAACAAAATGTTAGTTCAGTATCAACCACACAAGACACGAGTAAACCACACAGGCAGCTTTCAGTTTTTTTATTTTTTTTTTAATTTTAATTAAGCATATTTTCATAACAAGGAGTTAAGCTTGTTATCGTTAACTTATTCGGTAATAAATAAAATATAAACACAAGTTTTTGTTTTTTTCTCTTTTATTTGCATTGTTACTAATCCATTACAAGCAAAGTACTGACGACATTTGTGAAGTCTTCTCCAGTGAAAATATGCGCGGCGTGGAAGATGGAAGTGGTCGGATGTGTTTCGAGATTCTTGCAAAAATGACACACGGATTCCAGATCAAAAAAGTAGTTGAAAAATGTTGTAAGCTGCGTCGAGGTGCATTCCGGAAAAAAAGTGAAGCGGAAACCAAGCCAAAGATGATGACGAAAAAAACGCCTTTCGGAAAAAAAAGGTGATGCCATTTTGCTGAAATAGAATTGCCTGGTTAGTATTTTCCTGAAACAAAATTGTACCGTTAGTATTGTTTGTTTAGCTTATTTTAAAATAAAGACAACAGACACGGTTTTGAGTTTGTACATTTATTTCTTACAAAATTTAATTACAATTTAATTGAACTAAATAGCCGAAAGAATTCCGAGAGAGGGTGCGTTCCTATATGAAAAATTTGGCACCAGTGAACCGAAGAGAGTTCATGTGTTTATAAAACTAAACACTCAGTGGCGAACTCCCTAGGGTCCACAAGGTGGTACGCAGGGGTGTTTAACAGCCTGTCATCGAGAAATCGTCGACAACATTTTTTTTTCTTTTCACTTGTATGCCGAAGAGTATCGAGGTTGGCCGAAGACTTATCGAAGAAGTACCGAAGTGAAAACACGAAAGTTCGAATCGAAAGCCGGACCGCGCTTTTTACAATAAACTCTAGAAGATCACATCTACTACGAACCATTGCTATCTTTGTCGTTGTCTATCTTATGTTGTCATATGTTTATCATACCAGCTAAGTGCCGAGGAACACGAGCAAAGCAATGGTCCGGAATGGTTGTCATCTTCCAGCGTGATACAACTTCGTGGCTGTATCACGCGATTAATCCACTCACCTCGTCTACTAACTAACCCACCTGCTTGGCTGTCAGTCATCAAGGCGCTGCACACTGCTCTCAGTTCCATGTTGACAGTAGGTTTGGACACGCAGACGAGCAGAAAAGACGACGAGATCTTACCTGGATTTGGTGCCGGCCGGCCAGAGGCACGTCTTCACAACTGTGCCATGAGGTGTACAACTACAAAATGTCCCCGGGCTGCATATTTTATTTCGTGTCGCGCCAATTGCAGCTGAATGGTTCAAATATGCTAAATTCAGTGAACGTCGCGGATTGCACAGTAGCTGTCACCAATTAACACCATTGCGAAAACGTACGATATAGAATTCAACTTATAAGTTGCTGCCTTAACAGTCGTTATTGGACGTTAGCTTTGATAGAGACTAGCGAACGATCGTCATCTCATCTGTAACACGGCGATCGCAAACTGTGGCGTGCAAAGCTTGTCCATGAACGTCTGTTCAAACAGCTCTAATTGACGATATCACTGCTACATGCTATCTTGTTAGACTGTCTTTTTTCCTAAGCCCCAATGATCAGGCCATTTGCAAAAAGGCCCTCCTTTGACCCCCGGATTCTCTCGGATTGCGCAAGTTGGAGATCTATCTAAAATTTGATAGAGATTTGAATACAAATACAGGCCAAACAAAATTTTACCAGTGGCAGTCAAATAGGGTCAAAGCACAAATGGCCTGCTCCGTGTAGTCTCCAGGTCCTGCTCCTTGGTTCGTTGACGTCTTCATTCATCGCCACCATGGCAGGTCATCTGTCATGACTGACTTTTCTAATTACCTATTGATCACGGTCAAAGCACAAATGGCCTGATCCGTGTATCTCCAAGTCCACCTTCTTGGAGCGATGTCCTCTTTCATCACCGCTATGGCAGCTCACTAGCCTACTTAGACTGATGTTCTAGTTGCCTACCAGCGACGATTGAGGATCTGTTGGATCTTTGTTCTTCTTTCTTCGGCCAGCCGGCACCAGAGTTGTTCCACGGAATGATCTGCGAGGAATGCTGTACTAGTATGGACCCACTGGACAGTCTGTAAGTGACGTTTCGCTCAACACGGGTCTCCATAGGTTGTGAAGACTACCTGCCGCTAAGCTCTCTCACCGCGAAGTGCAATGCGGGACTGTTTTGAAGAGGAGGTTCCTTCCACAAGGCAAGATCAACAAAGAGACAAATCTACCCGAGCACGGCGATCACTAGTCTCCGTGGCAATTTATTGGGTTGTCGTGCTACGCACGCCAACCCAAGTTACCGTTGCCAAGGAGACGAGTTGACCTTATTGAATCAACTCGAGCGCATCTCAGTGTTAACGCTGCCATAGCGAAAAAATCCCCCCAGATGCCTGCCACTTTCGAATCCTAAGGCTATTGGAGTGTTTTCAACTGGCTATTTAGCTGTACGTGGTCCGGTTCCAGGCTTGTCCAATGATTCTGCGTCGTAGATTGGTCTCGAAGGCTACGTACGCTTACGATTTGTAAACGATCTAAACTAACGTGTGTGCGTTGTCCCATTGTGCCCCAGCTAACTAACGAGTCAAGATTTTCCTGCCACTGAACTGCACTCGCAAGTTTGATGGTAGGCTGTGACCTCTTCAAGCTCTCGAACTATTTCCGTGCATCAGAGGGACCTCGTAGAACAATTATCGGACGCAAAAGCCCGATGAGCCAATCAGCATTCAAAGCCAATCAGAGCATGTGGCTGGCGCCAAGCGTGGGGAAATTTGTACGAACAGGTCGTAATTGGATCTTGAATAACACAGCGAAATAAAGGAAGCGGTCGAAAGAAACTCGAGTGAAATCCAGAGGTAACTGCCAACCAAATTTGCGAGCCTGAGTAACTATCTGCTTGTAGCTAGAGAGATCATTAAACCTGTGAGGAGTTGCCAAATAAGGTCTCCTTACCTCGGTTGAATGACCTGTAGTCTCTAGCTTGCTAAGACTTATCTTTGAATTAACCATCTGGTTGAACCTTACGGAAGAAAGCTTCACTTAATTACAGCGCGCACACTGCTAAGTGAAGTGTGGTATATCAATTGGTTTTTTGCGCAACTAAGCGGGTGATTCCAGCGTCACCGACGACGACGATCACGAAAAGGCAAGAACGGCAACGAAATGCGTCAAAGAAGGGCCGAACCGAAGCCGAAAATCGATGAAAAATTTAAACAAGCTTAGCCGATGGCCGAATAACCTGCAAAGGAACCCATTAATTAAGGAGCCTAAGGGGAGGAGCCAACCAACCTGTGGGACCCGCTAGCTAATCTAACTACAGTTACATTAAGCCGAAGGAGAAGTCAACGGACTTCAAGCCGAACGTGTGTGCATAGTGTGCTTTGTAAGGTTCATCCAGAGCTCTATTTAACCCCCACTCCCAACCCACAAGGAAATGACTAACCACCAAAATTGAAGACTTTCAATCAGGCTTTGCTGGCGAAGCTGTGGAACTGGAGGGCAGATACAGCGACTGGACAGAAGTGGGGTGCGCTGTGACTCTGAAGCTGATCTTTGGGAATAATGTGAGTAGTATGGTGCTGGCTGAGGATGCTGTGGTTCTAATTGGGTGTGCTGTGGGGCTGACTGAGGATGCCTTGGGGCTGACTGGGAATGCTGTAGTGCTGCCTGGAGATTATGGAGTGCTGATTGTATTATCAGAGGCATTCTAACCAAGATCTGGTCAACATGAGGCCATGAAGTCAAGGAGACCTGAAGAAAAATAACAAAATAAAATTATATATAGTGTACCTGTGCGTCATGCCGTTATCAATACCTAGTGACAAACATATGATTTCTACTTGCAAGATCAGTTTTTCATCTCATTTAGATTTTTCGGGCTGTTACTGATCACAAAATTGTTTGAACATGAAAAGAAAAACGTGAAACGAAGTCAAAATGAAGGAAAACAAAGTCGTGATCACGACTGAAGAGCAAAGAAGTGATAGCAAAAATGTAAATTGTCAGTCCGGCATCACTGTAACAAATGGCCATTACAAATTCAGTATTTATAGAAAAAGAATGGGGATATTGCTCAACCCTATTCGACGTTAATATAGTTATTCAAACGAATGAACAGAGAGATTTCCGCAAGGCCTCAAACATCAATTGATGCATCACTGTCATTTTAACTGTCGTTCCAATAAATGGCGAGTTTGAATACAGTTTAGGGTCTCAAAAAGTGTGTCTTAAATTTAAAAGAATGAATAAATAAATAAATAAATAAATTTTCCTTGAAGTGAACATTTAGTTATTGTTTCACTGGATTACGACAGACTTTCGATGCACTGAATGGGCTAAAAAACCTTCAACCTTCGCCGAATAATCGAACCTTCTCGTTGTTTTTGTTTTACCATTAAATAATGCTTTGCCCATGAGCCACTGCTACCCCCTGTCAACAGCTATTCTCCGTAATAAATCCTTATATTCCGCTTCACCGTGTAATCTGTTGTTTTTGGAAATACGAGCGAGGCTACTTCGTAATCAAATGAAACACCAGGGAAAGCGTAAAAAAAGATCCGCTCCTTCTAGCTATTTTGTACACCAGCCTGATTTGCATTTTAAGTTTGCACGTGCAAAATTTAAAGTAAGATGCGAGACGCTCTACTTCTTCGTCTGTTTTAGCTTCTATGAAGCAAATAGTTTATAATAAAGAAAACTGAAAGTTTGGGAGTACAATTTAATACCTGTTTTAAATATTGTTAGCTCAGGACAAATTTGCGCTAAGAATTGGTTTGAATTACGCGGAATTGTGTTCACCACTACATCCATACTTGTTCAAATCGCTTTATAGAATTCTTATCGAAGGGAATATCTTCTTCCGAGCTCACTACTCTGCTCTGTCAACAAAAAGTCATCGACATCATAAACGTAAATTAAATGAAAACCAACCCTCTTGGTGAACATTCGACAGGAAGCAAATATTGTCACGTGTGAAATATAAACTTGCACTCGCCCAGACTGCAAACAGAAGACTTTAGATAACCATACCTTTTTTCTCCACATCTTTTGCTTCCACGCAGTTACGGTTAAATTGCAAACTCCTGTACGTTTACCGCCATAAGTCTTTGTTTCAAGGAGATAAACTTCCCTCCTCCGCATTTCTCTGGATAAAGCACTGCGTTGCTTGTCCAACTAAAGTTTATCGAAGTTTGAAAAAGCACGTTCTCGTAGCTGCTCTCTGATTGGTCAGTTGGATTGTGATGCGAGCGTTTAATTTTCAATAGTAATATTCATGCAAAGAAGTGTGCGGCAATAATAATAATAATGATAATAATTTATTGGCAACAAACATTTCTGCGCTTGCCTTGTGATTAAATTAGTAGCGGTTACTAAGTATGCATTTCATTGATTCTTGTAATGTCATTTTCGTCGCACACATGCATTATTCTTCCTGGACTTCGTTGCCAACTATAGATTTTTGCCAAGTTGAGTTCAAGTTACACATACTTTCCTTGCGTTGTTCTGACTTTTAAAAGCATTCACAAAATTTTCGTCGTATCGTCGAATTTCCACAAATAAACTGATTATTAGAGATAATTATGGTTTAATAGTTATGAGTTGTTGCACGCGTTTGTTACTTCCGTAAAGTAATATTCCTTTAAAACGTAAAGCGATTTTAAAATTATTTTTTCGTAAAAGCTTAAAGAAGCTAGCGTTTTGGGGGTCAAGGGTCCATTTTTCAATCACGCTTTTAAGCAAGAAATTTTGGACGATATCTCAGTCAGAAATTTTAGAGTCTACGGGAAGAATCCTTGAATAACAAATTGATCGAAATTTTATGGCGATCGGAATTGATGTTTTTCTGAGGTTGCAATAAAAGGTTATTACAAAATTCTCTTCTTAGAGGAAAAATAATCAATTTTTATTTCAGTAAACGATGAGGATTTGTAAAGATCTCAAGGAGTACGAAAAAAACTGAGTGCAAGTTTACTCTTAGCCAAACACATGATCCACACCGTCGATCTATTGCCAAACCAGGCCTAAGCGACTTTGCTCTCAAGAGTACTTTTCTCTCCCGGCTGAGTCAACTGTCGCCTCAATGGAGTACTAATTACCATCAAAACTGTTTTCAAAGTTGAGATCACTGGAGACTTTTAAATGTGTCTAAAAGTGCGACTTAAAGATTGAGGGTTCTTATCAACTATTAAGAATCTGTAGAATAAAATAACGGTTTGGTGGTTTTGCGTAGTCTAACATGTGCAGGTGGGAAAATGAGTATACAATTCAGGTAACAAATTATATTACTAAAAAATCTGTCCATTTATCGGAAAAGAAAGTACTCTTCTCCGCTCTCTTAGCCCGTCGTTTTGGATTTATACCCTGTTCAACTCGAAAACGTGATGAGCTGTTTGCATTATTTTTTGACAAAAATCCAAAGTGTCTTGGCTTGGAAATTGAGAAGATGTGCACAAAGCCGGAAAAGATCAAATCGAAAGCGGAACGATAAGCTAACGTTTTCCGGCCATTTGTTTTGCTTACGGCCAAGGCTACTTAGGTTATTGTATCTGAATACTAACCTTTTAAAACCCAATATGAACAGGTATATTCTCTTTACTGTTGTAGCTTATTTCGTGTGTTACATGTCGAGCGAATTCAACTGAACCGCGGTGATCAATTTCTGTATGCCTATACCCTTTTTATTGACGACTGAATAGTGATACGGTAAAGCGGAGAAGTTAGATGGTGACCTATTGGGGTGTAAAAGGTTAAAGAGAGGTTCCGTTGCAAGAGCCCATGTGTCTGAAGAGGAAATCTCGAACGACCAGCTAAGCGCCATGCTAAAGTAATACAAGCCGACAAAAGAGTCCACTGCTTTGATTTTACATTTTTGGCACAATTTTTTTTTTATCCAGACGATCTTATTTTTTAATGCAGTCAGCAAAGGTTAGTGTGACGCTTTCTCTACTGATTTCTTTGTAAACAAACTCGACCCTTTTGCTTCAATTTCCCATGCTTTGTCTATGCGAGTGTGTTTTATTGCAGGACGTTTTCAGTACGATCAGATAAATGCATGAGTTCTTGCGGAGACATAATACCATTGTTTATTTATGGTGTTTTCCATATACTGTCATATACTGATACTGTCATATATTCATTGTTATCTTGTGGGGCAGAAAAAGAAGTTTTCGACTGTAGTCTAACATCCTTCCTCCAAACGAAAAAAAACATCTCCGGCACCTAGGATAGCAACAGAGAGCAAACCTGGAAAAATTTAGTTTGGGTTATTTTTCTAGGATGATACCTGGGGTTTTAGAAAACGGTAAAATCCAAAAACATCAATCTTTTTGTTACGCAGGGCACTATCACATGAACCATTAAAAGTCATTAAAATTAATTAATGACAAACTCTGTCATTTATGGGTCATTGGTTCAGTAATTTTCATTTGCTGGGTTTAGGGCAAGATTTAACGCACAGTATTTTCAGTTGCGCGTACGATTTTGAAATTGAAATCTCAATAATCCGCAAGGGGGACCAGGGACGAAGTCAGGAACGAGAAGTGACTTTTTATCCGGGCGGATTAGCCTAATTGACAATGATTAACAAGTTGACTGGAATATGGACTATGTGATTTATTACAAGTTAGCTATTTGGGGTATTTATGACTTAAAAGGCGAGGTCCGAAGATGCATTCCACAAAAGGCCATTCAAAGCCAATCGACTTTTGCGTGTATTGTCTTAGATAAAAGGATCATTGAATTACAGTCACGGCTTATTTATATCCGGCCTTATCACGTATTTATACATTGTATTTATGACAAGGTTTTGTTGTTTTTCCCTCGAGGTTTACAATAGACGGGTGTCGATTTTTCTAGGGCGCGCGTTTGGTTAACAAGTCAATGATGAGATTTACAACGAAAGTGTCTTCCTCGCAAGACACCAGAGTAGTGAAATCTGGCACCTCAGAAGAGAAGTTCACTTTCACAGTAAAGAAATCCGACATCACAAATGGAGATACTGAGGGAGCTACAGGAGGGAAACCAACGCAGAAATCAAGCACCCTTAACGTGAATCGGGAGGCGATCGAAGATTTCGCTGATGTCCGTGCCAAAATTTTTCCTGTGCTCAAAGCGAGGTCTTGGGTAGACGTTACCAAGGATCTGCTGACGAAAATAGACCCAAATGGCAAAGCGGGAGTCTTGTATGCACCTCTCAAGAATGTTTCTGGGTCTGGCATCGGATACACTCTGGCGATTGTCGGAGAACAGCCTGATTCACTGAGCTATTCTGGACTTCGTTGCCAACTATAGATTTTTGCCAAGTTGAGTTCAAGTTACACATACTTTCCTTGCGTTGTTCTGACTTTTAAAAGCATTCACAAAATTTTCGTCGTATCGTCGAATTTCCACAAATAAACTGATTATTAGAGATAATTATGGTTTAATAGTTATGAGTTGTTGCACGCGTTTGTTACTTCCGTAAAGTAATATTCCTTTAAAACGTAAAGCGATTTTAAAATTATTTTTTCGTAAAAGCTTAAAGAAGCTAGCGTTTTGGGGGTCAAGGGTCCATTTTTCAATCACGCTTTTAAGCAAGAAATTTTGGACGATATCTCAGTCAGAAATTTTAGAGTCTACGGGAAGAATCCTTGAATAACAAATTGATCGAAATTTTATGGCGATCGGAATTGATGTTTTTCTGAGGTTGCAATAAAAGGTTATTACAAAATTCTCTTCTTAGAGGAAAAATAATCAATTTTTATTTCAGTAAACGATGAGGATTTGTAAAGATCTCAAGGAGTACGAAAAAAACTGAGTGCAAGTTTACTCTTAGCCAAACACATGATCCACACCGTCGATCTATTGCCAAACCAGGCCTAAGCGACTTTGCTCTCAAGAGTACTTTTCTCTCCCGGCTGAGTCAACTGTCGCCTCAATGGAGTACTAATTACCATCAAAACTGTTTTCAAAGTTGAGATCACTGGAGACTTTTAAATGTGTCTAAAAGTGCGACTTAAAGATTGAGGGTTCTTATCAACTATTAAGAATCTGTAGAATAAAATAACGGTTTGGTGGTTTTGCGTAGTCTAACATGTGCAGGTGGGAAAATGAGTATACAATTCAGGTAACAAATTATATTACTAAAAAATCTGTCCATTTATCGGAAAAGAAAGTACTCTTCTCCGCTCTCTTAGCCCGTCGTTTTGGATTTATACCCTGTTCAACTCGAAAACGTGATGAGCTGTTTGCATTATTTTTTGACAAAAATCCAAAGTGTCTTGGCTTGGAAATTGAGAAGATGTGCACAAAGCCGGAAAAGATCAAATCGAAAGCGGAACGATAAGCTAACGTTTTCCGGCCATTTGTTTTGCTTACGGCCAAGGCTACTTAGGTTATTGTATCTGAATACTAACCTTTTAAAACCCAATATGAACAGGTATATTCTCTTTACTGTTGTAGCTTATTTCGTGTGTTACATGTCGAGCGAATTCAACTGAACCGCGGTGATCAATTTCTGTATGCCTATACCCTTTTTATTGACGACTGAATAGTGATACGGTAAAGCGGAGAAGTTAGATGGTGACCTATTGGGGTGTAAAAGGTTAAAGAGAGGTTCCGTTGCAAGAGCCCATGTGTCTGAAGAGGAAATCTCGAACGACCAGCTAAGCGCCATGCTAAAGTAATACAAGCCGACAAAAGAGTCCACTGCTTTGATTTTACATTTTTGGCACAATTTTTTTTTTATCCAGACGATCTTATTTTTTAATGCAGTCAGCAAAGGTTAGTGTGACGCTTTCTCTACTGATTTCTTTGTAAACAAACTCGACCCTTTTGCTTCAATTTCCCATGCTTTGTCTATGCGAGTGTGTTTTATTGCAGGACGTTTTCAGTACGATCAGATAAATGCATGAGTTCTTGCGGAGACATAATACCATTGTTTATTTATGGTGTTTTCCATATACTGTCATATACTGATACTGTCATATATTCATTGTTATCTTGTGGGGCAGAAAAAGAAGTTTTCGACTGTAGTCTAACATCCTTCCTCCAAACGAAAAAAAACATCTCCGGCACCTAGGATAGCAACAGAGAGCAAACCTGGAAAAATTTAGTTTGGGTTATTTTTCTAGGATGATACCTGGGGTTTTAGAAAACGGTAAAATCCAAAAACATCAATCTTTTTGTTACGCAGGGCACTATCACATGAACCATTAAAAGTCATTAAAATTAATTAATGACAAACTCTGTCATTTATGGGTCATTGGTTCAGTAATTTTCATTTGCTGGGTTTAGGGCAAGATTTAACGCACAGTATTTTCAGTTGCGCGTACGATTTTGAAATTGAAATCTCAATAATCCGCAAGGGGGACCAGGGACGAAGTCAGGAACGAGAAGTGACTTTTTATCCGGGCGGATTAGCCTAATTGACAATGATTAACAAGTTGACTGGAATATGGACTATGTGATTTATTACAAGTTAGCTATTTGGGGTATTTATGACTTAAAAGGCGAGGTCCGAAGATGCATTCCACAAAAGGCCATTCAAAGCCAATCGACTTTTGCGTGTATTGTCTTAGATAAAAGGATCATTGAATTACAGTCACGGCTTATTTATATCCGGCCTTATCACGTATTTATACATTGTATTTATGACAAGGTTTTGTTGTTTTTCCCTCGAGGTTTACAATAGACGGGTGTCGATTTTTCTAGGGCGCGCGTTTGGTTAACAAGTCAATGATGAGATTTACAACGAAAGTGTCTTCCTCGCAAGACACCAGAGTAGTGAAATCTGGCACCTCAGAAGAGAAGTTCACTTTCACAGTAAAGAAATCCGACATCACAAATGGAGATACTGAGGGAGCTACAGGAGGGAAACCAACGCAGAAATCAAGCACCCTTAACGTGAATCGGGAGGCGATCGAAGATTTCGCTGATGTCCGTGCCAAAATTTTTCCTGTGCTCAAAGCGAGGTCTTGGGTAGACGTTACCAAGGATCTGCTGACGAAAATAGACCCAAATGGCAAAGCGGGAGTCTTGTATGCACCTCTCAAGAATGTTTCTGGGTCTGGCATCGGATACACTCTGGCGATTGTCGGAGAACAGCCTGATTCACTGAGCTATATCTTGACCAGCCATCTGGAGGCATGGGGGACCTCGGAAAGCGTGCTTCAGGAGGTGGCTGTTAGAAATCTGGAGAGGAAATTCGACGATTTGGGAGAAAGTTTATGGGTGCAAAGCAAGACTGGCATTTACTACATTAACACCAGTTTGCGCTCGGTTTCTGCATCTGTTGTTTTGCTGCCCCGTTTTATCGAGCGTTTGGACGTGGAAAATGGAGACCCAGTCGTGGTTATACCGTCGAGTGATCTATGTATGGTTGTGGGATCAAAAATGGAAACCCGGCTTTGCATCGTTGGTGAAATGTCGCTTCGCTATTCATCGGATCCTCACCACTTGAATACAAGCCTTAGATTAAACAAGTCAAGAATGGTGATGGCAAAATATTTGCCGAAATCATTCGCCGGTGAATTTCCTGTTCCTTCAACGCTTGAAGAAGTAGCTGGACTAAAACTGAGGGTTCAACCCATCAAAAGAAAAAAATAAGTTAACAATTGTGCCGAGTCAAACTTAAAATTTTTCAGCGTATATCTCGCTTCATTGGTTTCTAAACATTCTTGGACAGAACAAAGACCAAGGAAGGTCGAGTTGTATCGCGCATTTTGCGCCTAAGGTCACTTAAGATTTGTTAGAACATTGTATTAGAATTCTAATGTTATCATCTAGAAACGGTGTCTATTGCTTGAGTAAGTCGAGATGATGTTTATAACAATGGAAAAGTTAATTTATGTAGATGTTGTATAGCGAAAAACAAGTTTAAATTTTAATGGAACGCGACGACGACATTAAAAAAACAGATTTAATTGAATAGGGCACCAAGCGTGACAAAGTCCTCAGAATACCGCAGATTAATGATTAGTTTATTGTAATTGTGATTGTTTTATAAACATTTTGTGGACCCCTGACGCTTTTAGACAACCCGCCGAGACAAAGCAGACATGTTGTTATCTTATAAATAGGCTTACAAAACTAAGTATTGTTCTTGAAATATAAAACTTCTTCCGCTCGCAAACTGGCTACAAACTTCACACTAACAATCCGCCTTTTTTTCGGTGAGAGGGGGCGTTAGGGCGGTTTTCTAGTTTTCTATCTTTCTTTTTCTCTCTCTTTCTCTCTCCCTTCCTCCTTCTTTCCTTCTCTCTTTCTCCCTTTCTTTTCATTTCATTCTCTGTTTCTTTCCCTTGTAGGGAGAATTTAACAAGTACATTCCATGTTGCCGTGCGTCTGTTCAGATCACAGATGACGTCAAAATGTGTTATTCTTACCACATTTTGAAGTCCTCTGTGATCTATTACTGAACAGACGCACGGCAACATGGAATCTATTTGTTTTATATAATAAAGAAAGATTTTGTGTTTCGTTTGGTGGCACTCGACCGAGACTTCTCGAGTTTAAGTCATTTTCTACAAAGAAACGTGCCTTTTCTCTTCTTCTTGCTTTTGGAACTTTTCCACAGCCTCGGCAAGACTTTCTTATACGTCTTTGTTCACCTAATCTGGTAAAATTCCGTCGAAATCTTCAAAGCGGGAAAAAGTTTAAAGTGATGACGTCATCTGTACATCGGTCCTCTCATAAATCATAAGTGAGAACCAATCAAAATGCATGCATAATGCGGCTTATTATATTATTAAAAATAGACCTTTTGTTTTATTCTGCTAACGCTTTTGGCCCTGGTGTTTGAAGCTGCTCCGCGTGGAGACGCAGAGCGATTTGGGCCAGAAGGAAACGGTGGACGCGACAAACTCCACGTTTGTGCAGTTTGTTGCTTCGTAGACTACTTGCAGTTGGTTTCTTTCTAGAATTTCTCTCTTGAGATAAAAGGGAAAATTTTGGCACGAGACGACGGGCGGCGACTCGCTCCAATCTCTTTATAAACGGCGTTGTTATTCGAACTTGCGCGTTCGACGGATTTTGAGAGAAAAGACGGACTGTAAGCAGTCCAGTTGCTTCGCAAATCGGCGCTTTCGATGAATCGTCTGTCTGTCGGCTGCAGTCGTGTAAGTCAGATTTCACGGAGTCGCAGTCGCAGTCGTTATTCTAGGATTGGTCAGTCGTTTGAACTCCCTCTGTTTCCCGGCGAGCAGAGTTGGCGCAGTGGTGAGAGTGCTCGCCTTCCACCGATGTGTCCCGGGTTCGATTCCAGCACTCGGCGTCATAAGTGGTGGCGGGCATTACTCCTTAAATCTACCAAATAAAGTTTGCGCCCGAGTATTAGCAGCCATGGACATGTTGTCACTCCAAGCCACAACCCACAAGTCTTTCATTTACATTTTCATTGCTTTCCATTTTCAGCTAAACCAGCTCCACCTATCTCAAGTATTTTACCGAAGAGGCTAACAGACTACAACAATAACTCTGTGGGATGGGCTTGTTGAGAGCATGGAGACGAAAACAAAGTACCTCGATCTTGCTTGACATTTCGATGTTTTGTCGTAGAATTATGGAATTACGCTAGAATAAAGGGGTTAGTTTCCAGAGAAACTGGGGTGCTGCGTCGGTGGGGGAGTGATACAGAAAAGTTTGGTTTTATCGCCGGATTTGATAATGTAAATTGACCACCGTACAGGGATTCTAAACGCTGGCGTTTCGAGTGTTAGCCCTTCGTGAGAGCGAATCGAGGAATTATGGGTTGTGTGTAGTTTAAATGGAGAAGATGGAGCTACGCTATTGGTGGTAACGTGAAAAAGAGGAATACATTAATTGAATGAAAAGCGTTTGTTGATACCGTGGGGATCAAGGGTGCCGCTTTGGAAGACGAAACTGTTTTCCACGTTATTACCACCTAGCCATCAATAGCGCGCAGCTCTATCTTCTCTATATAAACCATACACAGCCCATAATTCCTCGATTCGCTCTGACGAAGGGCTAACGCTCGAAAAGTCAGCTTTTAGAATCCCTGTACGGCGGCCAATTTACATTATCAACTCCGTTGATAAAACCAAAATTTCGTGGACGCTATAATAGCTGAGGATTCACTCACACGAGTTCGACGATTGTTTAATTCACTGTTAGCTGTAGCGTTTTGTCCGTCATTAAACTTGTTTGCGAGACCGCCCAATTCCAAATAACTGTTATTGAGTGGTGTTCGATTGAGTGTCGTGAAGTCTTGACCAAAAACACAGGTCTTTTGAAACAATCGGTCACTTGACTATAAATCGTAAACTTGTAGAAGGAGCTAAATGGTTTCCCCAACTGGAAAGGGGGTTGGCAAGAACTCAAGTATCAGGTCAATGCTGTGAAATAGTGAGAATAGTAAATCCAAAGAACAGCGTTTAAAAAAAAATGTTAAGGAAAATATTGAACAAGGGAGAGATTCTCTCTCTAAAGTTGATTGCGTCTGTGCACGTGTTTATGCACGTGTTTACCTTTGTTGATCACGTGACTGTTGCAAAAGCGCTATAACTCTGACCAATCACGATAAAAGCAACCACTGCAACGAACCAATCGGAATTCGAAGCAATACGTGCAGCGGGCACCAAACGCGGAAAATGCGTGAGTGAGTAACGAATAGTTTTGGTTTTGCACCTTATTGGTCGAAAAATAAAACAGGTCTTGCCAACCATCCACCACATAAAATAAAGAAATCAAAACAAAGGTGAATTACTTTCAACACTCAACTGAAAACCACTCTTTGTGCGAGAGATTCGACCATTCGGCTGAACTTGCCACGTTTTTATTACTTAAAAACAACCCGAGGGTGTAGTTGAATCTTGCACATGGGATCCTCACGAAAAGTCCATGTTACTCCAAATAAAAAATTATAGCCAAATTAAAGTGTTACAATTCGCATTCCTACTTTACCGGCGAATTTATCACTACGTAAATTTTGAAATCAAAACTACCTTTGCAAAACTGCTTTACATCTCTTACATACTGTATGTTATGACATCCCGAGAGCTTTGATATGCGGTCAGTGAAAACGTAAAGTCTAAAATTAGTTAAAATATGAAATACATTTAACAGACGAAAAAGCATTTCAGGACTTTTTTTTTTTTTCAGTAACAAACGTTCAAGCAATCATGGCATAACTCTTCCAAGCTCTAACGCAGTGTGCCAACAGTCAGGGGTTTCAATAAGTTTTGAAATAGCCGTCTGAGCTTGCTATAGTAAACGGCGACCTGATTCATTTTTTCCAATCATTTTAGTGAAATCTAGACGAAGTAGGCGGCGGTGAGAGGTAAATTCTGACAAACTAGGCGGCGATTTTCGCCGGTTGCCGGCTTCTAATGAAACCCCTGAACAGTAATAAAACTTAAGTGAAAAAATGCTATTCTTCGCATTTAACGATGACAACTGTTTTCAGAGTTATTGAGGTTACGTTTTCGAAGTACTTTATTACTGCATAATCAAACTGCTTTTAGAATGCTCCTAGTTCGTGTTTGTGGGCTACAGTTCCTTTAACTGCGCTAGTGTCGTTTTCAACAGGTTCACGTGCGCCTGAAACAAAACAAAGTGAGGCAATGATAAGGCTAAGTTGAACCAAGCAGCACAGATTCCTGGCAAAGCTGTAGTCAAGAATACCTTTGACACTATGGCAATTCAGTGATGCCAAGGAATCATTCACTCATAACCCAGTGCAAATCATCATAATTGCCATAAGTAAAATTTCAGGGCTGAACAAAGAGTTTCCAACAGTCTGATTGGTTGAGCTGTTTCTTGTCTGACGTTACATTCACCGCACTTGGTGGTGGATATCAAGCAAAAACAAAATGGCGGGGCTCCCACAGGTACATGTACATGTGACCCTTACACTGAGAAGAAAATGTGTTGATTACTGATTTCTCTGAAGTCCAGCTCTGAAGTAATTCACCTCAGGGTCAGTGAATATTATTCGACAATGTTCACTGGGCAAGAGGTGAATGTGTTGTTCAGTACACACAGGATAAAAACAAAGGTGGAATTTGTTGAGCAACAACTACTTTTACCTTTGCATGCTTTAGCTCCAACTCAGCTCGCTCAGTCTGAAATGAAACACATATGCACTTAGAGGTATAAACATTTGATACAGTACAAGCTAAGCTACGCTATAACGTAGTTCTCAGGCCAACTTCTCAGAAGGGTAAGGTGTAAAGGATGATATTAGCGGCCGGGAAGGAATGTAAGATTGCTCCGCAACATTCGGTTTTCTTTTTAATAAACAACAACAACGTGTCTACAAAATGTTTTCCAATCTCTCCAGTTCCTTGCCTGCTGGCTCAAACCGGTTTTCGCACTTAGTGACCGCGCGACCTATTACAAAAGGAGGGGGTGGGGTGGGGAGGGGGGTAGGTAACCCATCGTTTTGGTGTGTTACAAAACAATACTTACGATACAAGTCTTAGGAGGACTCCATACATCTGCCCCCTGGTTTTTGTGACTGCTGCCAAGGGTCAGGCGTCTAGCCAATGTTTCTCTCCTTTATTTCATAACGGGTTACAAACCGTGAGTTCACACACTATCATTTGGCAAACTAAAATGCTTGTTCTACTTACCAGATTCTTCCTAAACTGTTGGACTCTCCTTGTTTTGAAGTCTGTCAGTTCTGTACAACGCAACAACAATATTTTTGTTATGTAATATCCTTAAATTCTTTAGCCAACCCCACCGGGATGTAAGACTTAAAACGCTCCACTCCCCTCTTCTATACGAGAAGTCGGAGTTTCAAAAAACACTTGCGCGCGTCGGAATAAAATTAAAAATACAAAGGTTTTTGAATGCAAATTCGTGAAAGTATATTGCATGACAAATTGTTATATGTTACACTTACAATTAAGAACCTTCTGTTTGACAGTGAAGAAAAAATACTACCCCAAAGAATGAATGGGCAAAACATCGTGAATATTTTTATTCACAGTGTAAGTTGAAACAGATTTACAAAATAATGACATCATCAAAGTGCGCTGGTTCACAACTCAAAAAAAGTTATATTTTACCAACTTGTGTAAAGGAATCTGATGCCCTCCTCCGAATTTGGACTTCAGAAGAAGAAGCAAGGCATCCTAATTTACCTTGTTTAGCTACTTCTGAAATGTGTTCAAATTTTTCACTTGCTGTTTGCTGGGCTGTTTCCGCCTAAAGTAAACAGGATGAAGAAAAAAAAAAACGTGAATGGTGTGCTTGTATGAGTCTACAAGAACATCTGTCAGAGCTTGAGTACATGAAATTTCATCCGACTGAAGACAAAAAAGGTTTCACCATTTCATGGAGAGAAAGTTAATGAGTTAGCCAGTCTCACCACCTTGATTCCTCCCACATTCTCTGACTCAAGTGTTATTTTATCACACAAGATGAACTATAATCAAGGATTTCACAAGTTTGCCACAAACAAAGATTTGGAAATTTCTAAAACAATAACTGAGTTCAAATTATTTTGCCATTCTATAGTAACATGCGGTTACCTGTTACCAATAACAAAATCAACCAGGGCTGTCATTAAGGGCCGGGGGCCAGGGATTTTGAGGTTTATCCCCAGCTAATTTGATATAAAACCAGCATGTTGACTTCACTACAGCAACTCAAATCCCTGGCTATTTTTTGTATATCCCCATCTACTTTAAAAATTAGTGACAGCCCTGCATCACTAAACAACAGAACTAATCAAGCCATTTCAGTACTCACAGCAGCAACTTCCTTTCCTTTTACTCTGGCCTTGTCCAAAGCTTTGTTCGCATTTTCGTAGTCAGCCAAACACCTCGCCCTACGATACAGCAAGTTCTTGGCTGCCTCAGTGTCTCGCACGTAATATCTGAGTAGGTCCGAAGTTTTAAGGTCTTGATCAGAGGCGACACGACCTTCCAATTTACGAGCTTTCTCAAAATACTCGGCCATCTGGAAAACATAAATAAATAATAAATAATCTCAGAAAAAGGGTATCTTTGTTATACTCAGTTCAATGGTCAAAGCAATATTACGATGGAAACATGAAACATGTGAACAAAGTCAGTATTGGGCACTGTTCAGGGATTCCAGAGTTTCCAAAGTTGTGTAATTTTACCACATATGTAGATACGCCTACCCTGAGGTCTAACAGCCTGTTCAAAACTTTGGTGGGCCTAGTGTATGACACCTGCCTCTTGAAACAACTAACTACTTTCACACTTGAACATCCAATCTTTAAAGGCCTATTTCATTATCTGGACCCTCAACAGATCTGAATCCTTCACGTGTATTTTTACACCTAACAATTATTGCATTTCTTAGACCAAAAGAGTTCAGAAAACAGCACTTACCAACTAATGTAAAGGAGTAAACATCTGTTTAACTTCCCCCTAGCCACATTTTAACTGTAGGTTTTGTAAACCCACACAAAATAAACATTTTATACCTTGTTGAGGAAACGATCCATATCTGTATATTCACTGGTACCCATCTGCGAAATGCAACTAGAGATCCTAATGAATGAATCAGCAGCACTCTTGTGGTTTTTTGTCATACGATCTGCTTGGCGAGTAGCATCCTTTAGCCTGAAAATTTTAAAGAAAAAAACACATTTGATGTAACTGTACAACTTTTAGCAGTGTTGCAATACATTTTCCATGATTTTTTTCCATTATTCTTTATTTTTCTCACATAACTTGCATTTACGGCACTTACAATACAATACCTACACTTACGATACTAGTTAACACTACTTACAATATGGCACTTACACTGTATAGAATACACAAAATGATTCACAATTGTACATTTTCTATAATAATAATGAAGAGGATTTGTTAAATACTCAAGGTGTTTGGAACTTATTGATCACTTCCTTTTTTCTCACAACCTTTATGTTTGATTGAACAGCACTACTATAATGAGAAATTAAAGTGCCACTATGATCAAAAAATCATTTTCTTTTTTTCTTCAGATTTTGAAAGTGTGTTTGCTTAACAACTGATTATTTCGAGTGTAAGGTTTGGATTTCACGGTCCGCCATTACTCACGTTCAAAACTGACCGATTGGACCTCAGAGGCTTGGATCTAGGGAAAAGTGACGTCATTTACTCACTAGCTTAAAATTTCAGCGTGTAAGCGCAACTTATTATATATGCAAAACACGAGTTTAAAAATCTGAAAGCCCGGAACTCCTGTGCTGCATATTAATTCAGCCGCGTACACACGCATTGCATTCTTAAACCAGTGAGTATCTGACGTCATTTTCTCCTCAACCCAGCTCTCTCAAGATTTTTAAGTTAGTAATGGTGGACCAATAAGTAACAAAATTCCAGTTAAAATAAACAGGTGTCTTTTTAAATTCAGAACTTAAAACTTGGGTCACTTAGTGTTTAGTTAACATAGTTTTGAAATCCAAAGAATGAGGACAATTGTTTTTTGGTCTTAGTAGCACTTAAAGCATTGGTCACTCTCATGCAAAAGGGAATAAAATGTAAATGTGTGGTGTGGTTATATATCCACAGCCAAAAACGGTGTTGTTGACACTAGGAACACTCTTGCTATGGACAGTGTTGAAAGGAATAAATTGAAATGAGAAATAGCAAAAGAAACAATGCCTGAAGTTAGCAATACATTTAAGGAAAGGCCGTAGTGCATGGCTCGGTGTGAAGTTTTCTGCAATTGGCATGTAACAATTTTGGCCTGAACTACTGGTTCCTTGATGGTGAGAGGAAAGAGAATGTTTAAGCCATATATGTGAAAATCTCATTTTGGAATGGAATCCTCAGAAAACTTACTTCATGTTGTAATCCACCAAAAACTTCTTCTCTGTTTCATAAAAATCATCAACATCCTGAAGCAAAATAATAAAAAGAGCATCAATTATTGCTTCAACATCAAACTTGCTTTAGTTTACAAGTGTTACATCCTTGTGGCATAGTATTGCAATGTCTTTGGCAGGGCCATCTGCTTAGGGTAACAGAGAGAATCTATGCAGGGCTATCACTAATTTTTGCAGTATGGGGGATGCATCAAAAGTGGTGGAATCTTGGTGCAACCCCAATACTGTTTTTATAACAAAATATCACTGAACAGGTCTTACTTAAAAAACAGGCCCTGTTCATTTAAAACTGAAAATAAATGCAGACCCTATAAAGAAACATTAAAATTTTTGTAACACATTTTACTGGGAAAGTGAGCACATGGAAGAAAGTTTCAGGTGAAAAAAAATACCTTTTGACCAGACAGAAGAACTTCATCTACTCCCTTGGCAAGACCCTTGAACAGACCTCCAAGTTTTTCCTTCTTGTTTTTGCCACGTACATTGAGCTAGATGAAGAAAACAACAATTTGTGTAGAACTTAGAAAGAATGAAAAGTGTGCCCAGAACACAAAATATCAGAGGTTTCTAAAGCACCAAGAAACACTCTCAATTCTTACAGGTCTCAATTGAAATGTAAAGGGTATACAATAAATTCCATAATACTATGCATGGTTGAAGGATTAAGTGTTGTGATACCAATATACTCCAGACAAGGAAAGATGTTGTTTTTTCTTACTTCTCAACATATGTGGAGATGTCACAAAAACACACCAGTAGCATCTTCATTTAGTGTTATTATTATATCTATGGAGTACATAGCCTGCGTGGCCGGCGTAATCGGGAAAGGGGAAGGGGAGCGAGGGAGGCGAGAAAAAATGAGGGGGATTGGGGAGAGGAGAGAGGGAACGCCTGCCACAAGAACCCCATTCGCTTCATTTCTGCGTTCGCTGGCAAACGCAAATTTCTGATTGGCTAATTTCTGACAGTAAGTCTCTTGAGAATTGAAGCAATTTAATCCCTCTTACTGCGTGCCCGGCGTGAGACGTTTTGTCTGCATGTGGCACATTCCCGTGTGAAATAAGTCATGCAGAGAAACGCGCGTCTGATTTTGATTGGTGGATGAATTGACAGTTATTGACGGATAAAGTAATTGGATTAACTGAAAATCGTTGGGCGGGAATGAAGCGAATGGGGTTCTTGTGGCAGGCGTTCCCTCTCTCCTCTCCCCAATCCCCCTCATTTTTTCTCGCCTCCCTCGCTCCCCTTCCCCTTTCCCGATTACGCCGGCCACGCAGGCTATGGAGTACAGGTTCACAAATTATCATGATACCTCTCCTTTGAATTCCAAAAACACATTAAAGTTGCTGTCTTTTCGGAGGGTGGGATGAGCTGCTAAGCGTGTCAGGAACACTTCATGCATGGCAACAGTCTTCTTGAAAGTAGCAAGATATTCACTGAAACCAATAAAATATTTGGAAGAAAAGGCAAAATTCAAACCTCCAACAACAAGAGAAGACTGTGATCCACTCAACCAAAAACTATGGATATTTTTGTTAGAAATAAGAATACACTGTAGATCAGTTTGTAAATAGCCAACTGGTTTGTCTCCCGCCAGATGGGATTTTTACTGTGTTATATTTTTTTCTTGGGATTTGAGTGGAGTGCCTGTTTTTGGAAAACAGTGGTCCTCCCTTTGAGATTGCCCTATTTTGAGTAACACTGTAGCTCTTCCAGACCTGTATTTTCATTGATCCCTATGACCTGTAGCTTCTTTTGTTATCAGGGCTAGGGAGTATTGTTTGTGTTGTATCATGTATTGTTTCATTCTCTAATCACAGACTGAGTCAGGAAAGCTACAGGGTCTCTCCCTGTTTTTCCCTCAGCTGTATCTGTCAAATCTTTAATTGCCATTGCAGTTCCTGTAGATCGGACAAGAAGAACCTTTGGATTGGGTTCAACCTCCTGCTGAATGAATTGAGTCTCAGAAAAGACAAGGATGAATAAATCGTGCTTCCTTTCCGCTATTTAATCCATAATTTACATGTAGTATAGTGACAGTTACTTAAGGGGAAACAATACAAAATTCTGAGCTGAAATGTGAGTCTTAAAAACCTTGGGACATTTGTCAAACTTGTGCAAAAACTAGCAAACTAGACATTGCATATTTCAAGCTTTTGAGTGGTTTTCAATGAAGTGTCTTCAAAGCAAAACGAAAACAATATTATAACTCTCACCAATCACAAGAAATGAAGACAACTCAGTGAAACAATTGATCAGTTTTCAAAGTAATTGAATGCAACTGGCACCAAGTGCTGGAAATGTGCGTGTGCAACTCATGATAATGGTTATGGTTTTGCTTCTCATTGACTGAGAAAGTGGCATGAGCTTTGTCAACTAATTACAGAGCATAGTAAAGTAAAACCAAAGCGAATGTGAATTACTTTTGACACATTTTAACCACTCTAACAGCACCATTCTTTTAAGGCTTTTTTTTTGGGTCCCTGTCTTCCCCCCGGCCAATGTTGAAACATCTGAGCTGTCCATAGACTAATCTAGCTTTCTAAGACCTTTAAAACTCAACACTGCAAAGGGGAAGGGGAGAAATGCAGGAACTATTCCAAGAATTATCACTTGCATTGTGGATGCTAGTCTACGCCATGCCTATTCCTACATGTACCTGCAGTTGAGTTCTCTAGTTAAGGAAACATGACAACGTACCCTAAGCTGTGAACCAGTGAACTTTAGATTTGACATCCAATGGGCTAATAATGTCTGACATTCACAGCTTTAATGTTTTCACTATCATGTTTCAACTAAATAAAAAATAAACTCATATACAGCTCTCACTGGCCCATGCAACCAAACTTACGCTTCCAGTTCTTGTTTCATTTTCTGGAACTCCTCTTTAGTCATTGTATTTTCACCTAAAATTAATTAAAACAAAACACCTGTTGAACCACGTAATGATATCTCTTTCTATGCCCAAGTACAACTGGGTAATGCAGAACCACAGAGTGGATTACAAACTAATAAAATTATTATACATTGAACTGATTGGCTAAAAGCATAGTGTGAATTTTTTAACTCAGCACTTGTGACGTCATCTACCTGCAGATTATACAATAGTCATGTCAAGGTCATGGGTAATCATGTCAAGTATGACCGTGGTGCATGATTTCTGAGGATAATCATGTTAAGTTCACCAACTTTGTATGGGTTGCTGTCAGTGAAGTCCAGGTTTGCAAGTGAATGTTTACTGTCATGACAGTTTTTTTTTTCGTTCAATGTCATTCAACGTTCAGCTTCAGCTGATAACCCCTACCTCGACTTTGATTATTCTGGATATCACAAAAACCTCACCCAATAATAATAATAATAATAATAATAATATTGTTTATAACTAACAGATATGATGTAATGATATTTATCCTCAAGTTGGTCACTTCATTCTGGACATCACATGATAGACTCGAATCTCATGCCGGAGGCAGCAGTGATAGTTCTACTTACATAATGTTGGGTAGTCTGTGATATTCAAGTGGAGTTGTGACACTGCTTGGTACTTAATCCAAAAGGAACATAAATGTAGCAGTTTGGGTTACAATGACTTTCACCTACTACAAAAAGATATCCACAGCAAAGATGTACAGAAATGGCTACATGCTATTTCCTATTAGTTATTGTAAGTTTGGATGACATTAATCAAGTACAACTTGTACCTTCTCCAAGTTTTTGTAGTTTTTCACGAGAGACATCAAAATCTGGTTTGGGTGGAACTGGAGGAATCTGCAGGTAACAGATGAAACATTAATTTTTTTTTTCGTTAAACAACTATGTCTATAAGAAATACAATCTTATCTGGCATTCAATACCCAAGTGAAAACAGTGACAATGAGGTTTAACATGTCAAGTCAACTATTTTAATTTACTGATCCACTAGATAACCTACAATGTGTCTTACATGTTGAGTTGTAAGGGTCTCACAAAGATTAATTCAACAACAACCCAAAATGTTTCAAGATCTCCTAGGGAAAAGGGGAGGAAAGAGGTGCTGTTTTCAGGATTAAATATTAATGTAAAAACTGTTGAGTTTTCCCAGTTTTGTTGGTATGAGTCCCAAGGTGTTATCATCTATGATTTGCACATTCATAACCGTAATTGAACTAAGTGGAGTGCAATTTGGTCTGAAATCATACGCGTGATTTCAAAATCAAACGAGCACTCACCTTGAGTTCAATTTGAAATATTCACAAGTATGATTTTAGACCAAAATTACACGACACGAGGTTCAATTACTACTTTATTACACCCATTTTGAAACCACACAGTTTTTGTCAATATTAATATTTATTTAAGCGTCACTTCAGGAAAAGGGTGTGATTTAGAGCAAAAAATGGTGCAGTTTGGGAATAAATTGCACTGTTGGAGAGGCAATCAGATTTCATGAATGACGAGTGATTCAAAATGGGTGTAATAAATAGGGTAATATAACCCATGGATGTCATGCCCAGGAGAACAACTTGGGTATATGTATGGTGGAGGCAGGATGGCTGAGTGGTTAAGGGTGCTGGATTCAATGTGGTGAACCAGGTTCAAATCCCGTTCTAGCCACTAGCTGGTGTTGCTCTGGGTAAGTGCCTGGTTTAACTGCTCGGTCATCCTTGTAAACAGCCAACTGGTCTGTCTCCCGCCAGTTGAGATTCTTAACTGTGTTCGTTTGTATTATTTGTTTCATTGTCCCTGAAAAGCCCCTCTAGGGGAGTGGTCAATTAAGTATTTATTATTATTATTATTATTATTATTATTATTATTACTATTATTATACACTAATATTTGGCAAGTTTAATAATATTACAAAATTGATACTTACAATAATCCCAGCATATTCCTCATTTTCCACATATCGATCATGAAGCCACACAAACTCTTCGTGCTCTCTCACCACTGAGAACTCACCCTCCTTGAAAGCCGGAAGAGTCGTCTGAAAATGAGCAGTTAAATTTATAAGACAACTACCAAGGAGCTAACATTCTGTGGAGATGGGTAGGCTCTTATTATAATAAAAGTCTTATATCAGCTTACTTTTGTGTGAACAGTAAACTTTACTCTATCCCTTTCGCTCAGCGCGTCGGAAATGTCTACCATAAGTGACGTGTCCGTGTTTAAGTCCACCGACTGAGTGCGTGTCTGAAACGAAAAACAAAATATAACTTAGTATCATCAATCAAAATAATTTCTTCCTCATTCACACACGAAGGCATGGAGCAGAGATCAAAGATGGCAAGAGCTACTTACTTTCTCGTCTTCGAGCATATCTGCGCTATCTGCGGCGTCCTATAGAGAGTGTTGAACAAACGGCAAAGTTATCGTTTATGAATTGATTAGATATTCAGCAATTTTCAGCTGTTTTTTTGACCTGTCCACTTACCATCATGGTTGGAACCGTCAGCAGCTCACTACCTGCTGAATCCTTTGTCACGTGACAATGTCCCCACTATACCCCACTGAGTGTGAAATTTTAAAACACCTGGTTCATCGACATATCGAGGAAGAAAAGCTGTATTGCAACCAAAACGAATAAATAAATAAATTTTAAAAAAAAAGTTTTGATTACGGTCTGATCCTCTTTCTAAGTCTGTTCAAACTTAATCCCAATATTTTTACAAATATATGAGATATTAGAAGAAAAGAAACTGGTCTCTGGTTTTACAACCTTCCTGATTTGAGAAATTTCTTATTTAAGATAATGCACCATCATCTCCTCTATCTAAATATACTGTGTCATAAGAAATAGGTATTCACTCGGGTTGAGGTAAACGGTACCGCAACCCCACCCTAGACAGAAGGGCATGAATCAATAGTATCCCGTGCGTCTTAGCGAGCATCTACTTGGTAACCAAGAAGAAAACATGGCGGACGGAAGCACTGCTGAAGGTTTTTGTATGCATTTTAGGTCACTTTCTACTTTGTTTAATGTCACGGGCCATTTATCAAACAGCGCTGAGGTTTATGCTTTTTACTTATTGTTTAGCTCCTCAAGAGCAAGTATCGTTGGCTCCCCCAGAGGAAAACAACCAAATCCAAGCTGAGGTAGGTTGTGGCGTGTAACTGCTTGACAAACAGCTGCATGCAGTTTAAATTTGTAACGTTTATTGACGTCAGTAATTTTTAAATGTCCCGTGTTTTCCCTGTGCTGCCCGAAAATCCCATAAACGACCTTTATCTCTCTAAACATGCATACGAAAAAGTTACTTGGAAAGTTATGTTTATTGAATCCTCTAACGCAAAATTTAGCTCTGCTGTTTTCATTATTAGTAGTTCCACTCGTTTCTGTTGCTTCTACAAGCATATGTGTGTTTCTTAATTTATACGAGTCTCTCGCAAAAAGCAGTGTATATCAAAGTGTTCATGGCATACTGATGTTATATTTGCATGTGCACCTCGGGGTTTTCATCGGTCCGAGTTCAATAATTGTTTTGAAATTCTCCTGTAAAATTGTAAGCTGTGACAAATACGTCAGTCGCAACTGCGAGTCAGCTGTTACGACCATCATCTGCAGAGGACTAATTTGCTCTCTGTAGAATTTGAGATAAACAAGAAATTGTTTGAGAAAGTGGAAGTTATAGACAGCCAATGGTAAATACACTGTAGTTAATGCTGTGACAAGATGTTCACATAGTCCCATAAATTAATAATGCATACACTTTGCAATGCAAACTCTATTCATTTTTGGAACAGGGTTAGTATGACAGTGGGGCATGTGTTATTAATGTATGTATAAATATTAAATTTACATTTAGTGCCATTATCATTACTTGCTCATGGCACTTTACAATGTTAAACTACAATGGTGTCCATGATTGAATAGAGAATGAATAACATGCTTCTGATGCCATCATTGCTATGTTGGTTTATCTTCAACTAAAGGTTTCTCATCCTCTTATGCCATTATTATCCACCTGCATGGCCACCATGCCATTGTCATTTGAATATTTTGGGACTGGTGGCATTCATTTCATAGACTTCAATCTGGAGTGGGATGCGTACCCAGTAAGAACTGACCCGAGCAATCCCTCAGTTTTATTTTTATTTATTTATTTATCTATTTTGCCATATAACAAATATAATGAAAAATAAAAAACAGAAAGAATAGATTTAATAATGGCGAGGAGACCTAAAGGAAACTCTGAAGCTTATATTAATTAGGTCTCCTCAGTTATTGTCTTACAAGATGAAATCGAAAAGAAGATAAGAACATGACGATGGATACAATTACAATTAGAATTACATACAATTACAATGTCAAACGGAAGCATATGATACGAAAAAAAAACCTGCAAAAAAGTTAATACTTAAACACATTTATAAGAAAACTACCAGTAGTTATTACAGAAAAACGCCTTACATGTAAGTGCTTTTTTAAAGGAGACAGAAGAGGACGAGTTGACGATTTCGGTACTCAAGGAGTTGTAAAATTTAGGTCCTTGGTAAAAAACTGAAAATTGTTTGATGTTAGTTCGACAAAAAGGAAAGCGATATAAATGAGAGTTTCTTGTATGATACAAATGAATTTCTTTCTGTAAGGTGAATTTACAGTCAAATTTTAAAGGAAGGGTACGGTTCTAGTGAGAGTACATGAATAAACCTAATTGCAGTAGGTGTATGTCATGGAATTTTAAAATACCAAGGTTACAGTGTTACAGCCATGTTTAATCCTTGATCAGCATCAAATTTCTCCCTGTAATATCAACACATTATAAAACAGAGTGGTCATGAGAATTAAGGACAGGATCACACAAGATAAATTTGCTTGATATTTTAACAAGTTCTCCCCACTACATCTATAGCAAATGAGTAGGAGCAACAAATGAGAATTTAAACTTTGATCTCTGGGTTTAAATGGTTGATGTGTTGTTGCAGCAAATATCCATACTCCCCTACAGAAGGTGTTTTGGTTTGAACTCCCCCTCCCCTCTGAAAATTTCTGTCTAGCCTCACACTTGCTTTTATTACTTTGGCCTTTAATACCCCCCCCCCCCTCCCACCTGGAATTTCCAATAACCTTCTGCAAGGGGGTGTGGGGGGGAGGGGTATTGGATATGGGTATTTCCTGAAACCACATGATGTTAAATGGTTGTACTCTTCTCAGGTTCCCCAGGAAACATCACCTCATGCTGAGATTGGTTTGACAGACAATGTACAGGTGAGATACAAATAAACTCCATACTGTATAGCTTATTATGACTTGTGATAACATATATGCTAGCTCTCTCAGATTATCTGGTAGTCTCCTGGATTAGAGGCAAATCTTTCAGTCCCCTGGGCATGTGAAGGTGTGACTAAAACTCAACAAAAGTGATCTAGGGTGTTGTTTCCAAAAGGTACTAAACTTTGAGTTCAAGTTCTCCAAAAACCCAAGAAATATCAGATCACGGCTGGTTGCCGTACACAAACCAAAGAAAATACTTTTTGTTGTTGTTGCTACATAAGAGAGGGTCCCCTATACCACTTAGCAAAATGCATTCACATAAAAATATTGAGACTGTTCACGTGCCACGGATGATTCCCAAAAGTTATTCATGTTCACGCAAAATCAAATATGGGCAATCATGGATCACAAATAAATGAATAAACCTAAATCATGTTTAACGAGAAAAAATAGTCCTAATCACGTTTTACGCAAAAAGTATAGGGGACCCTCATAAGAGAATAAAGTGCTCTGGTTAATTAAGAATTCCCACCAATCAGGACAGGTAGATTTTGAATGGGAGTGGGGGCTGTGCAGGATTGTCATTTGGAACCGGTAGCCAGTGTATTCCTGCCATCTGTCAGACCATTTTGCGCCGGCTACTTTTGCCCAAGAATGCAAAAAATTGCCTTTGTGAACTTTGTGCTCATTATAATCTGTAGCCACCTACTTGAACTTATTCATCCATCTACTTAAAATACTAGTGACAACCCTGGGTGTGGGGTAAGCAAGGAGGGGTTGGTGCAAAAGTGAAACATCTCCCAATATTACAGATCTTTAGAAGTTGGCCTTGCAGTCAACAATAATGGGTTGACATGCACTGCCCTTGCATCTAGCCCTTGAAGTACTGAGTACATGAAATAAAATCAAATATCAAAGCTAATTTCTTCATTCTCAGAAGATGGTTGAAAAAGAGAAAGAAGCTGCTGAAAAGCCAAACAAACCCAAAGTTGAGCTGCAGTCTTTACCAACCAGAGCATACCTGGACCAAACCGTGGTACCCATCTTACTGCAAGGCCTCTCAACTCTGTCCAAGGAAAGGTAAAGAAGTATTTACATAATAATATGTACTTGTTGACTGACTGGAAGGGCCAGATGGGAAAATACTAAAATGTTTGGCTCAAGGTCTGTATATCCTGACTGAGAGCCAAATACAGTCAAACCTCGATTATCCGGACCTCGATTATCCGGACTATTCGATTATCCGGACTTTTTTCTCTGGTCCCAATTTTTTCATGAATATTAATTAGTTGTGATCTTGAAAACTCAAACTCGCAAAAAGCCCAATAATCCTTTCAAAAGACTTTTGAAACAACGTATTATCCTGTGCGCTTTTCAAAATTGGCGAGTGCAACGAGACAAAGAAATATTCTAATGAGTTCAGCTGATATATACATGTATACAGGCTGTGTAGATTTCACAATTAAAATGTTTTCTTTGCTGTATACTTATATTTTTTACATGTACATGTATATCTCGTTAATATTAATATTTTCGATTATCCGGACTCTCGATTATCCGGACTATTTACCGAGGTCCCGACGAGTCTGAATAATCGAGGTTCGACTGTACATGTATTTTCCCATCCGGCCCAACCTATCTCAGTCAATAAGGATTTTATCGTATGACCCCGAGGTGATAAAAATTTCAGACCTAAATAGGACAAGATTACACTCATCAGAAGGGTGCCTGCAAGCAGGGACTGGACAACTTTTTCTGGACTGGATCATGTCAACCTGTCCTGCCCTTTCTTTATTACTGTGGGAATCCAAAAACCGTGAACCCTTTGATTTGATTTTGACATTTCCCATAGTGCAGCAACCAATCAGAAGCAACATAAGATCACAAACTAATTGCCATTACTTTTTGGGGTTTAGTTTTCTCACATGTGATTGGCTTTTTACTTGAAACACAACATTCCTTAAATATTTCTAGTGTTCATGGTTTTCATATTTTCACAGTAAATTAACAAGACTAATCCTATTCAAGAATGAAATGAGAATCTAATGCATACAGTAAGACTTTTTGTTTATTAGGACTTAGTGTTGTAGATGTTTATTTTCTTCCCTAACCTGGCAGATTAGTGTCGTATAGTATTGTTTTGAAGTTGTTAAGTCTAGGTATTGTTTTGATCTTTTGCAGACCACCGAATCCCATCGAATACTTGGCCACATACTTGCTGAAAAACAAAGATCAGTTTGAGGAGAGCTAGTAGAACTCGGTTATTTGAACACACAAGATTGTAAATTTATCATCTGGAGCTGTATGTTGCTTTAGCAAGCCAGTAATCCAGTATACAAATCAGTTCTCAGGTCGAGAATTGTGAGGGTAGTTTAGGACGAAAAAGGAGTGTCCAATCTTCTTTGAAACAGATCGAATTTCTACCGGATGGTCTTTGTTTTGGAGTTGAGAAACAGTCATCGAGTTCTGGAGATGCTTTTTATCAAAATAAAATAAATGATGTAATATTTTATTTCATTTATTGAGAAAAATAATTCAGCAGTGTGTGGGTCGCGATTTTGATCATGCATTGGTCCACCTTCTACATCACAAACACATTTTTGTCAACCCTGAGCACCGTTCTTTCCTCTTTTTCGTGAAGCTCCATCGTTTTTACTATTCTTCCACTATAATATTGGAATAAAAGAAAGTTCTTCAATCTTTGTCTTTTTGAATAATTTTAAGAAGCTTTGTCTGGACACATGGTGTTGTGCAGTATGTTTCCAGTTACCCTGATCCAATAATTTCAGGTGGTGCACCATAAATAATCATTCTGATGAACAATTACGCAGAATTCACTAAAGCTTCAGCCCAACAATGGATTGTTCTACTTCTTGGTAGAAATGTGATCTCAAAAGAAAAAAACGACCACGTTGGATCAAGGGTGAAAATGGATCTCGAAATGATAATTTCAGGAAATCAACAAAGTGTTTTTACAGTGCCACGTGCCTTACCGTGGCCACCCAACAAACATTTTTTCAAATTACCACTGATCAAGGTTTGCGAATTTGATTGACAGACATACCTCAGTAGAAAGTTTCAACACACAACAACCAAAGGAGGTTTGTCTGTCAATCAAATTCGCATACCCTGATTGGCTAACTTGTAAAAATGTTTGTTAGGTGGCCACGTAAGGTGCATGGCACTGTAAGTCTCGGAACATTGGAGAGTGATCACCAGTGGTTTTATGAATGTCTGTGTTATATAATCAAACTTTTTAAATAGGAAAAATTGTCTCCACTTTTTAGAAGAGGCCCAAGAAAAAGGGAGAACTACTTGCTTTTCCTTGCATCGAGCTGAGTCTAATGTTGCCATGACTACCGAAATCTCCATGACGACAACTACGATTCAATCCCAGGCCCTCCACTATCACGGGAAAATATGGCGGCGAGCTCATCATTATTTTCGTCTTGAACTGCATTTATTTTTTTGTTTGTTTAATGTTACGATTGATAACATTTGATGCCTGTAACACCCTCTTTCGTGTTCGAGGGTCACCTGGAGAAGTTTACAGCAGTGTGGCTTCGCGCTTCGGTGTTGAAGTACAGCCCAAAGCTTTAAACGATTCGTTCACGCGAACCTTTCGGGAGTTTTACCAAGCGGTGCCAAACTTTGGCGCAAAATGCGATAATACAGCTGAGAAATGGTGGTTTGGAGTGGTGAAACAAACCTTTCGATCGGCTGGGTACAACGATGATAAAACTCTAGCGAGGATTTCTTCGACTCTTTACAGAGAATTCTCAACAGCTTCCTATTGGGAGATTTATCCCGAAACATTTGAGGTACTGGAACATTTAAAGAAAAGAGGTTATCATCTTGCGGTCATTTCGAACTTTGACGAACGTCTTGATACTATCCTAGAAACATTACGCTTAAAAAATTACTTTGATTTTATTGCGTGTTCATTTGAAGTTGGAGTCTGCAAGCCTTCAGCGAAGATCTTTGAACTAGTGCTTAATAATTTTGGCGTAAAAGCCGAAGAAACTCTTCATGTTGGTGATAACGTCGGTCTAGATTACAAGCCAGCTATCGAGCTTGGGCTGAAGTCCTTTATAGTCGATAGATTTTACAAGAACTACAGTGAATACCATGTCAATCCGGCACATGTTGTGACAGATCTAACACCTTTACTGAACCTATGATGTACATATTACTTTTCACTGTACTTTTATGCTCCTCAGCTTGGCTTCAGTTGTTTATATGGGAGAAACATGTAATTTGTGTCCAACTTTATGCGTGAGGGGATGGGATGAGAGCAAAAATAACTATTCAGATCACACTGGCTGTTTGGTTAACATCTGCTCAGAAGCTACCTTCATTTCCTAATGTAAAACTAGAAGGGGGTGTAAAAAAACCCAGACACACTGATTAAAAAGAATGTTGAACATACCTCTCAGTCATGGGGACTGTGCTCTCACTGCACACAATTTACAGTGTTCCCAATTAGTAGATCAGGGGCGCTTTCCATTTACAGGATCCATCCGGGTGGAAATTTTAGGTTTAAATATTCAATGCTGCAGCTTGTTCAAATACAAAATGGATAAGCCACAAAATGTACTAGTATCAGATTGAAAGCTAAGAAAGAACAGAAAAAGTGCATTGATTAAGCTGATGGTCCATTATTTCTGAAACATTTCAAATGGAATGGTATGTACCATTTAATTTTCCAACCAGAAGTTCCGGGTTTTCAGTGTAAATGGAAAGCGCCCCAAATGACCAGTTTTGGATGACACTAAACAAAGTTCACTGATTTATTGATTTGTTTACAGCTCAAAATGCAGGCCAACAACCAATGCAAGCCAACTTTTTCTTGAATGGGGTGAATCTTAGGGAAAATAAAACAGTAAGTGCGGGCATTTCCATATTCTAGAGCCTTTGAAGTGCAGAGAGACATCTATATGAGTGTCTGAGTGTATCATAGTAGAAATGTTTGACTGGCCTGAAGAGGATGGCAACTTTTGAATCAGACCTTAGTTATCCAGTCTTTGTGGATACAAGCCTTGGACGTATAGTGCAACTCAAATGATTGACACCCTGGCATGGGGGTAGTAGGGTGGCAAGATTGGGGCGGGGGAGAGGAGGTGATGTTGTTCTCCTTAACACAAGCCCATCACTTGGGGCATACAACTAAGCCTATGTCCCAGCATTTTACAGACTCTTTTCCCACGAAAAAAAAGGCAGTTCTGGTACACACAGTACTGCATCATCATCACCCTTTTTTGAAAGTTTGTCAGCCTTGCAGAGAAACTTTAGAACAAAAGAAAGGTCAAGGGAAAGTTTAGTGCAAGAGAATGGGGATAATGGAGCATCGTGTTTAGTCATTGGGGCTCTTTTCTGCCGATTTCAGGAAGGGTAGGACAAAACATCCTTGCTGTATAATAACAATAATAATATAATAATAATGGGCAGCAAGATTTCCACGCAGCCCCAAACCTTAATTATGCATAAACATTGTGACTCTAACTCCATTCATTTTTGGAACAGGGTTAGTATGGCAGTGATGCATGTATAATTAATGTATGGGGCTGTGTGGAAATGTTTCCTAATGGGCTTCTGATGATAGGTACTTTTATAGGTGCCAGTGAAACCACACTGTTCGCTAACATGTCAATCATTTTCCTAACTTGACCTGCCCATGATCCTAGAGTAGCAAAGGCGCTGGGCCTGGGCTCCAAATTAAGCCAATTTTAAAAACCAATCACAAGTTAGAAAGTTGCTCTTCCCAGTCCATCTTCATTTCCCGCGTGAACCTTTCCTTTTCGAAGACTTGATCGCACGACGCGTGATACTTCGACGAGTCATGGCTTCTAGGTTACCTTTTCCCCCAAACTTTTCGTCCCCAAATTCTTCCTGGTATCGCGAAAGGTATGAAGAAGAGTGTAGCCCAAGAAGTGATCACGAACCGAACTATGATTCCGATGAAGAAAACCACCCATCAAAAGTGATCACCATAAGTGACTCAAGCTCTGGTCTGAGTTCACTTGAATCCTCTCCTCTGGTTCCTTGGTTTGAAAATACGTCTATTACGCGCTTTTCTCACTCAAAAAGCTTGGATTTGTATTCTAGTGGAAACATGGCTTGTCGCGAAGAACGTTTGCCATCGTCACTTGTGGTTGGTCAGCGTCTTCGTGGCATGGGACTCAAAGATGTCGACCTGACGAGAAACCCCGTAGCAAAGTATATTCGAGAAGCAAAAGAAGCAAATAAAAGTCCCAAGAAGAGCCCTTTATCAAGGCAAATGTCTTGTCCGGCAGCTTTCAGTTTCACCAATCGAAACTCTTCTGGACCGTCTGATAGACTTGGAATATCAGGTCAAACCGGTTTAAACCGAGATTTGAGTTATAAAGCTAATTCTCACTTTAGATCTCCATTGAATATTTATGCAGCGCCAGAAGTTGATGATAAATTTGGCAGCAAAAGCTTGCGGTTGTTTAGCTGCCCAGATGAACATACCATTGCTAATGATAAGATGTTTAATGATGATCAAGTGGAAAAGGTTGATTCAGTGAATCCTCCAAAGGCTACAGCTACAGCAAAAGCCATTGAAGTCATTGACTTGACTTCCAGTGAAGGGACATCCGAGAGTAAAACAACAGGTTGCAATGACCATTCCAGTTACCAAATAAACAAAAGAAGAGACGGAGATATTGGTAGTCTAAAAATTACTGATCAAAATCCATCACCTTTCAAGAGAAGGGTTTCCAAGAAAACATCTGTGCTCACTTTTAGTGATGATGAAGACAGTGACTCAAGTGAGCAACCAAGTTTGACGACAAGCAAAGAAAACACAAAACAGATGGACAAATCTAATGATAAAACCTCAAAAAGGAGTGATCCTTTAAAAAAGGATTTCTACAAGAAAATGGGCATACTTTTTACATTGTCTATAGTGTTGTTATCAATTTACTTGCACATGAACCCTCACAGTTTTTGCCTGGATAGTGAATTTAGCAACAATATTTCAGGGATTGGAGAAGCTCTGAAAGTCGAGTTATTTGGTCAACATATTGCTCAGAAAGTGATCACTTCAGCATTGAAGAATCACTTTAGCAAGCCTAATGCATGCAAGCCGCTTGTTTTCTCCTTTCACGGCTGGACAGGGATCGGGAAGAACTTTGTTTGCAACATCATCACAGAGCATTTCTTTAAGCACAAGACAAAAAGCCCTTTTGTTCACAAGTTTATTATTCCCCTTCATTTCCCTCATGGATCTGAAGTAGACAGATACAATGAACAACTGCTTGGGTGGATCAGAGGAAATGTGTCACACTGCAGTAAAGGTGGGTTGTTCATCTTTGATGAGATGGATAAAATTCACACCGGCATGATGGCTACCATAAGAGATGCCATCTTGGATTACCGTGGTAAGAGCACAGCTGCTGGTTATCAAAACATCGTATTTATTTTTGTGTCCAATTCTGGTGGTCAGGCGATAAATGATCACGTCTTGAGGCATATATTTGATGGAAAATTAAGAGAAACTTTGACATTGAGAGAACTTGAAAACATCTTTCATGGCATTATCAAGAACACACCAGATGCATGGTTTGCTGATCTTTTGAAATCTGGAGTTATAGATCATTTGGTTCCTTTTCTTCCTTTGGAGAGAACACATGTTAAACAGTGCATAAGAAGAGACCTGATCAAGAAAGGGTTCCAGGTTAAAGAGGCCAGGGTTAAAGAAATTGCAGATCAGATGGATTATTTTCCTCAAGGTCATGAATTCTTTTCTGTTTCTGGTTGTAAGAAAGTTTCATCCAAAGTGGATGTTATTTCAGGGTAAACTTCGTTTTGAAGAGAAAGCAAACAATCATTTCCACTGCTTGATTCTAGTACTTTATTCTTTTACCACATGAACAGCTTTATAGTATTATATGCACAGCCAAGCTTTGGCAAAGAGTGAAATGGATTGCAACTTGTGACAATTGGGTTAATCTTTTCAAGGTTGTGCCGTGCAAAACAAGTAGCTTGATGCTTGGTGCTCTGTAGGCAATGGTACATGTACTTGACGGTACTTGGTTTTGATTTGCCCTCCAAAACATAAAAATTACCATGATATAGCCCCTTCAAATTACCATTAGATAGTGGTAAGGTGTGTCAGTTAGCCTGGGTGTAACACTATTATTAAGAATATTTATGTTAGAGAACTCAGTATTGTGATGAGATTCAATGTTGACTGTGCTTAAAATATATTCTGATAAGTTCTCCTGCTCCTGGGTTTTAGTGTTTGAAGTAGCCATCTGAGCTAGCTAAAGTAAACAGCAACCTGATTAATTTTTTTAATCATTTTAGTGAAATCTAGACAAAGTAGGCGGCAGTTTTCACTTGTTGCCGGCTTCTAATGAAAGCCCTGCCTGCTGTTTGTTATTGTATAGTTTTGGTAACTTTAGAATCACTCTATGCTTTAGCCTCCTACACAGACACTCTTTTTGGTTTGTCACACAATCTTTTCTCAAATATTGCATGACAAGCATGGGTCATCTTGTTATTTATAGATCTGCCGTTCATTCTCATTGAGCAAGTCGCAGTCTCTTACTGGTTGTTAATAGGACTCGAAACTTTGTTTGTGTTAGTGTCTATCAAAGCAATGAAGATTTTGATTTTTGTATTCTCTGGTAGGCTATAAGGACTCGAGATAGTACACTCTTGTTACCATTAATTTACTAACAACCATTTTCTGCAGTTTTGCTCTTTGTTGATTGTAAGCTCTGTCAGTGATGGTCAACTGTTGTAGTACAGCATGACGGCAATAAATTCTGTAGAAAAAATTTATTCTTTCAAGTAATATTAACCCTCATTGAATCTAAGCCATCCAAAAGCCTTGAAAACAAACACTTACTTCCAGGAATAACAACCTGTATTTTGGAATTTTATGGCAACACTGCCACTCACCCAAGCATTTGGATTAATTTTTGGCCGCTTATCTGGTGGGTTTTTTAACTTGCCAACTTAATCCAAGGACTTAATGAGGCAGTCAAGATAAATCACGATTGAATGACAATGAGATTCATTCTGTTTATTATGAATTTATGTATATCCCTTTCAACGTCTGGAGCATTGGGGCCTTCTAAGAGGTTTCTGTAACCAATAGAGGCTGTTGGGGACAAGTGGTCAGCCCATCATTCAGCCTCCACCCAACCATGATGTATGTTAGAGCCCACAGACCACAAAACTGGGAACTATGTGCCCTACTCTTTTCAAGCAGTGTGTGGGTTCTTTTTATGCCCCCTTCCAGTTTTGTGTGGATGTGAAGGAGACAAGGCCATATAGGCTTAACATCACTGCCCAATGCCATGATCATTTGAACCAAGGCAGATATTGAGCACACAGCTGGCACCTGTTAAGACCTTATTTTTTGGCCCAGAGTAGGACTCGAACCTGCGACCTCCTGCTCGGCAGTTGGTGGTCTGCTCCTCACATAAACACAAGCAATTTGATCTAAAATATGACGTAAATTGCAAATAACTCCGTCCAATATTTCTGGATACTAGTGGCCATTTGAGGCCAAGCATAAACTACCTTAACAAAACACATCTTCACATTCACAAAAATTGTCACTTCCTTCTCAGTGATGTAGCATGTGGTTATGCACAAACCTACCAGAGCTAATTGCATTAAGGGAAGGGAGGGGGGGGGGGTGCAAGTAGCAAAATGTTTGGTAGCTTCATGGAACAGAACTGATGGAGCTCCGTATGTGTGTTTAAAATTCCCTAATCATGGCTCTCACCCACAAGAGTTACTACAATGTGACTGTGGGAAGCTTGTCTGATACAACTTGCAACTCTGACAGTTGTAGCAAGGACTCCCACCCCAACCTACAAAATTAAATAAGAACTCAATGGAAGCCTATACTACTGGAATTGAACACGAAAACTAACTCAAGCCAAAACTGGCAACAAATATGACATCTTTTATTCACATGTGCTGGCTTTCAGAGTAATACAAGTGGTAAGGTTGTGAGGGTAGCAGTTATCACAGAAAAGGTGTTTTCAAGAAGCAGAAATCTTTGCTAGTCACAGGCATGTAATGATTAAAAGCTAAAGTCAAAAACGTTTCTGTTACTTGGAAAGCATTTGCAATGCTTAAAACAATCACAAGCTGGATTCTAAACAACAGCCATGCAATTCCAGGAAACAACAGGCAAAACTATCATTTTTTTATAAAACTCATAACAGTGAACACTTTAACTCCATGTGCACTAAGACTTCAATTTTTATCTAGTCAGATCACTCATTACAAAATTAATGTTCATAATATTATCATCAAATAAAGTGTAGCTCAATCAAAGAACTACAAAGTAAAAAAGCGAATAATTTATGGTTATGGCGTTATTCTAAAGAGAATGTTCCCACAGATGGTATTATTCAAGGTACCAAAGTGCATAAGCTCCAAACCAAATGAATGGGTCTGGGATCAACGTGTTTAAAATGACACAAAACTGACAAAATGAACAACCTCTCAAGGTTCAACCAGAGGGATCTCTTATCATTTTTCAAAGGGCATTTACTGAATCGACTGCTAATGTAAAATGTCACAACCATTGACACAAAAAGCGATTTTATATGTTCATCAGTGAACAGATTTATCAAATGTGTCTGGTCTTGCTGATTGAGCTATCAGGCAACAAAAACGGCTGCAATGAGTGGCCAGCCAGCGACCACCAAATCACAACAACTTTCTAAGTTCCACAGGAATTGCTATAAAAATTGTTGGTAATTTGACTAAAGCTCAGAACCACCACTGATCAAGTCAATAATGTGCCAGGGTTGTTAAATCAAATTGCCCAATAAGAATGACGAGAACCCCAACTTCCTACACTTTGATATCCTGACAATACCACAAGCCAATTTAAGCTTGAACTCTGCACCATAAGTTAACACTTTCTTTCTCCAATGGTTGGAAGTCCTTGCCCTGATTCAGTCACTTCATTGTTTTTAACTGAATGAGATCTCTTTCAAGACAGAAACATTATTTTGGTGCCAATCATAGTGTTTGTAAAGGCCTGTTGAAAGAACACTTCCCTTGACCCTTTCCCTCCTAAGTGTGACTTTATAGATTTTACTCTGACTAACACCAAACAATTTTACTCGTCAAAGGGAGACCAGTTAGGAGTTAAGGGGTTTAAAAACTATCTCCCTTAAGGCTGAATCCTCAGCCATTTGACTCATTAGTAGAACTAAAGCAGATAGAATGCCCAGAAACAAATATGTTAAGAGCAACACCACCTTAAGGTAAAGTTAAGGCCTGAATTAGCGTCCATCACTGCTCATTAATGCCAAGTCCAGAAGAAAGAATTGCTACCTCACATAAGGAGAAAAACAGCTGTTTCTCCAAGGGGAAAATCCCAGTTCTCCCCAAACAAACTTAATGTAAAAAAAAATAATTTTCACACGACATAAATTAAACTTTTTACGAATATACACCCCAAAATGAACATCACTCTAAAACAAGATGCCTTAGCAAGATGCAGGTCATATTTATAGCAAGTTTGCAAAAGACAAGTTCTAATATCATTAAGCTGTACAAGCTTATGCAGATTCTCAGGCCTTGGCCAGAGGGGAAAACATTTGCTCTTGCCAATAAACTGTTTTCTGAGAAGAATAAGATATGTTGCATTGTTCCATGAATTATCCATAACTCCCCCTAACCCCACCATGAAGGCATTTTGGTTTGAACACCCTACCCTCTCCACCCTCCAGACATTTCCCCTTTACCCAGCCACTTGAATTCCCATGACCTTCCTTGAATTGGAAGTATGAATATTCTATGAAATGCTAATGCAGGTTTATCATTAGTAGCTGGTAGCTGGTGGATTTCCACAGCCTGTCAGACTGCTTTTGCCAGTTACTTTTGCCCCAACGTACATCTGTGAGGTTGTAAATTTAAAGATTTTTTTATGATCTGTAGCCATGTACTTCAACTAATTCATCCTTCTAATTAAAATCATAGTCACAACCCTTAAACACGTCTGCATCCAAGTGTCATTTCATTTTCCTAAAAGACCAGGCCTAAGAAAGCACAGTTGGTGTTCATCTGCAGCGATATTCCAGCCAGTACACTTAAAGGGGCTATGTCACCAGTTTAAAGTATTAATATAAGCCACAAGTGATGTTTGCAACAATAAGAACCCAAACAAGTTTGTGAACTATTACTCCATGTGTGCAGTGACACTATCAATAACTGCCTTTTGCAACACATAGTCAGGATGGAAATGGTTGCCATACAAAACAAATTTGACCAATGTTTTTTCAACAGGTTTTGCTCTCCTTCCAAGAATCTACTTGATAATTTCCTACTGGAGTTCTACAACCATTTAATGTACAAAAAGATGGTCCTAGTTATTTTGACTCATGACTAAAAAATACCTGCAACATAGCCCCTTTGAGAATTAGTTCCTTTTGTAACAGCAGCATATATGAATAGGTCATTATTCGTATTGAGTACATATTTCTAAATTTAGCATCCTTACATTATAGCATGTACAGTTCTGCACATTTTTAGGACCATCAAGTCCTTGTAAGTCAAAGGCGTGCTTTTTAAGATTCCTAAATTTGCATACTCACACTACTACATAGGTTCTTCTTATCACTAATGATTGCCAAGGGCATTGTTTAAGGGGGGCAGTAACTTAACTCCAGAATTGTTGCTATGGAAAGTTCCCAATGTTCATGGAGTCATGGAAACCCTAACTTGCACAGAAAAGCTGTCCGGCTGTGTTTTTACAATCAAACAGGTTTTCAAGATTTTAGAGTCACAACCATATTTGGTATGTCATGTGACCTGAACAGAAAAAAGCCTAAAACTCCAGTGGCATACACTTCCACATATCAAAAATGGCACCAATGATTAACAACTACCAAGGTGCAACACTCAAGGTACATGTACAATCTAATTTTTGAAATTGATGTTACTGCGAGAATTATAATGTCATTGGCACACAAATTCATACCATTTCATCATTATCATTGCAGTTATGTAAGTTAACAGCACTTGCTAAGCGCATAGGCTTGTCAAAAGTGTCTGAACTACACATAATTTTCTCAGAGTTTTGGGGATTTTTGTCCAATGCACAGTTGCAGCCTGGGGCAAGTTGCGCGTGCAAAATAACATTTTTAAAGTTCACATGATTACGTTTGCATATTTCACGAATAGTAGCAGCAAAACACAAAAAACTTACAGTGTATTATATAATAATTCTATTCACAACAATGCAACGTCTGTAGTTAGTTAGTCCCCCCCATAAAGGAATGACAAACAGCCTTTCATGCCAATAAATAGCTTACAACTTCTACAAACTTAGAGAAGTTGTTCCAAACTATATCTGCCTATCTACAAGCCACACTTATTATCAACTTGAATTAAAACTTAAGCTAGGAAGACTTGCAGCTCATATACACTGCAAATGTTAATCACAAGGTTTCATGGTTATATAACCTGGTATGAACCAGGTTCCCCGTAGTTCTTATCTACTTGAACAAAACGTACACTGTACATAAATAAAAATAAAATAAATTCACATGGAGGAACTATGACTTTCACAAGTATAATTATAGTTGCCAAAAGTATGAACATCTGAGAAAACTTCATAACACACGATATCAATGGTACAAAGGCTCTCCGGGCCCTCCTCCGCTGCACACAAAAACTTAAGTCCTCGCCATACATTTCAATGAAAAAATTGAAAAATAATGCTTGCCTAATAATAACTGTTTACCACTAAATTCTCAATACCATACCATTGTAAATAGAAAATAAAATAAAATAACTGTCTTAGTTGATGCTGCTTGAAGAAACATATATTATATATGTTGTAAGTATGTTCTGGTGATTGAGTGAATGATCTAGATAATATACTCAATGCATGATGAATCATAAATTAATTGATTACCCTTTCAATCTAAACTGACAGTTTGTGTACAAATAAACGAGTAATCACTGTACGTAAATATATTCTACAATAAGTATGAATTACAACAGAATGACTGGGTGGTGATGAACAATGTGAATGTATATGAAATAAATCATATATTATGATTAAATGTACTTGAGTAATGTAATGAATGTGTAAATGAAAACAATTTGGCATTAGCAAGGACACATTTGAAAACAAGACCTAGTAAAAGCCACAAATAACAGTCGCTTGCTAAGATAATCTACTGAAGATTGGGCATGATATGAACTTAACTCAAGTTCATCAACCAGCAGCTGTAAACGTAATTAAGCTGTAATTGCAGTCTACATCTTATAGATTATCAAAAGGAAAGCGTGATAATTTAACTAATGATTTGGTCCATTCAAAGAGCTTGAATTTTGTCTGACTTTGACTCATTTTACTACTGCATCTACTGACAAATGTCCATTATGCATATCACTGATGTTCATGATGTACTTATAATATTACAGAATAAATGTGAAGTACTGTTAATCAACATTACATTCCCTGCTCACAAGATCACCCTTTTGCAATAGAAAAACATGAGCAACCATTTTGAAGTTGCTTTCTTTTATCCCATTCACAAATTCTTAGCCCTCAATATTCCAGTCACAACAGCAATTGAGTGAATTTTAGTTGCCTGCAGATAACCAATTCACAGTTCCATGCACATTTGCAATGGCAACTGCCAGAAAAAATCACCATATTACATGTAGCTTCTGGTTTTCAGTTACTGTCAATGAAAGTTACCTGGTAGTTTCAAGAATTATTTGTACTGAAAGATCGCCACGTCCCATGAAGGAAAACATAACTGCAAACAATTATTATTTTGTAAATTCAACATTATATGATAATCACATTTGGCAACTAAACTACTGTAGGAAAAGAAGGATTTTGTAAGCAGGGATTAATTTTCTACACTACTGTTATTCTTGTTTAATATCTGCAAACACTCTAATCAATACAATGTACATGTCAACTGCTCACCCTTTTTTCCATGCTGACAAAATAAGGATTGCCTCATTTTTCCCAAACAGATACCTGAGTGATGTTTACACTGTCCAAGCACTCTCCATTCTGTCCAAATGCAGTAATCAGAACATCAGAAAAACACTTCTCACTTTCAAAGCTTGGAGTTGGATTGACACCAATGATAAGTGGTTCTAATGTGTCTCTTAAAAGGACATCTACTCCATAAACAGCGCAAAGATCTTTCACCGAGTTTCGGCCATTCTGAAAAGACGCTAGACTTGGCGACACCGCGTAAAACAATTTAGCAATGCACTCATGAATCCTCGCCTGAACATCTTCCCATGTCTCTTGTCTCTTGGCCAAAAAATTGGAATTGAGGTCAGCCAAAAACTCCCCATGTGTCAACTTGTGATTCACAACTCCATTCTTCTTTCCTCCTGAATAGCCAGACCGGAGAGCAGAAGAATCATACTCATCTAGGAAAGCTCCATGGTTCATCTCCTTCTCTGCTAGGTTCACATATGGAGTGTTGTGTACAAGGAGCTCTAGTGGCACCAGAGATTTGACTGTCACTGCATACTGTAAACAGAAATGCCTGTTCTTGCACCATGCTGTCTGAAAACAATCTGAAAATAGGAGCACAAACAATTTCAATAATAAGCAAAAATAACAAATTATAACTTATTTTTAAACTGACAATTTTTTCTTTTTTGCCTTATGCTTTGCTTTTTCCACAACTTGAGAAATGTCTTTAAATATAATAGGACCTACATGTATCATTACTCTCTGGCCTTACCCACACAAACTGGAGGTGCATTGTGATCCTGCCCCTATACCCACAAAGATAATAGGGACCTGAGTTTCCTCAGTTCAACAGAAAAGGGTTCTGTCCATGAACTTCAGCATCTTGGTAGGTGTCAATGCCAATTTTGTATCTCAAATGTCCAGGATTACTAACATTACTGAGAAACCAAGAGAACTGTGACCACTCAGAATTATTTCTGGAACTGATATTGTTCTTGAACCAATCAGATGCATAATGAAACCACGAGAAGAAACCACTAACAACATGAGTGATCAACGATACAGGTTGCGGAACTTAGTCACCTTGAATCTGATTGGTTATCTTTTGCAAAAGAATAGACATCCCAAAAACATTTCTAGTGTCCATGGTTTTTGAAGTTTCACAGTAATCTTGTCAGCTACATCTGTACCTGGAAGGCGTTCAAGATAATGCTACAAAGATGCATTTTTTTACTTCTATCACTTTAAAGAAAGTGGATACAATAAATTTATTATAATATTACTTATATAGATGACAGTTTTAGTCTTGCTGGACTTACAGTATGATGCCACTAAATGACCCATCTCTGAACACCGCAACACCCTTCGCAGGTCGCTGGTAACCACTGGTGGTAGGCTAAGGGTACTTGGATCTGCAGCTCTTAAAATCCAGTAGCTGGCTATCCCTCTTGAGTAGTGATCTGCACACAAAGCCGCCAAGTCAGTTGAGAGATCATAAGTCATCGGGAACCATGGCACATTCCCCCACGTCTTTTGAACATGGGCTGACAGCAAGTGGCGATGCAGCAGGTTTTCTTCTCCTCCAAGACGGTTGACTTTTGCATTGTTTGGGATTCTTTGCCCTGGAGTATTCCACCTCTCCAACCAAATAGCTTCTGCTTCAGTTGACGTCTCTACTACAGTGCAACCTAAATCTCTTAGCACTGGCTTCTTCTCTGTGCCAGTTTTTTCAAGAAAAAACTTCAAGTTCAATTTCTTTCCTCTTGAATGTGTACAGTTCATGCTGTCCATCTGTGGTGACAAAGACTTCACATTGATTGCTACATTGGTTTCTCTTGGTAAAGTGGGAAATTTAGCAAGATCAACAACAAAACTGCTTGGAGTGCTTTCTGGCAAAGAAGATCTGAAGGCCAAAAGCCGAGCTTCCCTTTGCAGCTTTGTTTCCGTTAAACTAAGAAGAGGACAAAAGTTTCTAGTACACAAATCACCAGCTTTTATGTCTTCTAGTGGCCAAAGAAGAGAGTAAAAAGTTCCTGTCCCAGCAAAACCAAATGGTGAGCACTTTACATTAGGATGAACACTGTGTGCAACAGCTGATCCAAATTCATCCATGACATACCAAACAGGCTTCTGCTTGTTACCATCGGATACATGTACAACTTGGTATGTTTGGTTATAGTACCACATATCTTCCAACACCTTGTACGTCTCATACTCAGCCTCATCACTCTTTTCTCTTGCTTGATCTGAAATTTCCTTTTCTGACAAATGCTTCTCTCCTTTGATCAAAACCTGAAATCCAACAACATATTATAATTTGCATTCACAAGTTGACCCATAGGGTCCTTTGAATTAATCTTCAAAATAATCCCAGTTTTCAATTATTTTAAGTTAGCATCACCCTGTAGGGTGGAAAAAGGGATAACAAACACCTTGCGTGCACAATAAACAGCACAGCAGGGAGCTTTGCTCACTGATGTTCTGTATGACCACCTCAAAACCTAAAACCACCACAAAAAGTATTCACTGAACAGCACCACAGGAAAGCACTGCTTGGTAGTTTTCATTTAAAGAAAGGGCGTCAAGGACTATTAAAACACCATCACCACCTTTTGCCACACAGTAGACAGCACTACAGAAAAGTACTGTTCACTAGGTTTTTTTATGAGGATACTAATAAAAGGATTTAACCCAGATACAAACACTAGAATCACATATTAAGAAAAATCATTTGATCTCTAGTCAGAAATTACAAGTAAGATGGTGTGAAAGGAAACATAACTTTCAGGTAACACTTTTTCTTCGCGCCTTCACTGCATGCTTAGGAAAATACTGTAAACATATACTTTTAACTTAATTACTGTATTGTGTAAAATTGTCCATTTACAATACAGCACATCTGTTTGCTAAGAATTTGAAGAAAAATGTGACAAACTGATGACTGCTTTGTCTTAGCATCTAGATTGACATCTTGTGCAGCATTCCAGCAACAAAATTGCTAAAAAATTGCACGACGAGGAATATAAATGTACTTTTGTTTTTCATTTAAATTTATTCATTTGTGATTAAGGCCTAAACGGAGTTCTGAACACAAGGAATGTTGGTTGACAACATGTCACGACTTCACTGCAAGATGATCAATCAAATATTTGATCATTTTGGGCAGTGATGCCAATATGACATTTCACTCAGGGTTGCTGTGCAGACTGTGGTGTTCAAAGTCAAGTTGAAAATAACACCCAAGTGTATGTGTGCATGCAGTGTGAATTTCTTACACTTGCTCTCTTGTCGTAGTAAGATATTTATTTAGCTGCGTTGTAAAACGTTCGTTTTTCTTTTCTTTTTGCGATGATAACGAAACAAAATACTTAACTATGCGAAGGACAATTATTTCTTGGTGAGACAAACTTGCTTGGTATTTCACATTTCATGCGGAAAACGTAAAACGGATAAAACATAAGTGGTAATGACAAGAGAATTCTGACATGCCAACACGAACGGCTAAGTGTTAGCGGATTTTGAGATGTACGACAAAAGTACGCAATGTAACAAACTGGACGTGTTAATATCACGAATGATTACGGAATAAGTTTTGATCCACTCGAGACTTGATGGCCCAGCCACTCGAAAGAAAAACATTAAACTTTCTGTTTGCAATTATATTGGCTGTAATATGTAAAGTGTACTCGATCAAATGTGTATGCTGTTCGTGGCTCGAATGCAATTAGTTCATAAATACCATGTAGCTCACTGTCGAGATCGCAATTTGACGCCGCGCTCAAAAAATGCAAAAAAAATCCGCGCTCTTTAGAAATCGCTTGTCACGCATTACCAAGCGCAAGAGAGCGAAAAATGTTTTTATCCAAACCACATATTCTGAAACTTACCGGCCACAACTCCGATTCTTCGTTCTCCGGTTTCTGTAAAGTCATAACCAGCAAACCAGGAGAATCAAACGTCCAAAAGGACTCATCTGGGCAAACATTACCGTAAAATTCTCCATCAATGATGGGAGTACATCCCTTTAGACCTAAAGTCCAGCGCTTTGTCGACAGTTTGTTCGTAACATCTCGCTTTTTCGTTGATACAGGAATTGAAACAAAAACGGACATCGCGCCTTCATCCTCTTCAGACCAACTGTAATTCGGGGTCGTTCCTTTTCCGAAGCTCAGCGAATCTGGGTATTGTTCTTTCTCTCTCTTGTACCTCAAGTACATTTTTTCGACATATTCCTCGGAGAGCAGCTTCGCTTTCTGCATCCCTACAGCGTGAAGAAATCCTGTCTTGAATTCTTCGAGGGTCATAATTTTTGACCTGTCTGATTTAGACGGCTTTTCAGTAGCATAGGAATCGTCCGTGATTTGACACAAAGCCTCGATTAGATCACCGTCTGTTGAATGAAGGGCTTCTTGGGCCTTCTTCTCGTCTGCTCCGGTAAACTGTGAAATAACGAGGGAGCTGTCCAGAAGGTCTTCTTCGCCAGAGGCATTTTTGACGCCAGCGCTGTTTTCTGGGCGTTCCATAATTTCCTTCATTCTCGCCAGTAATTCGGGTGATTTTTCCAAGCTTTTCTTCGCCGACGCTCCACCGTCGCTCGACCAGATATGTTGAATGAGAAACACGTCGCTGAATTTCTGCAAAGCCCGTTTGGCGTGAAGCGACCACCGACCAGGAGATTCAAATTGTACATCGTCGTGGAGCTCAAAAATCTCAGCAGCGTCACAGCTTGCGATGGGAGCGAGTTTTTTGTAAAGCCTACCCCATAACTGCTCGGGTAAACCGATCGAAAGAAGTTGTGGTCGATGTAGAGAGAGGAAATCTTCCTTAGTAATGCACGTGGCCTTACCCACAGAACACGACGCCATCTTCACTCCCTCACAACAATCACCTTTGCCGCTGTTGAAACATAACAAGTGATCAGTGTCAGATTCTCAATACCCAACAAACTCATTTTTTTGTTAAAGTCGCAAAGAGAAACACGTTGTCAATCAATAACATACTCGTGCCAGTCTCCGCTTTGCCAAGATCGTAAATCTTGATACCTTGCAGAAACCCACCGAGTTTTAAGTTCTGCGCCAACTAAGTTCATGAATATTTCTAAAAGAAAATTGTGATGGAGGACGAAGACCTTTACAACATTGGTGGATACAGCAGTTCAGACGATGATAAGAACGAGAGGTACTTAAGTTAATCGCGGCTTTTGCGACTTAAACACGAAATTAAGCCTATACAATATTAGCGCCTGGTTGAATTTTGTTTTTGACACAAACACTCAAGCAATTTGTGATTTCCTGAAATGTTGCAGGACTTAGTGTCGATCTGTTATGCAATATTGTTACTTTGTTTGGTCATCTTTGTCGGGCTGCTGTGTCATATGGAAGTTTTTCCGCTTACACGCTGAAAAATGTACTTACTAATGTTTCACTGACGTAAAATCAAACCATACGATCTGCCGCGTCGATTTCAAAGGTCAGAAAGAATGATAACAATTTTTATTGCTCGGACAAATGTCATTGCAATTTCCTTCCCCAAGGACATTGATCGATTGTAGATAAGCAGAAGAGACATTTCACCCGTAATCCTGTAAAAGTTTGTACATTTATATATATAATTATGTCATATGCCTAAAATGTGTTTTGTCAAAAATGCTGCTTTGGAGGAACCATCAACTGATATTAATAGTTAAAGTAACAAAAATGTTTAAAATTGCGCAATTTTGAGTAGTCCTAAAAAAGTCGAAATCAAAGAAATGACAAGACCCAGACAGCATGTCGTCAGCAAACCACCCAGGAGACATCATTTGTGTTGAATCCAAGTGAGAGATGCTTTAATATTTCACCAAATGTCTGATTTTGATCTTGGAGAATTTAATCTTGGAGAATCAAGACTGCTGCTTGATTAATTACTATTGTTGAAAAGGTACAATTACAATTTTTTTTTTAAGGAAGGCAAACTTCTAATTATCATACTTTAGAAACCTGAACTTCCGCTAACGAACTTTGTATTCCTAGTTCTGCTCTGTTGAAGAGTTCTTGAACAGTTTCAATGAGTGAACACTTTGTTTGCTGAGTAAAATACCCACTGAACAGAGATGAAGCTTGAAACTTAAAGAATTGTAAATGATAGGCAAGAAGTGACATTCATACCAATTTGCTGAAAATTTGAAAAAGCTGTATGTCTTACTGTAATTACATCTTTCCCAAGATGGAAATTGATACCAACTTGTCGAAGTGGCTTTTATTGAAGTTCTTCGCATGTCTCTTATAAGTAACTAGTAATGGTCTAAAGCAAGGCCCCCCTTTCTTTGAAAATTCACTTGATTCCATTTCACTGGTCAGACCAGCTTAAGAAGTTAGGTTTTCTAATGTACATGTTATTGAGAAACTTCCAGCTATAATTTAATTTCTTGGCTACAATAGCCCTGTAAATTAATCCAAGATGTAAAATTAATGACCTTCACTGAATCATGACTTTTTTAACACCTTTTCAAAGTGCTAGGAACAAGCTGTAAAAGTAAACAAAAATCTAGCATTGCTTCAAGTAGTGCATAAGGGCTGGTTTTCACTAGCTCGCAAGCACAAGCATAAGCGCAAGTGAAAACAGCAGCGACATAAGCATAAGCACAACAACAATAAACAGTTCTGTTTTTCTTGTGTTTATGCTTATACTTATGTTGAGCCCGTTACTGGTAAAAACAACACAAGACAAATAAGTGGGTTCATTCTTCTTGTGTTTCTGCTTAATTGCTTATGTTAATGTCGCTGCTGACTTTTCACTTGCGCTTATGCTTATGCTTATGCTTGTGCTTATGTGCTAATGAAAACCAGCCTTATAAACTGTATTATGTTGACTTTTAGGTTGACTTTTGTTAAGTAAGCATTCATGTAGATTAATCCTTTAAAGGTTAAGAGTGATCAGCCTCAAATTTCTCCTTGTAAACATCAATGCTTTGCAAAAAAGAGTGGTCATGAATAGGCCATATTCGTATTCTCAATATTGAACTGGATCTAGCATGAAGTGGAGACTCTTGCAGGGGAATCTTTTCATGTGTAAATATATTCACTCTTGACTACTATTTGGGGAGACTGTAAATCTATAGGAAAAGAGGGGGGCAACAAATGAGAATTTAAATATTAATCTTAGGGTTTAAAGTGTTAAAAGAAGGAATAAGGAACAGGCTAGGTTACTTGGATAAACTGCCATACTGTAGATGAGATGCCATAAATAAAAGTCATGTATAGGGAAAAGCAAATAAAGTACGCCATATACACTTTCATTTTCCTGCATATGCATATCTGGCATATGACCAACAACAGTTCATTTAACTACCTAAGCTCCATTTTTCCTGGACAGGGTCTCAGATTACAGCTTATCAAGAGAATAAAGGTCAAGTGCGGTATTAAACCTAAATGTTAACAGTATGATAAGATATTCATGCTCTGACTTTCATCCCTTTAAATATCTCATAAGAAAGACTGAATGTTATGGGAACATGGATGGCACAATGGTGAAAACACGTGCCTTCCACCAGTGTGTCCTTGGTTTGATTCCCTGATCTTGGTGTCATAAAGTGGGCTGAGTTTGTTGGTTCTCTACTCTGCTTTGAGAGCTTTTTTCCAGACCCTTGGGTTTTCCCCTCTCCCCAAAACCAACATTTGATTTGATTTGATTTGATTTAGAATTGATTTGATTTTGTCTCCCCTCTTAGTAGATGCTCATCTGCACTCATCTAGAAAGATTTGAGACTTAAATGAAGTGATTACTTTCTTGTATACAATAACATTGTATAATTGTATTATTGTAGTTCAGATGATGAGTTTGACGAGAAAAGATTGTCAAAACAAAAGCAAGAGTCGATGTCTAGCAGTGAAGATGAATTTGAGAAAGAAATGCAGATGGAGCTGGAGAATGTGATGAGAAGCTATGAGAATGACCTTGGTGAGAATCATTCAAGCATGCCGGCCATAAAACTGAAAATTATACATTTTTTCTAATGTAAGACCCATAGGCTTGTTTTAAAGGTGTTATTGGTTAGAGCAGTTTTTTAAAAGGCCACTTCAGAGTTCCTTGTAAGTTACCAGTGATTATGTTCACGAATCTGCTTGTGTATCACTTACATAAATTTTACACTTAAATAAACAAAGAAATACTTAATTGATCGCTCCCCTAGAGGGGTAGGGACAATGAGACAAATAATGCAGATGAAAACAAGAGAGTTAAGCATTCCAAGTGGTGAGAGGTGGGCCAGTTGGCTGTTTATAAGGATGACCAGAGAGTTGAACCAGCCACTTACCCAGAACAACACCAGCTTGTGGCCAGAGTGGAGTTTGAACCTGGGGCACTGCATTGAAATCCAGCGCCCTAAACGGCTCTCGGCCATTAAGCCTTCTTTCACCACAATAAAAAAAATCGCCTAGTTTGATTCAAGAGGATCATGCAGTCCAAGGGAAAACCTGATCAAAGGATTTGCCAGCTTACCAAACAGATTTGAATGGCAGTCTCCAAATTCACTCTCCTTTTGGCATATACACTAGTTTATATCATATCGTATCATTATTACATGCCCGTGCGTGGATATGAATTTTATCTTCGAGTGGTCAACTCGATAGCTCATGAGTGAGCGCAGTGAATTAGTGAGATATTGAGTTGAACACGAGAAGATAAAATTCATATCCATAAGCGGGCATGTAATTTTCTGTTTATTATATAAACACCAGTGAAATACCAAACCATTTCACTTTAATATTTTCAATGGTCTTAAAGCAGAACGTGTCGTTACTAAACATGGAAGAAGTACGAGGCCTTAAAGCATGGACAAAAACCAAATTCATTTTTATTGCAATGTGATCAAGTCTAAAATGATGGCCCTTAGAATTCTAGATTCCGAGGAAAGCCAGTTGTAAATAACAAAGGTGCAATTTATTATGTTTACAACCATGACGACGGTGATCTCTTCACGTGTGAAGATGTGAAGTTTTCGCGGGAAAGCTCACTTGGCTTACACACAAGCAGTTTCATATTCTCAGCATCATCTACATTTGGTTTTGGTTTCAAGGAATTCTGATCAGATTATTATGCTGTGTTAGTCATGTGTGATTTGCCAGTGTGATTGCTGATTTCTTTGGTTTTGTTTAAGGTAATTCCCTTGAAAAGATTGTACAGTTGTACTACCCAGATTTTTTTCAAACTTGGCACACTTGATAACCATGCATAGGACATTGACAAAATGCAATACAAAGATGGGGTTCTCATGCTTGTTTTTGCCCTGCATGCCCATTATTCTAAGTGTTTTTTGCTGAGGTCCGCGAGAAATGTTCGAAACTTTATCAACGACAAAAATTGTTATTACAGAACAAAAACTATGAATATTACTGAAACCTAGGGCCTAATTTGTCTTTCTGGGCTATAGCCTTTCAGTAAAGTGATTTCAAATTGACCAATGTTGAAAATAATGTAAGAAAATTGGACCACTACCTCATAATCTCATACTCCTCCCTGGCTCCAAATATCATTTATTCACAACTTCGACCACTCAATTATTTTTCTTTTTAAAATGTTTTTCATGTACCTATTACAAGTAAAATTAATAACACCAATAAAAAATGGGGATCACTGTGCTCGTTTCTCCACAAAAGGACGACAAAGGGAAAATTTCGGTTTCAAACAATCATTTTCCGCTAAGGGACTGGGGTGAGTTCTAAAATGGTCGACCACACGCAAAGGTTTTGCACTTTTTTCTGCTATTTTCGCTTATTTATTCTTTCCAGCAAGTAATCCATGGTAAAGGGAATTACAAGAGTGATCAGGGAAATCAATAAATCAAACCTGGTAAACTTTGATGTGAAAAGGGGGTAGTTTCTAAAGAAACTGTGGTGCTGCGTTGGTGGGGAAGTAGTACAGAAAAATTTGGTATTATCAGTTGATAAATGTAAATTGACCACCGTAAAGGGATTCTAAAAGCTGACATTTCGAGCGTTACCCTTCGTCAGAGAGAATCGAGGAATTATGGGTTGTGTGTAGTTTTTATAGTGGAGTAGGAGCTGTAGACACTATTGGCGGTAACATGAAAAATAGGAATACATTAGTTAAATGAAAAGCGTTCTTTAATACCGTGGGGATTAAGGGTGTCGATTTGGAAAATGAATTTTTGTACCAGATTCTTGCAATGTTATGCGCAGTAGGATATATGCACTATGCAAACCAAGGGAATTACAGTACCTTTAATTGACACTCCATGGAAAATAGATTTAAGAGTTGTGTGTTTCTGATCACTGATTTTTATCGTTATCATACAGAAGGGAATGTAAACTGTGATCCAGAAACATGTGCAAGCAGGAACAGTGGTCAAAACACTGAAAAGACAGAGGATCTTTATTCAGAAGATTACTTCAGCTCAGGATCAGATGATGAGCATTTAGTAGGTGGGCAAGGATCTAAATCAAAAGAACGGAGAAAAGTATTAACAAACGATGAACTGTTATATGATCCAGACATGGACGATGAAGATGAAAAATGGGTCATACAGCAGCGGCAAGATCACAGGCAGAAAGGTATGTGCCTGCAAGCCTGCGAAAAACAGTCAGTCACCAGACAAATGTCCAGTAAATTTTATGTTTTGACCGGCGATAGGTTAGCCTGGTCGGACACACTGAATGGGAATTTCTGACCAGACTGTTCTTTTGTGCGACCAAAACTTGACCCTGGCATGACAAATTACCTGCTTATGGACAACAATTATTTAAATTAAAGAGCAAGGGCCTGGGAAGGAGTTTTATAAATTTATCGATTGGAGAAAATTGTTTCCACCGCATGAAAGTGAATCTAAAAAAAATGCTAACCTATTCAACCTTGTGGCTGTTCAGTTGAATAGCAGCTGATTAAAAGGCTTATAAAAATCATGAAAATTAGAGACTACATCAAGCTAAAATTAAGAGTGTTTCTAAGAGGCAGTAGTGTTACTATGGTAATGTTATATGTAAAACAGTGATTACAACTTGTTGGCAAATAATTGCAAATTAAATCAATCCATCAAAGAATTGGTGTTTAAAAAATTAATAACGAAACCATTTTGAGTCACCTTAAACAAGATTTCTAATAAGCTAGATGCAGTCATTGATTAATCCTTTAACTCCCAAGATCTAATTATTAGTTCTCCTTTCTGGTTGCTATACATTTTCTTATACATTAGTTAAGAGAATTGGGAGTTATGTCAAGGTAAAACCGCAGCTACACGAGCAACTTTTGGCTCGGATGGTGATGTGATTTTTTTCTGGAAATTGTCATGTCGCCAGCACACAGCGGTGGCTAGATGAGTGACAAAGTCTGTGATTTTGTCTTAAACCCATTGAATTTGTCGCATTTTTTTTTCTGCAACTTTTTAGCTGGATCGCCATCACAGCACTTGCGCGAGTGTGGGCACATGTGTGATTCTCACTGCGTGCTGGTGATGCAACAAATTTAGAAAAAATTGCATCACCATCGCAAGCGAAAATTTGCTTGTGTAGCCACAGCTTAATGGTCTGGCTGATAAGTTTGTCTATTCTCATGACCTGTCTGCTGGACAATATATTGATATTATGAGGAGACGTTACATGCTGATCACTTCTGGGAGTTAGGGGTTAAGAGGGCAAAACTTACCGAGTAATAATCAAAGTAACTTGACTAAATTGCTTCTTTTTTGACCACAGTACAGCAAAGAAAGAGCGCTTCAAGTGCAGCAGATGCAAATGAAAGTCAAGCCAAATCAACAGCAAATAAAACAAAATCCAGACAAGCAGTGGAAAAAGTTCCATCAAGTGATGCAATTTTGTCTTGCCCTGCCTGCATGACAACATTGTGCATTGACTGCCAAAGGTTAGTTGGATAAAAAACCCACAGTAACTTGTGTTTTGAACTTGGATGTGTTTCTCTCTGTTAAACTTCAAGGAAGAACTTGTTCAGGATTTTTTTCAACTTCGTTCTTGCGCTATATTAATTTATATATAAATTATAGTCAAACTAAAATAAATGTGAAAGAAACAACTTAGTTAAATTACAAAATGCCAGAACTCCAAAACGCCAGAGAAAACAAATACTTACAATTCTTGTTGATCCCTTCGTTGGACAGTGCGTCCATGAAGGGCCTGACTACCTAATTTATAGGTTTGAAAAAATTCCCCTGGGGGGTGTTCAATCATGTGCAAATCAACTTGCTTTCAGTAGATACTGTCAGTGGTGTTTATAGTAGCACTAAGTGTCTGCAAAGATTTTTTTAGTATTCTCTCTTCTGGCTTTCATTCTTTCCTGCACTTTAATAATTCATAGACATTTTTCTACAATAACATGCATGCAGACACTTGCATGGGTTTTAACTGCACCAGCATCACAAGGTCACAGGTTCAAACCCCATTGAAATCCTGAGTTTTTTTCAGGCTTCTTTACGCACTTGCATAAATTGTGTTCACAACTGTGACAATCATTCTTCATTTGATTTTTACTTTGTTGCTTTCCATTTATCTTGTTACTTTTTTTTTCATTACAGGCACGAATTGTACAAAAACCAGTACAGAGCTATGTTTGTTATGAACTGTAAAGTTGTAGAAGATGAAGTATTAAGATATGAGCCAATGCAGCAGCGTAACTCAGGACAAAAGAAAAAGAAAAAGCAAAAAGGGAAACTAGTCCAAGACACAGAGAAAAAAGACAGTTTGGCATCAGATGGTGCTGCCTCAGAACGCTATCACCCTGTCACTTGTACAGAATGCAGCTCTGAGGTTGCAGTGTATGACAATGACGAGGTGTATCATTTCTTTAATGTGCTAGCAAGCCATGCTTGAGTGCCAGTAAATTGTCAAATAAAAAGTTTATAAAATAATTGAGATAGTATGTGTGCTCTGATTGGTCAAAAAGCTATTGTTTATTGTACTGGTGAACTCATACTTTCTTGAAAAACTCTTTGTTACTACTTACAATAGACCACACTTGTATGGGTTTCCTGGCATAATAAACCCACTTGGGCTGTTGGGAGAACACTTGAATAGCTTGTAGAGCCTACAGCTAATGATTTACTAGCTTTTCTCCCAACATCCAGTGTGCATGGGTTTTTTACACCAGAAAAACCATGGAAAATGCAGTTTATTGCTTACCCTTTCACTCCCGATAGTGCCAAATGGCACTTATAGATTTTACTCTGTCTAACGCCAGACGATTTTACTCTGTCTAACGCCAGACGATTTTACTCGTCAATGGAGAACCCCTTGGGAGTTAAAGGGTTAAGTATATTGACTGCTTATGCATTAAACAAAAGCCAGAAAAGGCATCTGTTCTCATAGAGGCTAGCTAATGAAGCTCAAAGTAACCACTGAGTATGTAACAAAGCTGCACAATTTTAGTGGGCCACCGTCACAGCAATTTTTTGTAATCAGTTTGTTCAAATTATTCCAATTATGCACCTATCAGTGTCAAGCCCGAGGGGGGGGGGGGTCGGGCAACCCATGGGGATTTGACTGTTATGTATATCCCCAGGGTAGGGATTTTGATCGGACATCATGGCCCCAGGGAGGGGAATTTTATTGTTTTCCTCTTGTGTGCAACAAGGACTGAAGGGGATTTTGATACCTTTGAGAATTATTTTTTGCCCGAGGGTGGGGATTTTGATAATTTTTTTCAGAAAATGTCAAAATCCCCACCCTATGCCCGACCCCCCCCCCCCCCCCTCCTCGGGCTTGACACTGATAGGTGCATTATGTGAATGGCCTGGTTAATAGAAGAGGTTGATTCCAGGGGATAGCTCGGAAGAAAAAGAAACAAATATTATTTTATATCAAATTTTCCAAGACACAGTTACAAAAGTTGAAAAAGTTAGCTTCACTTTTTCAAGTTGTAAACGGTTTCTTCCTCATCACCCGTGTCCATAGCCAACAGCAAGTACTTGCTGTAACAAAACTGTAAACGATCCTATTGTTGCAAATGCATCCTTGGATTTATCCAAATTGTGACAGTGGTCCTTTAATGCAGCAGCATTTTCAGGAAAATTACCTTGAGTGAGATTAACATTGCCTTTAGCTTTGGCAAGAAAACTTGCAAATTTACCTTCAAGCAACCTCTGAAAGCAGTCACAGCATAAGTAAATCAGCAGATAAGAGACATAACATGACAAATGATTCAATCCATGTTTTGATGTTAGTCTGTTGAACAAACAGACTAAGATCAAACTAAGATGTAGTCAAAGGCTTAATTCTCTGTCTCTCTCTGTGTATGTAGTACATCACACACAACAATAACACATACTTCTCAATGCAGTTACCTTACACCAATTTTGTTCTACTTTTATTATGGTTACAACTAAATTTTGCTTAGTGGATGCAGCCTATAACTCGGCCCCTGTCTGGAGCTGAGTTCCCAGGTGTTCCTTTCTTTGTTGAAAGAGATGTCCATTTTCCGGGCGTTTGCCGCGAAAGCAAATCAAAACGGACAAGAAAAATGTCTGCGAAGAAAAGTCGGGTACATAAAATAACACTCGACTTTTCTGTTGTCCGCTTTGAGTTCCTCTCGCCCCGATTGTTTGAGTATATATGGGTGCTAAATTCGAAAAAATTGCTCCTGGCTGTGGGCCCAGAGTAAGGATTCAAATACGACACTTTTGCTTATTCTAGACGCCCGTTTCAACTTTTGCAAGTTGTCACAGTTCAATATTTTTATTCTTTTTCGCTGTGAGGTTATCTTCTTCATGTGGGACATGTCCTTCAAGGTAACCAACTTTGGGATACTTCGACACGTAGAGCTTGTTGTAGATATCATCGAGACGTGCTAGTTCCTCTTCCGATAGATCATCCTGAAGAAAGGTAAATAAAAAAGGAAAGTTTTGATAGATATTAGTCCTCGATAGACATTGAAAGGAAGAAAGAAAGAAAGTAAGAAAGTAAAAAAAAAAAATGGGTGAAAGGAAAAATATTCCTAGCAGAGCGAGGTTTTGATCCTCGGACCTCTGGGTTATGGGCCCAGCACGCTTCCACTGCGCCACTCTGCTCCACGGAAACATCTTGTTAATCTTAAGGTATTTATTTTTATAGAATCATGTGAAATGTCATGCGCAACTCCCTCACCAAATCATCATTTAAATCTTCCTCAGCCATAGACCATTTTGCAATTGCCCTTGATGCATCCTTGCCAGTAAATACATTGTAATTACCACCAGGGCCATAAGCTCCTAAAAAAGGAAAAATAATTACTCATTCACCAAATGTTAATCACCAGTCCTTTGGGCAGCAGATCAATTTCTCCTGCATACTGATTACTTTACAGGTAACACAACTGGATAAACGTAGAGCAATGTCTTCCATTCAAAATTAGAATTAAAGCGATCTTACTTCTGGACTCTGAAACATCGAAGACAATTCCTTTTATTGAAACGTAAATCGGCAGAGCAGGCTGAAACAAACAAAGCACAAAACCGAGTCACGCGAGTGAAAAAATGTTCCAAGTTATCAAACTTGAAGGTTGCCTAACTTCTAACCCTGTAACTAAGATCTTTACGTGTTGCTTACCATATTTTATGACTTAAAAGAAACTTAAAAATCGATTCACTTCTGTTGAATTAATTTATTTCAATAAACTTGAAACTCTTTGCTAGAGACAAACTCGTCAGGTGGTTTTGTGTATGACCTATGCTTAGATGTTCAATAATTTTCCTGTAAGAAACTTAAGCATCTTTCCAGTAGCGGTCTCGATCATTCCAGGAAGCAAACAGTGTAGTGTAAGAGACAAAGAAGATTGAATGTGAAATCGCTCTACTGTTCACCTACATTTTCGCCGTTGTATTCCCGCAGTTCTTCCTTCGTGAATACTCTGTTTCCGTGCGACCAATCGTTGCCGTTTTCCTCTGAAAAAGGCGAATGACTGTCCACACTTTCAAGAGTAACATCTACTGATGCACATTTAATGACTAGTGACAGTAACACACAGCCCAAAGACGCAAAATAGCCTTCCATTCTTACGTTCAAAGAAGAGGAAAAAGTCGCCTTTCTGTTGTGTGACACTCGAATAGGAAGTCGACTGGAAATGTCATGTGACCGGAAGTAAGTTGTGTTTTTCCCGCCATTTTATTAGCGAGTTGGCGCGGCTGCCACAAAATGTTGCATCATATCACTGCAATTTGTAACTTTTGTTTCAAACTTTCGAAACTTGTTATTTCAGTCTTTTTTCACTCTTAAAAGGATAGAGCTAGAGCTGTTTTGGAAGAAAACAAAAGTGTGAATTGTGGTAAGTATACTCAGTTCATCAATTGTGTGTGGAAAAGATCACCTCTTCTTGGCAGAAACCAGAAAGGTACAATTAGCGAAAACTGGAAAACGAAATAGAAACTTGGAACTTATGAGTTTCCCTTGGTTTGAGGGTTCAATTGAATGAGTTAATTTGAACAAAATTCCTTGCTGCGGGGTGAAAAAAACTCTATCAACCAAATGAAGTTAGTGCTTGCATGTCATTTCCTTTGAGCGGAGAACCAGACAGGTGTCGTCGGCACGTCTTAACACTTTTTTATACTTCCAACAGAGCTGAGAACTTGAACCTTGAACAAATATGGTGCGGATCAAACAAACAACAGAGAGACACAAAATGGGTCTAAATCACCG